>CM075877.1:23940840-24471022 GCA_038021265.1 Cyprinella venusta
TGCAATGACAATGCAACCAGACATTCATTTTTAATGAGAGTTGGCATTTTTCTTGTGGAGGCATGAGCAATATGGACCGTTAACGATGGGACAAAGTTCAACTTTATGCACATTAGTAATTGGATGACTACCAATGAGAAGACATCGGAGCTCACATGGTCCTCCTGATGATAACATTAGTATATAATTTGCAATTGTTTGGGGTGCTATTTGGTTATTTTTCTTTTAAACAGTAAGAATCAGCTATTGGGTTTCAGGAAATGGTTATCCTTGTGTGTTTCACATGTAAATATGGAGGTGAGTGTGTTTACCACCTCATGGCAGATACAGGGCTATTGTTCCCTGTCATATTCACTCAATAGGAAAACGTGTCAAATGTATCACACCCTTTAAAGCTGCGTTCTCAAACACGCTCCCTTCACAGGTCTCACTCACCCCGATTTTTGCCGTGCAAAATCAATACTCTAATCTTCAGCCCAGCCCTTCTCAATAAGTCTATATTTCTCACACTGCTCAAATAAAGGTGACCTCTATGAGCCATTGGTATTAATATCTCAAGTTGGCACATGGGATGTGCACTCGGAATTTGCCTGTCTGCCATTTACTAATCATGTATTTGTATGTGGAAACATCTTTTACATTTAATTGTATTTATCATTTTATTTTTTTCATTAAAATATATTTATAATTCTACATTTTTTTCTAAATTTACCAAACAATCAAACAAAAAAACATAGGTACACTATGTAACTTTTGGCCCTCTAGAAATTAAACAAAACTGCATGCATTTTATGGAGGAACATTGTTTTGGTTGTGCTTAGGCTCTGCATGACTGCAGATGAATATGGTTATCCTTCTGCTCATAATACTTATAGATTACATAGACGTATATAGACTACATATAACCATATTTGGATGGAAAGGATCTCAAGATGACTAGCTGTAGCTATATAGCACAATAGGTAATTCTACAATAAACCCCATTAGAGAGCTACAAATATCAATTTATGTATTCAATAAAATGTCTTGCGCACATGAATAATGAAAATGCCATCTCCGACATTTCAAACTCCTCAGTTCTCACCATCTCTGAAAGCCAAGCCAATGTTGATTCTTGTTTTATTACGATCTATGACGCGTTCTCTTTTTGCTAGGAGACTCTTCTTTTTTTAAATGAGTGATTCTCCGGAGGATTGAGATTTCACTAGCTCCATGTCAAACTTTCTTACTCGTTGTGACTCGTTATTCCACGAACCATCCTGCCTGGTCTAAAATATAAACACACATAATAGGCTTACCATATATTATGCTAATTGTGTTAATTTAGAGTAATCCTGACTCTTCAACAATAAAATGAGGGTGAGAACACTTAAATGGGCGTATACCTTTTCTGAATCTGGTGCAAATTTATTTAATACAAATTTATGTGCGCACAAATATGCTAATGAGTCACTAACTATAAAATAATCAAGATGGTTTAACAACTCAAGAATTTCTGAACACTGAAAACTTTGAATTAGAAGTCACCTTGTCATAACTCGGTTGACTTGAATGAACGGCCACAATGACTTACAAAACACCTAATGAATTCTTCATGTCATTTGCAAAATGCTTTGTTTGAACTGCGCGTTAACAGTTTGCTTTGCGTATGACGTCTTAGCAAATGAATTCAAAGTGCCGGGGCAACTTCAAATTGACTTCGGTTTTGTTTGAGCTCATTTTCATTTCTCTCCATGGAGAGTCGACCAAGTCGGTAAACATGCTTGAATGAAGGAATTCTTCAGCTGCCACTCAAAAATGTAATTAACGTACATTATTCTTTCAGAAATTCATAACCTTGAGCCAAGACATACAAATGAGGATTGAAAAGAATGATTTACAGCACTAATATGACACAGATGGAATGACTATGCTGGCACCAAAAGGAAGAGAATGTAGCTTCTGCGTTGGCATGTTTCACACTGTTTGTGCTCATATTGACATAGGAAATTGAGTCCACTAGGTAAAGTGTCCTTGGCTAACATGCCTTCACCAGTGCTTTCATAAATGCTGGTTGGAAGAACATGTCAAAGCATGGGAATATTTGTTTACGTGTGATTTTTCTGTCAACAAAGGCCCAATCTCTCAGTCAAAATAGGATGCTTGCTACGGACCTGTCTGTCAGTACATCCAACGCTCCTGACTGGTGCAGTCTGGTTATAAAGGATTTGCATCTAGGAATTACGTATGAATTACGCATGTTGAGCCTCTGCGGAACATGCAGTGGGTAATTTAATCATGTAACGTGAAGATTATTTCTGATTGCAATGCAGTTTGATCTGTTTGTCTTTTTAATTTGGCTTTAACCGGCTGACATTTTCACAGTATTTAATGAAAGCCGCTCTCGATTTGTGGCTGGGTGACAATCTTTTATTTACTTGGTTTGGATAAAACCATTAATTCACGGTAATTAATGAGTGAAGTATGGAGGGCGCTGGTACAGCCGCATCCGCTGGGAGGCTTTGTGGAAGAGATTCATTCATCTTGATTAGACACACTTAGCTTCAGCTTTCCTTGTGTGGCTTTTCCATTTTAATATCAGCTAGCCACTTGTAAGCTGCATGTCTCAACACACTCTTCTCTGGTATCATGGCTCAACAGTTAGCGTTGCGTTCATAGATCTGCCGCCTTGATCGCTCACCTTTGGTGGTCTGTCCATAACTGAGTTTATATAGAAGTTTGTGATTTGTGCTGGCCTTTACCCTCAGAGTGTTTAGAGTAGAGGTGGGGATTCTGATTAGCTTTAAGGGGATGGACTAACCCTGAGAGAGACAGGTCATGGATTGAGTTAATGGTGTCTCGGTGACTTGGTGCAGAACAATCGCTGGAGGGATGAGGGGCATTTTAGTCCAGAGCATCCAGGGAGTAAATACACATTGTCTGAAATTGTGGGACTGTACACAATCTCAGTGTCAATTCATCCCTATCAGCCCTTGAGAATTGTTGTTGAAGTGAGAGGGCTAATTTGATAAGACGTAAATTAACACCTTTCAAAGAATCTGGCACATTGGCATAGTTAGGAGAGGATCTGGAAACAAGTTTAGTCCAAAAGGTCCCGTCGAGCCCTTAAAGGGATAGT
Organism: Cyprinella venusta; assembly: GCA_038021265.1. Taxonomy (NCBI): domain Eukaryota; kingdom Metazoa; phylum Chordata; class Actinopteri; order Cypriniformes; family Leuciscidae; genus Cyprinella; species Cyprinella venusta. The sequence goes on from CM075877.1 coordinate 23,943,959, forward strand.
TCACCCCAAAATAAAAATCTGTTATAACAGGGTTCCACACTGCGACCAAAATGGTAGCATATGTGACCATTTTTTGAGAATGCGCGAGAAAATTTTATTTGGTCGCATTTGTGCAAGTGTGTGGTCATTTACTCACTTAAATTGTCAACGACAAAGTTTACCAGTACACCGACACTATGACAAAGGTAACCGGCAATTATCTGAACAACACATTCTCATCCCAAGACGTCATCTAACTGACGCTTTTGACCACACGTCAACATCCGACGTTTTAGGGTACCCTTTTTAACCCTTTCTTGTTCTGTCCTATCTATCATATGTTGCTGCCTCATTAAACACCTGTGCTATGCATTTAAAACATGTCTCAGTTAGTTTTATAGTAGCCTTGGCTGTATCTAAAATAATAATGTTTTTGATTTTTGTTACGGTATCTTGTTTCTCATGAATGTATTTTACAACAATACAAAGAGCAATGTGTATTATCCACTAATCTAGATAATAATAGCATTTGTCATAGATTATGATAATATATATTTTTTGGATTTGTTGTTTATCTTTATAATGAAGTTGTCTGTATTAAGTAGATTGTGATTAACACACACACAAGAGTGATTATTAGTTCAACACACAGAGTTAGAATATTCTATAATAGATATAGATAATAGATAATAGATATAATATATAATATAATAAAAATTCTATTTGATTAAAAAAAAAAACTGCGTTGGTATCGGTCGATACTCAGAATTTTTGGTATCGGATCGGATCGATTCTGAAAAAGATACTATTGGTGCATCCCAATGTAACATTTAGCCTACTATGTTCATTTACTATTACTAAGATAATTAATATCTTTAAAATGGGAGAATCAGCGCCAGCTAGCATGAGAAAGACGCCAAGCACCGGGCAGTACTGTCACTCGTGGACTTTTTCAGGAATACATAGTCATGAAAATGTGCCGAAAACTCATTGAAAAGTCATTGGTTAAAATGTGTATGAACCCTGGTAAATACAGAGCGGTGACTCTCTCGATGAATGTTCGGTCGACATAAAAACAATGGCCGCCAACGGATTTTGATTCTGTCAATTTCACTCTTGACACGTGAATTAACACAAAGTGGTCAAGCGTCAAACTAGACGCGTCAGGCGCGAATTTGACACGCTATTCGCGTCCAGTGTGAACACAGCATAACTGACGTTAAAGGGTACCCGAAAAAGTCGGATGTTGACGTATGGTCAAAAGCGTCAGTTATATGACGTCTTGGGATGAGAACAGCGGATAACAAATATGTGAGATGCCAATACTTCACTATGATTATGGCTTCAGGAGTTCATCATGTTCTGTAGTCGCATGGAATAATAATTTATAGGTCTCACTCCCTCATTTAAATGTGGTTGTCAGTCCTGAAACTTTACAGTGTGAATGTGGCCTTTGAAAAGATCCAGCTACAAAGAATAGCTGGAAAATGTGCTACTTTCATAAACTTTCATGAACATCCCAAGGGGGAAAAGTGCAGTCTAGATATTTAAGTCATAAGTCATACAGGTTTCGAAAAATATGAGGGTGAGTAAATGATGGCAGAATTTTCATTTTTGGGTGAGGTATCCCTTTGAAGCATCAATATCTTTCTCCAGAAACCTGGTGAAAAATTGTAATAACCTGGGCTCCACTAAAAAAGAAAAAAAGAGCCAAATATCAGATTTACCCAGAGATGTAGAACCTATGATATTAACTTCAGCTCGCTTGATTTACCTTTTCACTGTTTGTTTTCACTTTATGTAAATGTCACTCCACCATCACCTAATGCTCTGAAATCGCTATATATTCGATAGATTTTCCTCAATAGTCAGCTGGAAGGCACCACAGTTACCCAGCATTACATCTCCACAATGTAATCAAGGTAGTGACAATCCTGACAGCTGACCAATCAGATCTAATATATCCCAAGCATGGAGAACTGCTCTGTCAGGAGAATCAGCCTAGGTTGTATTAAAATTCAAGATGTGTCTAAAATTGGCCTGGCCTCTGGCTTGTGGTTAACGTGCTCTATCGGGATTCTGCACAGGTCTAGGGACCAATCTTCAGGCCTGATTTATCTGATGTTTTCTAAACAAATGACAGGGGGAAACAAATTCATCTGGGCATTAAAATACAGCAGCAGGCCTCCAGCAGATTCCAGGAAGAGACCTGGCCGTCATTCTGCCGCCAGGCCACCATTAGCTTTATTAGAAATTCAATCCCGTCCTCTCCTGTGAACCTGGATCCATAATACACACCTGCCTAACAGAGTAAGCATAAATGGGCATTACATTACTAACAGAATGGAGAAAACTGTATCAAAGCCCATTTCACTTGATTATTTATCAAAATATGTCGGCACTGGGATACAGATTGACAGCAAGTGAGAAAAAAAGTATCTGATGCAGACAAGGATATTTTAGTCAGCCGTTACTGGTCATTTTAAATTATAAACAGATTGTATGAAATTTTCATCTTAATGAATTAATCATGTAGTTTGTGTGGGGAATGGTGTGTACCCACCATGTACCCAGCCATCAGAGGATGGTGGCCATAAAAGAATGGACATGGTCAGAAACAATCCTCAGGTAGGCCGTGACATTTAAACGATGCCCAATTGGCACTAAGGGGCTTAAAGCGTGCCAAGAAAACATCCCCCACACCATTACACCAACACCACCAGCCTGCACAGCGGTAACAAGGCATGATGGATCCATGTTCTCAAGCATAAGATTAACCTACGACTTGTGTGGTTTGGTTTATAGGCCACCAGTCATGTTGTAGAAAACCATTGTTGACTTTTTGAATAATTCATGAATAATGTTGTGGCTGATGAGTATTAAGTCGCAGATATTTATTTCCATTTTCAAAAAGAAGAAGAATGGCTGTTGTGAGTGAATACAGAGTCGGTGAAACATGAGGGTAGTATTTCACAAGTTCATTGCTCAGTAGGAAAAAATCCTTATTACATAGTCATTTTTTTTCAAAATGTTTTAAATTGATCTGTTGTTCTTTGTTTTTTGTTCACCCCAAAATGAAAAAAATATTGTCATCAAGTACTCACCCTCATGTCATTCCAAACCTGTAAGAGTTTTGTTTATCTTCGAAACATGTTTTCGTTGACAGTACAAGCAACTTTGTCGCTTCAAAAAGTTCATAAATAGATTGAAGTGGATGGTTTAGTCCTACTTTTCTGAAAAGAGACGATCACTTTATATGATGAACAGATAAATATTGATCAGCGGACATACAGTAAACTTGGTTTCTTGATGCACGAGAATGATGCTCATTAGTTCTCACATGTCAAGAAAGCAAGTTGATCAATGTTTATATGTGAATAAGAGCCTAACTTAAATCCATTCATCATATAAAATGATTGTGTCTCTTCATAAAATTGGGACTAAACTATTTAATTCATATGGGTTAGTTTTAAGATCTCTTCTGAAATTTTGGATGTGTCAAAGTGTGGTAGTTCAGTACACTGTTAATAGAGGGACATAAATATCTCATATATTCATTTGTGTTACAAAGATGAACTAAAGTCTTATGGGTTTGGAACAACATGAGGGCGATTAAATGATTACAGAATTGTCCTTTCTGGGTGAACCAACTATTTAAGCCCTAATAAATGCATCAAAATTCCATCTTTGGTAATATGGTTCGCATGGAAGCATCCATTTTACCTCAGACAAAATTAAGAATCTTTCCGTGTGGGATTTTGGACAGTTATTGCACCATATTTTTCATAGAACCAGCGCTATAAAACCAATAACTGCCTTTAGTCTCTCGCTGTGCACTTCTGCCTCTCTCCGCCGCCAACAATTGCATGTTTAATATTGTTGAAGTGCTATTAAATCAGACGTATTTCTTTTTGCTCTGAAATGTTGCTATTTTGGTGAGATTGTGTCAGCTTTAAACTAATGCTGAGGAGAAAAGCACAGTGCCTGTTTTTGAGCAGAGAAAGCTCTTTTTAATATGAAACCTAATCCGGAAATATCTTGGCAGTGCACCCTGGCTGTTCTTTAATGTGCGCTTCAATTCTATGCCGATATAGTGCATTAAACCTCTTGGAAATGGCAACTCTGTCTGCTATAAGCTCTCACTCACCGCCTGCTCTCTCTCAAAGTTTCCAAGCGGCAACAATGACGAAGGGGCATCGCATTGTCTCGGCGACACGTGTTGCGGGATAGCCATCTTATCTCCACACTCCAGGCCCATGTAAACACAAAAGCGCTCTTTCTTCCTCTACTTCTCTCCTCCTCTCCATCCATCGCTCTCACTGATGTGACTCAGAAATGTCCCCGCGAAGCGCTGAGGCGTCGTGTGCGTGTGCGGTTGTGTGTGTTGTCGTGTAGCGATGGCTTGTTCGTTCCCTCGCTTCCCCCTCAATCTGCTGTTCTTTGTTTACCCAACAGTTGTTTGACAGAGAGCGCAACACATGCCTATTAGGGCATTTGTGCGGCAGGGAGAGATTACAGCCTCCAGTTCCTTTTTTAAATAAACTCCCACTCACTGCACTGTAATCTGGGTGTGATAATCCCTCTCCAGCGCTGACAGACAGTGATGGGCGGCAATCTGGTGGTGGAAGGCCTCGCAGTGCTTTCTCCTCTCTCTCCAAGACACTTATGTAAAGTAGCCATTTATTTTGCATTAGAAACATCTGCGTTAAAGTGATTCATGCATTTAAATGTGCATTTACAGTAAGAGAGAGATATGAGAGATGACATCACCCACGGCCGTGCTCGTGCATATCAGTAATGTGATTTTAATGTAATTTTGGGGGGAGAAACCCAAGTAAACACAGTACTTAGTGTAATGTGATCGGGCATAAATGTGTAGGTAAGTAAGGTGGGTTGTGCTGGTCTTTAGCATTAACCTGATTTGGCTTTTGGACAGGACAGCAGAGTGTTGCTTCAACTACTGGCACGTTTTAATATTTATTTGGTATATAAAGGTCACAGTTAAGCTTTTCACCATGCCTTCAATTGTTCTTTTTATGCGTAGTATTTTGGGGGGTTATTATTAAATAAATCATTCTATTTCACAACTAATATTATTATTTTACCATGTATTTAATTATTTGTGTTATTTAAATTCTTTTGCCAGTAATGTTTATTTATTATTATTTTTTTTTATCTTTGACAGAGAACATAGTTATTAAGGTAAATATTAATTGTGGATTTATATTGAATATTATTTATCAAATATTTAATTGGGTGTGAAAACAAATCTGTAAAAAAAAGAATGGAAAAGGTACTGATAATTTCTGCCTGGACGTTTTAAAAGAAAGGATAAATAAAATGTTTTCTGTTAAGTTTACAGACATTTCTTTCAACCCTAAAACACAATACATTTTTTTTCCCTTCTAAATTCTACCCATTAAATTAGCCTTGGCAAGACAAATTCACATTTTATATATATATGAAGAGTTCAGATGCAAAAGCCTCTAAGTGCCATTTGAAATTTTCTTCTAGAATGATCATTTTTTATCAAGCTTGTATATTTAAGTTCAGTAATTTCACTTAAATTGCAATGAGGATTACCTATTAATTGTCATTTAAGTGAAATTACTGGACTTGAATATATAAGCTTGATAAAAATTATGATTTTAGAAGAAAATTTCAAATGGCACTTAGAGGCTTTTGCATCTGAACTCTTCATATATATATATATAAGATTTTTAAGAAATTAAAACAAATTCAATCATTTTATTATAAATGCGTCAGACAGAGTTACAGCACGCACAGAGATGAAAAGGGGATGTATTGACTTATCTAACCCTGCTGGGGGATACAGTATATAAGCTAAAGTCCCAAAAAGTCGACATGTTCCTTTAAGAAAGTCCAAAGGGCCAGCAGTGCATTTACTGGAAGAAGCATAAATATCAGATCATAGATATGGCTGTGTTGAATGTTCATTGGAGCATATATAATATCATATCACAGCATTGAAACTCTAATTAATTTATCTAAATAACATTTCTGTCGTTATTGTACTGTTGGAAATTCCTTGTGTCCAAACATTATAGCTATTTGCTCTGTGTAGGGTTTCTCAATCAGCCGATTTAATCACTCCAGCAAGGTTTTTATTCCACTCAAATGGAGATCATTAAGCATTTATCACAAGTAATGAGCATTTCGGTCTTTCAGTCTCCAATAAGCATTGCTGTACCCTTGTAGAGACACGTCATCCACTGCATCAGCTTCGTCTGATGAATCTTACCTTTTTCTTTGTGTTTTAATCACAAATCATGTTGTAATTGCACCTTACAAAGTGCAATTAGAGGGCTGAAGCCTGCTATTTAATCTAAGGCAAAATTTCACCTGATAGGTTGATTTTCATTATCAAAGATGGATAACGAGAGGGAGAGTTGTGCAGCTCTCAGCTCTATCATAAAGGCAATCAGTCCTTTTACCTGATTCAACCCTTTAGAGCTAGCTCTCTCTCTTTCTCTCTCCCTCTCTCTCTCTGTCTCTCTCGTCTCATTATGATACAATGGTAAGCATATGAGTGCCTATTGTCTAATTAATGATTTTAGAGATAGGGGTCAAAATGGGTCAAATGAAAGTAAAAAAAATAATGTTTACTGTTTATGTACACTCACCTAATGGATTATTAGGAACACCATACTAATACTGTGTTTGACCCCATTTCGCTTTCAGAACTGCCTTAATTCTACGTGGCATTGATTCAACAAAGTGCTGAAAGCATTCTTTAGAAATGTTGGCCCATATTGACAGGATAGCATCAGTTGATGGAGATTTGTGGGATGCACATCCAGGGCACGAAGCTCCCATTCCACCACATCCCAAAGATGCTCTATTGGGTTGAGATCTGGTGACTGTGGAGGCCATTTAATACAGTGAACTCATTGTCATGTCAAGAAACCAATTTGAAATGATTCGAGCTTTGTGACATTGTGCATTATCCTGCTGGAAGTAGCCATCAGAGGATGGGTACATGGTGGCCATAAAGGGATGGACATGGTCAGAAACAATGCTCAGGCAGGTTGTGGCATTTAAACGATGCCCAATTGGCACTAAGAGGCCTAAAGTGTGCCAAGAAAACATCTTCCACACCATTACACCACCACCACCAGCCTGCACAGTGGTAACAAGGCATGATGGAAGACTCATTTCAACATACTACGATTTGGGACGTGCTAAATTCTATTTTCAAATACTATTTAGGACGGATAGTATGCGAATTGGGATGCAGCATATATAATGAATAGTGAGTGTTCTTGCCCGTGCCCAAGGAGACATAGTATGTTTAAAGTTTAACAACTTTGTATTTTTTTAAGTAACTGTGGGATGTTTTCTTTGAGATACAGCTAAATTTTTTTTTTTTTACTTAAATATATTATAAATGTATAAAAAATATGTATTACAATATATTTATAAAATAAAACACTTATATAACATTTATATTTTTATATTATAATTAATTTTAAATGAATTGATCTTGACAGTCAATGACCATCATGCATTTTGATTGCATGGAAAAAAAACAACACTGCTACTGAAATTTTTTAAACCTTTATTTGTTTTGTTTTTTGGAATCTATTGGGCTCAAAAATCTTAGGGGACACAGTGCTTGTAGGAATAGTGTCTGATTTAAATGGAATTGATTGGAACTCTGCTTGATATGTTGAGGCTGAATAAATCGAGACTGTGTGCTAATGCTTTTATTTTGAGGATTGAAAATGTTGTTGTTTTTTAAAAAAGATTCTTTTAAACAACAGTGGGCATAGAATTTTCAGGCAGGCCGGCCCACACATGCTAATCTCCATACACCTCGACAAGTTCTTATATAAAATCCACACCGTCCAATCCTGCATATGCACATTACACAGCGTATAAACTGCTGAACTACACCTGTAAGCTCTGTCAAAGCAATATATTACCATATATTATAACCACAATTATGAGCAGATTAGATGTCCCTGAGCATATGTTATCTAATATGTCAAAAATACATGTGAATGAGTGGAAAAGTATTGTTATTTGACATTTATTATCTCAGTATCATCTTCAGTTCTTCACAGTACATTGCAAACTTGTTGTATATTTTTAACATGTCTGGTGTTTGGTCCTTGGTTGGTGTCAAGGTTGTGTAGGCTATCTGAGTTTTATTTATGTTTTTTGAATAACCATACTCACACCATGATATGCAGAATCAGATGGTTCAAGTGTGGCACCCATGGAGCTGATCAATTCAAGCATCCTGATGGAATAAATATGGTGATTTGAAATTCTAGAACTTATGAAATATCTGTTTCAAGGACCCAATAAATAGTAAAGCTTGTTTTGGATTTTATAAGATCATCTTTAAAAAACAGTATCCTGCAAAAGGGATGTTCCAATGCCAATATGTAGTCCATATCACTGCAGTTTCCAACAGAAATGAACAGTAGAGGCAGTAAAACAGCAAGCGCTTTTGATCGTTTTCACACACCATTATGATTACATATTATGGATTATGGCAAGACTTGTTTTCACGCGCAATTATGTTATGTATTAATGTATTATGGACGAAACCAATATATTTTGGAGTTTGCATCACTTATCTAGCTCCATATGTTCAGTTTTACTGACATGCTAAGCTTGCTCGGTAGCTCAGCTGGCCTGGTACAGAATTGTTCTTGTGATGCAGAGAGCTCGGGTACGAAACGAATCTTGAGAAAGATGAGTTATGATAGAAGACGAGTTCAAAAACAAGCTAAAACGTCATTGTTATGATTGTGTTTTTATGTACTATTGGGTAGGTTTAGGGTTTAGTGTAGGTGCACGTTATTTTAAAACAGTATTAAGCTTTTAGCGCCACTCACCATACATTTCAATTCAGAACGGAAAATTGGCAATTCGCAAAATTTCACTTAAAATTGTCGCGTAACGTGTCCGACACAATCTATTTTGCGTTGTGCATAAATGTTGCCACAGGTATGTTTTTTCTAATGAACGTGGGCTATAAAAAAAATGAGTTGGCCTAATTAGCAGATTTACATTAGTGTTTAGACTGTTCTCTCCATGCAAACTCACTGTTTATTTAAATAAGCACCTTTTGGTAACACTTTACTTGAAGGGGTGTGCATAAGACTGACATGACACCTTCATAACCATGACATGAATATGAAGTAGGGTTTATGTATGTTTATGACAACTGTCATTAAGTGTCTTTCACTCAATAATGACATTTTGAATGCAAATATGACATTGTTTAAGATGTTGTTATGACATCTTGACATAAACCATAACATCATAACCTGTCAGTGTCTTTGTCATGACAACTTGACATAAAATTAAGTTAAACTGTCATGTGGTTGGCTTTGACATTGGATGTCATGAGGCCATTTTAACTGTCATGAATATCTTCGTGACCTCAACTACAGTGGTACTAATTGAATTTGTCATTAAAAAGTTATGATGGCTTCACGATAGCCAATGTCAAAACCAACAACCTGACAGTTTAATGTAATGTTAACCAATAAAGCTTGGTGATTTCTTAAGTTTGATCATTAGTAATGTCAAGTTGTCATGACAAAGACACTGACAGGTTATAATGTTATGGTTTATGTCAAGGTGTCATAACAAAGACATCTCAAACAATGTTATATTTGCATTAAAAATGTCATAACTGAGCGAATGACACTCAATGACAGTTGTCACAAACATGCATAAAACTTCTTTCATACCACATGTCATGTCATGATTATGAAGGTGTCATGTTAGTCTTATGCACACCCTTTCAAGTTAAGTTTTGCCCAACTTTCAAATGATAAATAAGTGAGAACTTCAACCAGTACAGTATTTCACTGAAATGACAAAGAAAATGACTTGATTTACTCACTGTTAAAGGACCTGGTCTTTTACAGTCTAATCCGTTAACCTATCAATCAACAGTTGCAAGACTGACTAACAAGATGTGTGTTTTTATTTTATTTTATTTTTTTTAATGAAACCCATCTTGGTTTTAGTTGGTTTACCAGCATGTTTCTTTTGAGAATGTGGAGTGATGTTTTAATAATCACAGACTGACGATGAAACATGAGCAACTACTCCTTGATGCTTTCCTGTCTTCCCATTGTTTTTTCAGACTCAATCACGTCTGACACTTCTCAGGCGAATATACTAAATTTGAAGCGGGCACAGTGCAGGATAATATCACACCTACACAAGCAGTGTACTCAAATCTGGACTTTTTTACTCACAAAAAAGTCTCTCTCTCTCTCCAACCTCCCCCGTGCTTAGATTTAACCAAGTCTCACATTTGGTTTACTTTAAGAACTTTGTTTGAACCCTGGCTGAGAGGGATTCAGGCTGGGATCATTCTGTTTTCAGTCTCGAGTGCTTAGCAACTTTCAGACCTGCCCTACCTCTCAAGAACCTCACTTTAACCTTTAAGTTATTGGCTTTCTGCTTCTTCGTCTTTGTGGCTTTTGTTCAAGCAGGTGGCATTTGTTAAACATGGCCAGGAGCTAGTTATGTGGTTCAGAGATCATATTACTTATCTACATAATTTGGGGTTTCTCAGTGCGCACAACAAAGAACAGCAGCCAAAAAAACAAATAAAAGCTGCTAACAAGGTTTCTCAGTCATGCTATTGCAGCTCTTCACTCTAGTGTTCGTCCCCGCTGTGATACTGGGAAGGTGATATGACAACCGAGATTCATTGTAACCGATTGCAGAGATATGGCCATGTACGTGTTATTCTTTACAGTGCAGATTCATTTTAAGGGTTCACGGTGACAGTAAAGGTGACCAGGCATCAGACAAAGGAAGCCTCACCAAAACTCTATAAACGCAAACCCTTTTAATCCGAACTCTATTTCCTTGGGGCTCTCGGAAGGCAACAAAATAGTCTTCTCAAAGCCACTGTCCCTGATGGGGTGACTTTTATATGGCCTGCACTCCTCCACTTGACTTAGCCAAAATGAAAAAAAGGAATAAAGAGAGGGTTTAAAAGCTACATCCAGTGTGATTGGAATATATAAAGGAATTATATTCAGTGCAATTTGTTTACTACTATTAATTTCGTATTGCAGCCTTCATTAGTATCATTCATAAACCAGTTTTTATTAAATATTACATTTAAAGATACTAATAAAACATATTGTTGAGACCGACTAATGCTTTTTGTGTCTCTATTATTTTTATTTTTACAAAGGCACATTAACTCACATAACAGTGTTTAATTATTACATATTTTAGAAATATTAAAATATAAACAAAATTTAGACTGCCATATATTTATTAATAACCATAAATGTAAATAACTGTGACATATTGCAGTCTATTAATTAATAGTATTATAAATAATCCTGAACAGTATTCCCTCTAACTTTGTACGATTATTAGACTTCACTGGCTATTATTTCCATATAATTTAAAAAAAAGTTGTTTTTCAAGCTATTTATTACGTTTTGGTGAACCCACACTTTGTGGGAGTTTCGTTTTATACAATAACTAAAAACATAGTATTACAAATATTTAGGCTAACTGTGCCAGGATAACAGTTACTCGTTTTTAATTAGTTTTCTCACAACTTTTCAAAATGAAATCATAAATGGATGGACTCCAGTTGACATGCCTTCCATTCATTTAGCAAATCCCATGCTTTGTCCCCCCCACACAGTTTTTAGCCTACGCTAATTTTGTTCTTCCTACATAGTAGCAACAGCCGAAGTGCACAGCCGTTAATGCATGAAGAGGGAATGTTGCTTTTGAATATGCATTGTGCGTATTGGAGTTTCGAAGATTTTGGCTTCTCCAGTTATGCTTAAGAAACTAGATGAAGGCAGCAAAATGCTCCAGGAAAAATGCTCTCTACAAAACCCCAGCGCACAAGAGTGGAGAAATATCTTAAGTTGTATCCCCACTTAGAGCTGCGGCCCCTCACTGTTACTCTTGGTGATTGCTCGCAAAACTGCTTAGCATGCATGGCAATGAGCCAGGCCATGGGAGTGTGTTCTGTTCTCTCTCTCCTCCCCTACTTCTTCCAAGCTGTCTCTGCCGCCAGTAAGGCTTCCCAGAGCCACTAGTGAAGCACTGCACCAATGATGATTAGTCTAATGAGTGATTAATTAGAGAGCAGGCTACGGGGAAGGGGTAAGGCGTTGACCTCTCTGAGAGGCACAGAGAGAGAAAGAGAGAGAGAGAGAGGGAAATCATAACCTGCAGAAGAAAGGATTCAGTAAGATGTGATATGTGATCAACACACGGGATGCAATGGCCTTAGGAAGAAATTTCCCTGTGGGTTAGCTGTCAAAAACAAATTTTTTATGCAATTTATATGGGAAATATTGCAAAGATTCAACGGGGTAGTTCACTCAAAATGAAAATTCCGTCGACATTAACTCACCTTCATGTTATTCTAAACCTATATCACTTTTCTCTTTTACAGAAGACAAAACCAGATTTTTTGAAGAGTCCTGAGGTCTAAATATTGGACAAAAAAAAATCTAAACGAACTTGTACATTTCCCATTGGCAGAAATTACAATAAGTGCCATAGAAGTATCATAAGTAACAAATTTTTTATGCAATTTATATGGGAAATATTGCAAAGATTCAACGGGGTATTCACCAGAAATGAAAATTCCGTCGACATTAACTCACCTTCATGTTATTCTAAACCTATATCACTTTTCTCTTTTACAGAAGACAAAACCAGATTTTTTGAAGAGTCCTGAGGTCTAAATATTGGACAAAAAAAAATCTAAACGAACTTGTACATTTCCCATTGGCAGAAATTACAATAAGTGCCATAGAAGTATCATAAGTAACAAATTTTTTATGCAATTTATATGGGAAATATTGAAAAGATTCAACGGGGTATTCACCAGAAATGAAAATTCCGTCGACATTAACTCACCTTCATGTTATTCTAAACCTATATCACTTTTCTCTTTTACAGAAGACAAAACCAGATTTTTTGAAGAGTCCTGAGGTCTAAATATTGGACAAAAAAAATCTAAACGAACTTGTACATTTCCCATTGGCAGAAATTACAATAAGTGCCATAGAAGTATCATAAGTAACACATTTTTTATGCAATTTATATGGGAAATATTGCAAAGATTCAACGGGGTATTCACCAGAAATGAAAATTCCGTCGACATTAACTCACCTTCATGTTATTCTAAACCTATATCACTTTTCTCTTTTACAGAAGACAAAACCAGATTTTTTGAAGAGTCCTGAGGTCTAAATATTGGACAAAAAAAATCTAAACGAACTTGTACATTTCCCATTGGCAGAAATTACAATAAGTGCCATAGAAGTATCATAAGTAACACATTTTTTATGCAATTTATATGGGAAATATTGCAAAGATTCAACGGGGTATTCACCAGAAATGAAAATTCCGTCGACATTAACTCACCTTCATGTTATTCTAAACCTATATCACTTTTCTCTTTTACAGAACACAAAACCAGATTTTTTGAAGAGTCCTGAGGTCTAAATATTGGACAAAAAATATCTAAACGAACTTGTACATTTCCCATTGGCAGAAATTACAATAAGTGCCATAGAAGTATCATAAGAGTGGTCCTTAAAGGGATAGTCCTTTAAAAAAAATAAAAATTCTGTCAAAGTCCATTGTATTTTTTTGCCATACAATGGAAGTCAATGGGAACTGAAATAGTTTAGCTATACCAATATTCTTCAAAATATCTTCTCTTGTGTTCCACATGAGGAGAAAAATGCCATATAACCTACCTTAAATGATAATATAATATTCACCTATGGGTGAACTATCCCTTTATTCATGCATCCACTGAAAATCATGAAATCTGCCTAAACACTCATTGAATCGGATCATAGTAGTTATGTGTTTTTTATTTAGTCACTTTATTCTGCGCACTTGCTGTGTGAAAAGCTGTGTAAAATGTTTTTACACGTCAAAATACTGTGAAAATCAAAATCTATGAATTAGACTTTATTATATGCATATGTGTTACATCTAGTGGGAGATTGATTATGTGCAATGGCTTGTGATGGGCTGATGTAGGACTTGGGCTGTTTTTCACTCCCTTTCCATCTCTGTCCACAGACTTGAGTTGAGAGGCTCGGTGTTATGCGTGATTAATCTTTATTATGGAGGTGTAATCTTTCCGACACTCATCTTAAAGTCTGCCTGGATCATGATTTACAGTTATTTAATTAGAGCCAGAGCTCTGTGATCAGAACGTAGCAACACATGAAGCCCGTCTCTGAGACAGCGACCAAAGGAATCCAGCACGCACACCTTTCAAACGGAAAACTAATGGACGATAACTGTCAGAAACAAAAACTAACTGTAGGTGAATGAGGCAGAGCGTCAGATTTACAGCTGCGGGCGACTTTCTCATCTCTCCACCTCAGAACAACCAGTTCTTTAATAGAACTTGGCTTAAGGGTGACTTTTCTTTAAGGGTTTCTATTCTGGAGTACACAAGGGTATCGTATAGAGACGGATGAGATATAAAAAGAGCTCTCTGTTTACACAATAGGCGTACTCGATTTGATTCGGCGGTCCCTCTGTAGGCATAATGAGCGTAATACAGTACCCGGTGTTATGTGAGGAGATCAGGCACACTCTGTTACAGACCGCAATTGCTTTTGTGCCCACTTACACATCTCATCTCTTGTCTTTTTCCCCCTCCAGCACAAGACTAACTTTTAAACTACGTTGAACAGAATTATCCCAGTAGCTCGATCAAGCTGAGCACGGCCGATCAGGTAAAACTATTTAGTAAGCTTCCTCTCTGACAGAAGTAATTTAAAAAAAGGGATGAAAAGAGCAAGCCATCCGCACTGTATGGGGGAACGAGGAGAACTGCTTGCTCTGATCGAGGTGGAATGAGTGCATGTGTGTGGGTTACTTTTCTGGAAGGGGAATTCAGCTGTGCATAAGTTTTCTTGCCTTGAGTTTTGATGATAATAATCACGTTGGCTGCTCCCGACCTGTAATTTCTCAGATCTGAGATGTTTGCGAGTAATTAACAACCTGTTCTGGGCTGTCTTTACTCAGTTCTTTGCCCTGCGTGCCTGTCTGATACCACCACTGTTCGGTTTTAATAATGTCTAAGGAGGCTATTTGGACGCTTTGGACCATGTGGACTTTATTGTCTAATGCAGTCTCTTGAAACACTCTTTTTACACTCTCGCCAGTTTATTTAATCTATTTTTTAAAGGGATAGTTCACCCAAAAATGAAAATGATGTCATTAATTAGATGTCATATATAAGATTTTCATTCTTTTTGATGAAACCTGAGAAATTTATGCATTGACAGCTAAGCAACTACCATTCAAACACTTCAAAACGTTTGTAAAGAGATTGTTAAAACTAATCCATATGTATTAAGCGATTTAGTCCAAATTGAGACTTCATTGCTTTATATGATGAACATATTTGAATCGTAGATCAAATCGTAGCCCTCTGAATCGTAATCGAATCGTGAGGTGCCTAGAGATTCCCACCCCTACTGTGGATGGTGAGCAAAAAAGTTAATGTCAAGCCCTCTATGAATGATATTGTATGACTATTAGACTAGTTGCCTTATTTCTTAATTTGGACCTATAATAGAAGCAAATGGCCTCATTGTCATTATGTTTTTGATCCGCTGCCAATTCTAAAGCAGCTCTGATAGGAAGACTTAGATCTGACTGATGTTTGAATGCCACCTCCGTAATAAATAATGCTAGGTCGCTGGATTTTTTTTTCCCCTTTTCCCCTTTTACACCAAGTTTGATGCCAGAAGTTAGGGGCATCATAGGAGGCATTTCCTGCCAGAAACACAGAGACACCATCACAATGTGAACACTTTTCTTCGTGTGCCTGGAGGGTGCCTGTGGAGACTCTGGATCTTCGTGTTCTGCTGTAGTGCTCGCTTGGTGATTACATTTCAAATTTGAATTCAGATCTCATCTCTGAATTTTTATGGACCTTTTACACAAGATTTACTGTGTCTTACTTGGCTCTGGCAACGGTACGGAGAGACTGCGGCAATTCTTCGCTCACATATTAAGCAGTTTTGGTGCAAAACAAATGTAAAAAAATATTTCGACATGTTAATATAGTACATTTGAGAACAAGGTTTTAAAAATATGATTATTTTTTACATTTTCAGAGTTTGTTTTAATTTTAGTGTGAGTTTGTCATTTTATTAATTTTTATTATAATTTTAAATTATAATTGATCTTAAAGCTATTAATCTTTATTTTTTTAAATTTACATTTAAAGGAGCTGTATGCAAGAAATTTATTTCAATTAATCATAAATGTATTATGATATTATTATTATTATTATTATTATGGTATTACCTGGTCTCCCATGTTTATTGTTGCAGCTCTTTACAATACAACAAACACCCATGATTGTAAACTATCTAGTAATTGCTGACTCTATTACTCCAACTCTGAACGAACTCTCTGCTCCTCCTGTCTCAGGTGTTGCGGTAATTACTCCGCCCAAGTAGCAATGCTTCGCCTTCTGAGAATATAGTTCCCAATATTTATATGGTTTAAAGATGGCTGTCTCATATGACCATGTTATTTGTACACTCTGGCTATTCAAATCACATCATGTAATTAGGAAAATGTTTGCGTAATTTTGTCTCTTATTGGGATTAGTATGCTATCTGTTTCCATTTACATCCAGTCTTTGTGTTAAGCTAGGCTAGTGGTGGGTGCGTCAGACAGAGTTACAGCAAAGGTATGTATGGACTTATCTAACTCTGGGGGATATGGTGAATAAGCTAAAGTCCCAAAAAGTCGGAGTGTTCCTTTAAGTTATGCCTTTTATATTAATATTTGACACAATTTCAGTCTAATTCCAATTGACAAAGAAATTTTAATTTTTTTTCCAAACAGTAATTCATTGCCAAATTTCACAGTAAAATCAATGAAAAAAAAAGATTAATACACTTTTTTTATTTGAACTTATATTTGTAGTAACAATACAAATTTATAAGATAAAAAGACAAAATTAATGATTTGTGATTTAATCACCGAAGATATTATGTTTAAAAAAGATATGCAAAAAAAAAAAAATCAATTGACTAGAAATTTGTTCAAACTCAGTTTGAGATTTTTTTTTTTGCTTTGATTTCTCAGCGTACTTTGAAAGTATACTTAACTCAGCCTTTTCAGATCATAGGTGAACCAAACCTTAACCCACAAGGAATTTTGATGGGAAGAGTTGTGACAAGAGTGTTGATCCCAACTGTAGGAGTGGCACTCTGGCCACAAGGTTAAAACAATTCCCACCCAATCATACAAACAACACAATGAAATAGCTGTCACACGGGAAGACAACAGAGGTGATGGGAGTGGACAGGGCTGCGGTTTGTGTTCAGGTGGAGTGTTCCCGCTAATCCGATTTGACGTTCACATTTGCCGCTTGAGCGGAGCAGCTAGCCAGGCTTTGAAAAGAGCGACAGGCCTCCTTCAAAAGGTGTAGGGTTATGGAAGATTGGCCACAGTATATGAGGGTGGTTGACCTAGCCATATTTCACCATTAGACTGTGACTGGATTCACGCTTTGACCGCTTGCCCCACCATCACCTCATTCCAACTCGCTGCCGCTACACTGTGTTATTTCCATATTGCCTCTGCTAAAAGCTATTTTGTCAACATTAGTCATTGTCAAAGCATATTCCTCCAGTGCCGCAAGAGCGATTCTCGCGTTTTGATCATCAGATGTTTATTTGTTGTTTGTTTGCACCTGGGGGAATCGTACATTTCAAGCTAAAATCGTGTTGTAAAGCTACGTTTCACAGGGCGCACTTTGCTAAAAGAGGCTATTTGCATATGGTTTCTTCCAGTCAGTGGCCTTGTCACTACGTGAAGATCTCATTATAGTCGTGCCCCCTTCAGTGGCTCACAACCCTTCATGATCTCTAAATTTCTCTCTGTCAATCTGTTTTTTTTTATTCTCCATGTACTGTATGTTGCACAGGGACTAATTAGCAGAGATACAGACCTCTGTGATCTTTCCCCTGCAGTATACGGGGTGTTCCAACTGTGAAATCAAATAAATTGCTGCATAAAAACAACACAGATTTTTCCAGATTAACAATAATTGAAAATATTTATATTATGCTAATTATACAAATAAATAAATGGACTATATTTAGCATGCCACACAACTTCTCGTCCAAGCTCTTGTTCTATCCAGACTGGAGTATTGTAATGCTCTTTTGGCAGGCCTTCCAGCATGCACTGTCAAACCTCTGCAATTGATCCAGAATACTGCATCTAGTAGAGTTGTCTTTAATGAGCCGCACGTCACACCTCCCTTCATAAAATTGCACTGGTTGCCAATTGCCACTTAAATCAAATTCAAATCACTTATGTTTACCTACAGAACAACCACTGGCTCTGGGCCCCTATAGCTAAACTCACTACTTCAGGCCAATGTTCCCTCCAGAAGTCTGTGAACGACGCCTTGTGGTGCCATCCCAAAGAGAAACAAAATCACTTTCACTGGCCTTTACCCTGACTGTTTCAAGCTGGTCAAATAACCTGCCGAACTCAACCCACACTGCTGAGTCTTTGAACTCTTTCCCAGCCGGCATTTAAATAAAAAAAGTTGCCAGTCACCCCCAGCGTTTTTAATCATTTTCACAAATATTTCATGGCCCCCAGAATATTTTGTTGTATTAATATCTGAACATGAACTTGAATATGGGTAAGTTTCATAAACAACAACAACATTTTGAGCCAAAAAAATGGAGTAAAATCCAAAACTACGTCTGGTTTGAATTCAGGATGATGATCAAAATATAGATGAAGTAGATAGAGTCCATCAACACCTATAGATCTTCCTGGGTCTACATTTCGTTCATTAACATTATGGGCCCTATTTTAACGATCTGAAACGCAAGTGTCAAAGCGCATGCCACAAGTAACTTTGTGGGCGGGTCCCGGCGCTATTGCTATTTTCCCGGCTGGATAAATGCCTCTTGCGCCTGGCGCAAATCTAAAAGAGGTTGGTCTGAAGTAGCTTCATTATTCATAGGTGTGGTTTGGGCGTAACGTGAAATAAACCAATCCGAGCGCCATCCAACATACCCTTTAAGAACAGGTGCGAATGTTGCATGACGGATTGTTATTATAACGGCGGGTTTACCAGGCGCGCGCCAGGAGCGTTCACAGCCGAGACCGACGTTCTTGTCAGGACAGTGAAAGACAGAAATGACGTTGTATGGGGATGGGAGAAACTCTTGCACATCAGCGTCGGTTAAACATTATAGCCTATACGTATGTTTCTTGCCACTATTGGGCAAACAGGTCTGATCCTTTAGTACTACAAGCCTAAGGCTATAGCCTTAAAAATGGGTAGGCTAATTTGTTTTTTTCATCTTCATGTAAACCACAATGATTTCCCTCGATGTGTTAATATTTTTCCTTGTTATAATGTATGATTTGCAAAAATAAAAACTACTGCATCTATGTTGATCAGTGTATGCGCGTTGTGCACCCGCTACATTATGGCCAAGCATGCGCGCTTAAAATAGCATTATGAACAACGCGCAACGCGCCACTGACTTTAGACCAGTTTTTTTTCTGGTCAGTGGCGCAATTGTGTTCTGGAAGTGTAAAATAGCACCAGGGAATGTTTGCGCCGAAACACGCCTCCTTTTTGCGCCGATCCGCCCAAGGAGTGCAAGTTCATTTCCTAGTTTACCGACGTGCGTCTGTGGAGGAAATAGCCCGCTTTGCGCGCGTGCAAAATAGGAATGAGTCATGCGTTTGTGTATAAAGTCATTTGCGCCAGGTGCAAGATAGGGCCCCTATATGTTGTTTAGTGTTGACGATCGTGTTATTTTACATATGCATTATTAAACAATTATTAATCTGCTCTACATTTAACACTTTTATCTAATATTTAAATGCAAGTGCCAATCAATGCATTTCTTTTGCACTAAATTCATATAGTTTTGAGCACCATACAACCCTTTAAAGCCGGATTAGTTCATTTTTGCTGAAAACTTCTGCTGATAAGTTACTCACCCCCATGTCATCCAAGATGTCCACGTCTTTCTTTCTTCAGTCAAAAATAAATGAATGTTTTTGATGAAAACATTCTAGGATTTTTCTCTATATAATGGACTTCAATGGATCCCAACCGTTTCAAGGTCCAAATGAGAGTTTCAGTGCAGCTTCAAAGGGCTTTAAACAACACCAGGCGATAACTAAGGGTCTTATCTATAGCGAAACGATCGGTCATTTCAAAAATAAATTAAAAAGTTTTTTAGTTTAAGCACAAATGCTCGCCTTGCTCTGTTCTGTGATGTGCGTTCGTGACTCTCCTGTTCAAGTCATTTCGTTCACGATGACTAAAAAGAATGAGCCTCATTGGCTCAAAAAGACTGAAAAAAAAAGTTTTGTTCATTTTGATGAACGAGTTTGAACAGGAGACTCACGAACGCGCATCAGAACAGAGCAAGGCGAGCATTTGTGCTTATAAAACTTAAACTTTTTTATTTATTTTTGAAATGACCGATCGTTTCGGTATAGATAAGACCCTTATTCATCGTCTGGTGTCATTTAAAGCCCTTTGAAGCTGCTCTGAAACTCTTATTTGGACCTTGAACCGTTTGGTTCCCATTGAAGTCCATTATGTGGAGAAAATCCTGGAATGTTTTCATCAAAAACCTTCATTTCTTTTCAACTGAAGAAAGAAAGACATGGGGGTGAGTAAATCATCAGCAAAAGTTTTTTTTTAAAGTGAACTAATCCTATAAGTGCATATTTATGCTTAAGTTGTGCAATTTTACATTAGCAGCCGACATGCTTCTGTTAATGGGAGTGACTTTTCCTTCTGTAGGTTATGTTTTACCCAGAAGGCCTTGATCTTGCCGTCTAGATTCATCATTTAGATAATTGAAATTGCAATGTTACAAAATAAATAAATAAAGTCATCAAGATGGATCATGACTCCGAGGCCTCTGTGGAAATTAAGTTGGTCAAGGTAACCTAATTGCAGACTCATCCAAAAAGAACTTCACCCTCAGGCTGCTGGGTGACAGAATGCATTGAGGATCCAGGTAGATCCAGGAAAAGGACACCCTGGAGATAAATATGGCGAAAGATAAAAGCGGAGAATCCAGTTGGATTGGTGTGAAGTGTGGAGTGTGCGCTAGTTAATGTAGAAGGGAAAATTGTCCTTAATTAGCTCGGAGCTAAGAAAAGGTTAGCGTCATGTATCACTGCACAGGGCAGCGAGACGTACTTTTAATTGGAGATAGAAAAGCTCTGACCAGAACACTAGGGCTGTGCATTTACCTCAAATTCTGATAATATCATGTAATTGGAGAGAAATCTGTCATGAAAAATATTCTGGAAGGCTTGCACTTTAAAGGAAGATTAATTAAGTTACGGCTTCATTCTCTAATTGTGTATACTGAGATAATGAGTTGAAAGTTGAAGCAATTATTCCCTTCTTGTTCTCCCTCTCTCTCATTTTCTTTTCTTGGTAGCTGATATTTTTATATCTGTGAGTAGTTTTAGGTCAGATGGAAATAGCGAAGTTCTCACTGACTTTAAAGTAAATTGAATTGTGTTAAATTAATGAACCAATAGCGAGTGCGATACCTTTCCCTCCCAATCAAACGCTCGAAAAAAAAAAAAAAAGTGTTGATAGGAAGATCAACCCTGTAACCCTCTTCATTAGAGTTTTAGCTTGCCACATAGCATGGTTCACAGAACTTTAGCTGATGCTAAATCATGCATTGGTTAATTGTACTTTCTGGCAGGGCACTAATAAATATTGATATGAATTATTCAGACCATATGTATATCTTTGATTGCTCATTATGGGCAGTGAATGTACTTCGCAGTGTTAAATCGAGCTGCTACAAATGACAAAGAGCAGAGACCATATGTACATAGACTTGAAACCTGCTAATGGAAGTCATTATTATGAATTTATGCTTTGAAAAAACATAAATTATTATAGATTGTTTCAAACTGGCACCAGCTCAGCTATGAATTACCTTGTTCACGTAGAGGTTCATGCAGAGTTAAATCGAAAAGGCTACAACAGCTAGGGAAAAGAGACTGGGGTAAAGGTCTAGTGTGATATATAGTGATATAGGCTATGATGTACAGTAATGTAAAAAAATGATCTGAGCCTGCCACATGTTCCCATATACATACAAGCCTGGATATATACTGTAGATAATGAGTACTATTTCAAATAAATGTTGTTTATTTTTTATTTTTTTAATTATTTACTTTCTGTACAGTATATCAAAGAATCCTGAAAAAAAGGTTTCCACAGAAATATTAAGCAGCCTTTTCAACATTAAAATATCAATATTCAACTTCATCACTGAAATAAATTACATTTTAAAGTGTTAAAAAAAGATATTACTGTTTTTTTTCTGTATTTTTGATCAAATAAATGCAGCTTTGGTGAGCATAAGAGACTTTTTTCAAAAATGGTAATGTACATTTTGGCATGTTTGCATTTATATCACAATAGTTATTGGAAAACCATTGGAAATAGAGTTGAGTTTGTTAATAAAATACAATATACAATGCAACATTGTGCTACGTTAAACGTGAATTTCAGTAAAGATGCAGGATTTTCTACTGAATTATTGTGCACAAAGGTTTTGCAACTGTTTAGAGAATTCATTTATTGCACTAGACAAGCATGTCCTTCATGTTGGGACATCTTGCCGAATGCCACTCTTGACATAGAAGAACGTAAAAGGCCAACTTGAATATGCTAAACTTTATTTAGATAGACCTGTTGAGTTCTGGAAGAATGTTTTATGGAGTGTCGCTAACTGGATTCCAGTCGTTTCTTTGAGTTGCAGCCATCCGTTTGCTTTTCTGTAGCTTTCAGCAGTCTGTTAAAATGTTTTAAGATTTCTTGTAAAATCTATTGACAGTAAGTTTCAAAACTCTTCTGTGTGGTTTTTTTTTTGCGCTCAGTGACTCCAGCCAACGGTGACCTGATGTATATGCACTTAGGTTTTTTCCCATTTTTTCAATTAATTTACACTCTCAGAATCACTCAAACGTGTATTAATACATTATCTATAATAGTTTACGGATGCCTTGTTGAATTGTTTTCATTTAAAAAAGAAATTCTCAGCAAAAATGTCAAGTGGGTTGAATAATTTTGATTGTAATACATATATTTCACTTATTTCAGTGAGTATGTTAATTTTTTTTATGAACTTTCTAAAAGAACTGATAATGAATCTGAATTTTACAACTTTTTTCCATAGCTTTACATATTTTTTCCCAATATTCGATTAGTAAAACTTTGTTACAAAAAAACTGTTTAGTCACACGTTTTTATTTTGCAAAGTCATATTATTGGACAAATCATACTGAATGTCAAAATGGTCTATGTAACATTGTACTACAAGCAGAAGAGTTGTGATTCTCATTTTGATATGTCTCCTAGTAGCCTGCCGGTAAGCTGTTCCCCATTGCTATTCATTTAGAGTTGGATTTCTGGCTCCAGCTTGTTATTCTGCTTTTGCACTGTTCAATTGCAGTGCAGATTCAAACATTGAATACCAATGGGCGTAATTCTTTTTACCTGAGTTTCAACTGGCAATGCAATTGGATGAGGTTGATTCCAACAATCACATGGCTGTTTGCACTCAGCAGGATGACAGTGGGCTAGCTTGATGAAATTAAAAAAAAAAAAAAAAGTCGAGGTAGGCGCTACCATGTTGAATTTGTGGAGCTGAGCTGAAAATGGGCCAAGCGCTGGAAAAGAAAGAAGGGAGGGGGGAGGGGGGAAGCAGAGCATGAACTAAATCAAGCTCCTTAATTGGCTTGTTAAGACATGAAAGAGTCGACTGAGTGGGGTGGCCTTGAAGGAAAAGTATAAAAGGGTTGGAACAAGAGAGCAACAGACGGGAAGGAGGATAATGGAAGAGAGGGGAGGGAGAGAATAAAAAGCTGAAGTTAAGTTGACCGACAACTTTGTTTAATTTGGCCGTTTTTACGGAGTGATTGGGAAGCCAGAGCTGTTTGCGGGGGAATGAGATTGTGGCATGCACCGGGGCAGTCTGATGAAGCCATTACGGGCCTCCTACTCTCGTACTCAATCATTGTGACACATCAATAGGTGCGTTAGATGGTCATTCCTCAAAAGGCAACCGACCCACCTCGCCTACAGTACTAATCGTTCCAATCATTCAGTGAGAAGCCGAGAACCTCCAGCCTCTGTTGCGGTGACCCCTTTCCCAACATTGCCAAATCCAGCCAACCTTTTTTAGCAAAGCCAGTGTAATTCTTTACCCTTCAACTAGTTGTGGAATGGAACAGTGGATGGATTCCTGAAAGATTTACCACAAAACTAGCAGTTTGGTGGGTTGATGTGATGGAGAGCATCGTATGAAGCAATCTCAGATGTTTACTAAGCAGAGTGAGGCTTTCATACCTTCACCATCTCGTTTGGTTTGAGGTTTTTTGCCTGGGTTCATTCAGATTAATAGGCACTTCCAGTCCGGAAATCAACAATTTAAAGAGTGAGAAGCATTAATACTGATTTGAAGGCAATATTCTTTACTGTGTTTAGACTCTGCTGTTGTCAGTAGCATTTCACAATGTGCTTCCTTTCCGCAGCACAACAATCAGATTACACTGTGGTTCCTCCGCTAATATTCCCGCTTTGGCTCTGTCATTTTTCTCTGTCTATGGCAAGTCATATGGTCTGGCAAATAACACTTCCATGTGTATTTTGGGTTTTTATAAAACACCTGGTAACTGATAGATACAGTCGATGTTGGATATCAAAATCAATATCTTTTTTTTTCATATTGTACATTATAAGATTTTAAACTATTGATTTTAGTTATTTTTTATTATTTAGACAAAATTATATAGAATATTAGCCTTTTCTGTCATTTTTAAATATTTTTCTTTTAGCTATTATTATATTAGCCAGCGATAGTATTTAATTGTACGTTACCCCCCCCACACACACACACACACACCATGTATGAAAGTGTGACAAGACAGTTAGTTTCCCGGGAAAAATAACAAACCGGGAGGGAGATAGGGCTAAAAAACAGGAGAAATCCGGGAATACATGAGTGTTGACAGGTATGAGCTTAGTTATTGTTAGAATACAGCTGGATTTTCGAGGTTAGCACGCTGTATAGCTGGTAGTCAATATCGATGCACTCCACTCCGTTTTGACCGCCTCATGTTTGGTTTCTTTTATGCCGCTTCAAGTTTGTGTCGGCTCTCTCGCGTGATAACATCGTGTCACGTTCGCAATGTTCAATTAGCCGACAATGAATTCAATTTAATCGAGTAAATTCTTGTCGATTAACCGTTTGCATCCCTACTTGTGTTATATATCAGCAGGGTTCAAAGTTCACAGGTGAATCTGTGTGTGAACGACTGATCAGAGGTGACATAATCACTCTTTCTCAGTCAGGCATAGCTGGCAAGGGTGCTTCAGTGTGCGCGGCTTTGAAGCACTCCACATAACCGGATTCTTTAGCTACACCTCAGCAGGGGGGGAGGGGGTTAGGGTGTATGAGAATCCTGGGAAGCGACGTGCTCGGTACAGTTGCTTTTGTAGGGCTGCCTCCAGCCACCCACTGCAGTAATCAAACTAAGCCAACCTGACCCACTTTGCTGCCACTATCACATGCTCGATTCCTCTCGCTCTCATCCATGTTTCCTTTGCTACCTACCATTTTTTTTTCAAGACTCCCTGCCAGGCTGCCCACTCTCCACCTTGTCCACTGGTCTGTATCCACACACAAACGCTCAAAACGCTCCTCTGAATAAATTCCGAAATCTCCGTCTCTACGCATCGCCGCTGCTCCATAGGCGAGCCGAGTAGGAGGTGCTAACAGAAGGAGAATGCAGCATCAACCCTACATGCCTGACAGGTCTCTCTCCCACAGAGGAAGGATGAATTAGATGGAGGGTGCTACAATAGCCAAGCTGATTCGCACATGGCCCTCTGGGTTTTACTCCCACTGGCCTCTGCTTTCCTGCCTCTGAGCCCCATGCTGCTCTACTCCCACCGCAGCCACCAGGGTGAGGATCATTACCTCTGACAAGAGCTTCTCCATGAGTAATCACCAGTGTGGGAAACCCAACAAACACTCATTTCGATTCTGCCTCGGCTCAGTCGAGAGACTCCTCTGCATGGTGTGGCATCTCTGCTTTCCTGCCTGTTCCGTTAAAGGAAATTTTCACTTGAAAGTGAAAATTCTCTCATTATGTACTAATCTTCATCCTATTTCAGCCTGTATGCTCTTCCGTGGAACACAAAAGGAGAATTTTTGAAGAATCAAATTCAGCTGTTCTGAGACTGTCTGATGTACTGGGGCTAACTGTTCCACAGCTTCGGTCCTGCTACTGAAAATGCTCTTTCACCCCTGCTTTTCAGTTTCACACGTGGGACAGCTAAAAGCAAATGGTCAGGGGACCTAAACGCTCTTGACGGAGTGTATTGCCTAATCAGTTCCGTCATAAACATAGGAGCAAGGCCATGAAGCGATTTAAAAAACCAACATCAGAATTTTGAATTGATACTAAAAGAAACTGGCAACCAGTGAAGAGAGGACAGAACAGGTGTAATATGTTCGCACTTTCGTGTACCTGTCAACAAGCGAGCTTCAGCATTCTGGACCCTCTGCAGTCTAGAGAGAGAGGCCTGACTATTGCCTATATAGAGGCCATTACAATAATCTAGACCCGATGTGATAAAAATATGGAGAAGTTTTTGATAGTCTTTAAGAAATGATATCACCTTGGTTAGTTGTCTCAATTGGAAAAAGCTCGATTTGACTACCAAGTTAATCTGTTTATCCAATTTTTAATCACAATCCATACTGAAGCCTAAATTTTTGACATAAGGTTTCACTAGTGGATTCAACTCACCAAGATCAAAATTTAGTGATTCTTACAGTATGTACCTCCGGGGGTAAAAAGCGTACATGAAAAATTTAGTGCCATTCGCGATTGTTCACTAACGTACAAGTGTCTTTTCTCTTCAAAGGCTGGTAAATTTGGGTGTCATCCGCATAGATATGAAACGAAATTCCAAATTTCCTAAAGATATGACCCAGGGGCAGTAAATACAAGGCGAACAACATAGGCCCCAAAATGGAGCCCTGGGGTACCCCAGATGTGAGAGAAGCCATTGAGGAGACAAATTCTCCAAGGCGAACTGAAAAAGTTCTTTCAGACAAATACGACTTGAACCATGGCAACGCAGTACCCTCGATACCAACACATTCTTCTAGATGTAAAATTAAAATTAAACAAAAGCAGTCAAAACGTTATTCGAAATGTCTTCGTTTGTGTTTCTACAGAAGAAAATCATACAGGTTTTTGAATGACAGTTGAGTAAGTTGATTAAATGTAAAAAAAAAAAAATGCAGTTAAAGAACCCAGTGGGGCTAATTCCTTAGGTGCCGTTCACATCAAACCTTTTCTTGAGTTCAAAGTCAGCTGGACCAATGCAGGGGTCTGAAGATGTATCTTTTTAATAGAAGAAGTTTTATCCATTTCAACAACAGTTCATAGTGACATAGTTTTGTGAGGAACAGACTGAAATTTCACATTATTTCCCTTATTTCTCAAATGTCATCTTCCATTCCACATTTGAACTGGCTTCTGTCAATCCACTGGTGTTTGACAGCAATGATGTGCCATTTATGATTCTGAACTAAGACTTGGATGAGATTTCAGAGCCGTTTCAAAGGGGGCCATAATGCTGGCACACCTTTCGTTTGACCTAATGATATAATACACAGCTGTGAGAGGAGTATTGAGGCCCACACCAGCTATTCTGCTATGACAATTTGACATGAACCCTCATTAATGCATTAGCGATAATGCTCACAGTCAGCCTCTTTCCGCTCTGCTTAGAAGCAGCTCAGTGATAACATTGGAATATCAAAACCTTTGCTCTAACATAAAATTATGCTATTACCCCACAGAAAAAAATAGCAAGAACCAAGCCATTGGGGGAAAAACACTCTTGGTTAAAGTGATTTTCTCTGAGATTCAATAAGTTGTAAATCAGCGAGCACCCTTTCCGCGATTACAGCATTATTTACTCGGAGAGGCCAAGTCTCCTTTGCTGTCCTGTGCCTCTTAAACAATGAAACAGAAGAACCGCCTGGACTTTATGAACATAAAACAAGTTAGCCGACACAGTCGTTTCGCATTCCCACTATTGCAGCTGTCAGGGAAAGCAAATCAAAACTGTGAATGGCTTTTTGTTGTTGTATTTTTTTCCCTCTCTCTCTCTCTCTCTCTCTGTGTGACTTCAAGCACAGGGTTCATTTGTTCTTTCTCTCTGTCATTGCTGCCAACTGCTCTTTTCTAAATAATGCACTTTCCACCATAATGGCCACAGTAATACCCAGCCACAGAAATATTATCCTCTGTAATTTTTCCCTCATTTTTCAATGAAACAGCTTTTTTTTTTCTCCCTCGCAATCTCAGACAACGCATTTAGCTTAATGAGGGGGGCTGATAAAAATATCGGCTCTCGCAAAATTGCCAATGCAACATGTTAAAAAATCGTTCTAATTACTATGTGACCTGACATGAAATATTTCTAGACCAGATGAGATCAAAACAACTCCCTGCTGGGCTTCTATGCCAGCTTAAGCTGCTTTCTTTCATCCATTTTCAACTTCTTTTCTTTGTGCTCTTCTCTTTTCTCTCCATATTTATTTATTTACAAAATGCGCTCATGAGCCCACGCAAAATCATGGCAGGTGTATAGATCCTAGCCTGTAACAAATAGTTTACTTAAAAAAGAAATTTCATAATTATTTACTTACCACTCACCCTTGCGCAAGGAGTGTGTGTGTACTTATATAACTTGTTTTATTAACGCCATTAATTATCATTGTATGGGAAAAGAAAAAAGAAAAAAACATTAGCATACAGGTTTGGAACAACATGAGGGTGAGTAAATGATGACAGAAAAATTCATAATTGGCAACAGAATTCCTTTAAGCCGACGACTGCATGCCGTAGGACAGAATTAGCACAGGTCCAACACTGACACCTTGCAGGAAGTAACTTTAAATCCACCTGCTCTGTAAATAGGCCTACAGATTTCCAAGTCTAAATACCCACCAAGGTCTTTCTTCATAGTTGCATCATTAAATTCATGAACATCCTTAAAAATATATATTCGAGGCGTTTCTGTCAAATGCCAAATTAAAGAATTATTACTTAGACAGATACTTCCAGTAGGCAGTGGGAAGCTGTAGCCTTGTGCCAGAAACAGAATTCTGTCCTTTAGATGCTGCTTGTTTGAATCCCCCACGCTCTGGAGGAAGGCCAAGCAGAAGGATCTGCCTGGCATGAGCGAGGTGCTATTAATCGCCTGTTCGATATAAACTCACGATCTCATGCTGAGATGTTTGAATAAGCGAGACCTTGTCATAGATTAGCATACTAACTGACATATGCATCATATCTGCGATGTAAACATCAATGGTATACTGTTACATTCCACCGTAATCTAATGCAGCTTCAAGGAGTTTCTTTGTGAAGCGTTTCCTCTCTGATATAAGAACTTAGATCTTTTTCGTCTCGTCGTCCTAGGAATATGCTTTGAAATCGGTTTGTAAATATTGTCACGTGAATCCAACAAATGAACGAAACGCCACTAAACGGCCATCTGTATGCGGGCGTTCTTTGCCAAATTTGATAACTTTACCGAGACTGGATAGATTAGTGAGACTTCTCTATGTGGGTGGACTTTAAATGGCATTGATAAAAACAATGGCGCACGTTTCCAGGCTTTTTAAGTCGGGCTCCATGTTTCTACATGCCACCTGACATGTCCTTCACTGCTTTCCCATCTGCGTCGTCACTCACATGCACGCGTCCTCGCTTCTTCATCCCCCAGCTTCTGCCACCAAATAAAAAGCTTGTCCCAGAGGTTGTCAGAGCATGAGAACTTATAGCCACCCACGTTCAGCTCAGTCCACAACCTGCACTCTCATTCCTGCTGTTTCACATGCTTTATCACTTTTTCATCGTCCTCCCCAGCTTTCGCCCTCAGACATTAAATCAGGTGATATGAGATTGTTGTCATCCTGGAATTACCAGACAACAGTCCAGCGCTGCACCGTCCATGTTAAAAGAGTCATGCAAGATGGGAAAGGTTATGCGATTAAAGGGTTAGTTCACCCAAAAATGAAAATTCGGTCAGTATTTACTCACCCTCATGTTGTTCCAAACCTCTATGTGTTTATTTGTTCTGCTGAACACAAAGGAAGATATTAGGAAGAATGTTTTAATCAAGCAGATCTCATTCCTCATTGACTACCATAGTAGGAAAAATTGGGGATTGAGATCTGCTTGATTAAAACATTCTTCCAAATATCTTCCGTCGTGTATAGCAGAACAAATAAACACATAGAGGTTTGGAACAACGTGAGGGTGAGCAAATACTGACAGAATTTTCATTTTTGAACTTTAAACCCTACGTTTTAAACCCTAAGGAAACCCTATTGAATTCAATGCTTTCCGTGTATAATAAAAAATCATCTGGTCTTTGGTCTTACAATTAGGTAAATACAACTTCAGTGTAACAATAACAAGACATATTACACTGTGTCATTATTTATCTAACAAAAACTAGGACCAAATGGAGAAGCCATGGCTGAGAAACTAAGTTCACCCTTACTGCTTCCAGGAATTAGGAGAGTAAGTGGCAGTCAGGCAGTACTAATCAAATGCCTTCGATTAACTGATCATCAGCAAGCGTGACCACCTCTATAAAAGCAGAAATTTAGGCAGTTTGCTGATATGGATCATTCAGGTGTGTGTTAACATAATGCCAAGGAGGAAAGGGAAGCAATCATTGCTGCCTATAAGGGTTAGGGTTATACAGCAATTTCCAAACAATTTGAAGTCCATAATTTTACAATGAGGAAGATTATTTAGTCGAAAGCATTTGCCAATTGCCAAGCTTTTGAGGAGTGGATGTTTCAACAAATTCATCCCAAGGTCAGACAGTGCACTGCGTAGAAAAACTGCAAAACTCAAGAGCTACACCCCAGGCTCTACAGGCCTCAGTTAACATGTTACAGTTCATGACCGTACAATAAGAAAAATACTGAACAAGTATGGTTTCCAAAAGAAAGCTTCTTCTCTCTAAAAAGAATATGACTTCTGGAACAATTCCCTTTTGGAAAGACGAAGTGAAGATGTTTGGCCATAATGCACAGCGCCAAAAGCCAAACACCGCACAAATACCTCATACCAACGGTCAAGCAATGTGGTGGAGGGGTGATGATTTGGGCTTGTTTTGCAGCCACAGGACCTGGGCTTCTTGCAGTCGTTCAGTCGACTATAAACTCCTCTGTATACCAAAGTATTCTAGAGTCAAATGTGAGGCTGTCTGTTTGACAGCTAACGGTTGGCAAGGATTGGGTCATGCAACAGGACAATGTTCCCAAGAACACCATCAAATTTATAACAGAATTGCTGAAAAAGAAAAGATTCAAGATGTTGCAATGGCCCAGTCAAAGTCCAGACCTCAACCTGATTGAATTTCTGTGGTGGGATCTTAAGAGAGCCGTTCATAAACAAATCTCCATAAAGCTCAAAGAAATGAAGCAACAAAGAGTGGGCCGAAATTCCTCCAGAACGATGTCAAGGAGTAATAAAGTCAGACAGAAAATGATTACTTCAAGTTGTTGCTGCTAAAGGTGATTCAAGCAATTGAATCAGAAGGTGTTTGCAGTTTGTCACACATGGCTTCTCCATTTTGGCTTTATGGTTGTTGTTAATTTGTTGTTGTTCATCCGAGGTTGTATTTACCTAATTTAAGACCTCCTTAAGACCAGATGATCCTTTATTATGTCCTGATACATTAAACCATAACATTCGAAAGGGTGTCCTTTCTTTTTACATGACATATGCTCACCTGGGTTTTATATTTGATTTTATGGCTTTATGTATTTGTATTTGTATATATATATATATATATATATATATATATATATATATATATATAGACACACACACACACACACACACACACACACACATTTCATCCTGTAAAAAGTATTACAGTTTCCACAGAAATATTAAGCAGAGCCATTTTAAACATTTTTTCAACACATTTTAATTTAAATTAAATTTAATTGAAATTAATTGAAATTTAAATATTTCAAAATATTACTGTTGTTGTTGTAATACTTTGTTTATTGAGATACAACAATGTAATACAACAATAACGTATCTTAAAAGGTTGAATCTTTTTTACATAATAATAATGAAAATGAAAATAAATAAATAATAATAATTAAAAAAAAAAAAAAAAAAGGAGGAATATGTATACATGTATATAAAAAAATAAGATAGCTACATGCCGCATGCACACATGTTTACTGGACTTAATTGTATTATTATATCATATAAGGATATGAAGACAGTGGAAGGTCCTGCTTGACTTTTACGTTTGTGTTTTTTTTTTTAACTGCACCGAGCACTATTTTTTTGGTCTTGAATAATAAAATAAGATTGCTAGTATCTTTGCTTGCAATCCTGTTTTGGATACACAGCAAATGAATTGCAAGTATTGCATTTTTTACTCTTGTGGAGGAATATATTCAAAACTTTCATTTTACATTTACATTTACATTTACACTTACATTTTCATTGCATTGTCTAAAGGAATTTTGTGCTGTATGTGAATGTGTCTTTAAAATCAGCCCATTTCTGCTTTGTTGTTGTAAAACCCTTCTATTGAGATATTTGTTTGGAAAAGACTAAAATATAAACATTAAAGAAAGTTACATATAGCCATTTAAAAAAGTGCAAACGAAGCAGATGGAAGCAAAAATCCAATCGAAGTGCGAGTCGTGACTCTCCCCAGTTTGGAAGATGAATGAGCTGTGTTATTTTTGCATTATTTGGACAGGGTGATGAAGGAGGCTGTGACCTGCAGAGGGGAAAGTAAAATATAAGTGACTGATTCCTGCTTCGAGAGAGAGATAGAGCCAGAGACAGAGAGAGAGAGAGCTTGTTTGCTGGTGAGTTACATTTGAGCGCTGTGCCCTGCATCGCATCCGTTCTGTCTTATGTCTGAGGCATAATCCCGTTTTCAGCACAAAATCATTTAGCTCTTTGGCACCACGTATGTCATTAACCTGCCTGGGGTCGGGCTGCCTCTCCATTCTAATTCACTCTTCTGTTCCATCACCCAAGCGTCAGCGCCACTGTTATATATCAGCCAGACAGTGCCCAATCATCTAGCCGCCTGCTGTCTCTCTGATTATTGTTGACCAGCAAAACACTTGACCTGCAAACGGCAGCACTATGAGAGTAATCTACCTTGACATCTTTGTATCTAATGGCGTAGCAGGATCGATGGCCCGCGCGCACACCCTGTGGGCACGGGAGGCTGATTCCCCCTCTAAAGCGCGTGGCCAGCGCTGGCTGTCTGAGACACTCCGGCACATGGGCACATAACTCATTTAATTAGTCATAGTCAGGGACTCCTCTGGACTCCGGGGATTCAGAGCGTCCACTGCTCAGGTGCTGGCGGGAGAGGATACAGAACAAAATGTTTGCAGGCAGTTTGACATCTGGCAGTTTGGGGGGGAAAAAATGGACAGCTCTCAATATCTGGCAAAAACAAAAAATAGGTTATAGTTCAAACTGCAACCCTCTTATTCGAATTTGTTGTGGAACTCAACACTGGTTGACATTATGAGGTCATGATGAAAATTCAAATTTTTGGATGAAATTATGATATAATTTTATATATATATATATATATATATATATATATATGAGAATTATATATTTTTAAATATATGTGTGTGTATAATATATATATATAAATAAATATATATATATATATATATATATATATATATATATATATATATATATATAAAAGAAAAAAATCTTAATATTTAGAAAAAACTTAATGGAATTAAGTGAAATAAAATGTTAAGTTAATGTAATTTTTTCATATTTTTTCAATTTCTTTCATTTAACAATTATTTTATTTCAAGGAACATTTTTTATGGTTTTGATTTTAGTTAACTATAATGACCCCCAGCCCCCATTCGATTTATTCATTTATTGCAATATTTTATCTTTTTTGCAGGTTAACATTGAAATAATTTTTCAATTTAACATTTGCTCGACTTGACACATTTATGAGTCAACTGAGTAACAAATTCGAGTCATATTTTTCAGTGAAACATTTGACCCAGTTCACAAAAAATGATTTCAAAAAACAACCATTAGATTATTCAAAATATCTCCTTTCGTTCTCCTCACAAGAAAGATTTTGAACGTGGATTCATTTTTGGGTAAACTATTCCTGCAAGCAGTTGTATTAAAAACAAAGCAATTGATGGATTTCAGAAAGGTGCTCAAAATAAGCTGAGAAGCGTTTCATCAAGCTGCAGACAGCAGGGCCACAGTTTGGAGGAAGAAAAAAAAAGTTCAATGTATTGATGCGAGGCACAGAAGAGGCTTCCCAGGAAAAAGTGGTGCGTCAGCTGCAGGTTTGATGTCCAGGCTCTTGCCCAAGGGGAGGCAGGTTGGCACCCAGAGATATTGACATGGGGACAGATCATTAGCCCTCTCTATCCACCCTGCCTCAGTCCCACATCTTTGTTAAAGGTGCCAGTAGCTTCGCCTGTTAGGCATAACAGGTAGGAAGACCATGATTTCTGGTTGTTCCGCCCAATAATTTGCCATTGTGAGCATGACAAGAAGTGCAATTATTTCTTAATATGACACTGCGTTTAATGGGATGGTGGAGTTTAGAATTTCTTATGTGTTGCTGTTTCTCTGTAGGCACATGAAATATGATTACACGTTAGCGAAAATGAGATATTGCATAGAAATATAGGAGTTTATTGATTTAGAGTAGGCAGTCTCGCCGCAAGATGGAAAAAAAATAGCTGCGATTTTGGTGGTGTGATGATAATTGCAGCTTGAGGTGGAGATAAAGTTTCCCAGACAGGCCAACAGAAACCATTTTAGCTGGATTTCTCCCAAGAACAGAAATTATGTGATAACTTGAAGAATGAAAAAAAAAAAACAAAAAAAAAAAAACAGAGTAACGCTGCCTTGTAGGGAGCTGTTAGTGCAGCAGTATTTCTGTAAAGGGGTGTTTCTGAAGCTATGGGCACTTTTTTATATCCCAAGAGTTGATTTCTGGTTTAAAATAGCTGATTTTAACAGATTTTTTTTCTGTTATATGTAGGTCATATGAATATCTGTCTGAAAACTTGATTTGTTTCAGCTACTTTTTAAATTCCTTTAAGCAGATTTGATTATTTTACCCTTGTCCTCAACATTTTCAGTCTTAGATAATTTTAAAGCTCATAATAATCTAAACAAACAAATTATTTTTTTAAGAATTTTAATATTTGTTTTTAATATATGTATGATTAACATATGTATGATATGTGATATATATATATATAAAATATTCTTATCATATATGATATATATGTTCTGTATATATATATATATATATATATGATATTTTTTTTAAGAATTTTAATATTTATTGTTTAAATTTATATTATTTTTAAAATTTGTATTGTTTAACATATATATATATATATATATATATATATATATATATATATATATCTTATATATATGTGTGTGTATATATATATTTATATGTTAAACAATATAAATTTTAAAAATAATATAAATTTAAACAATAAATATTTTTAAAATTTGTATTGTTTATGTAGTGACTGTAAATATATATATACATTTGATACAATTCTATTCTTTTTTAATTCCAGTAAAAATTATATCAAATTAGTTAAAAACATCATTATAGTGTGCATATTTAGGATAGAGAAGACATAATGAATAAGAACTTATTCGTAAATGTCATTTCCACCTCAGAATATTGTCAAAACACAATAAAAAAATGATTTTATAAGTGACATTTGTGACTAGGAAAGAATCCTCTTATGATGCATCTACTTCCACTGTTGAATACGGCGGTGTATGTGGATGACTTAAATACATTTGTGTGCACATAGTTCAGGGGGAAAACAACCAGAGAATGTTTTAATTAAATTGAATGGCAATAAAAGTGTATACATCTACATATGATTTGCCTGAAGAGGAGCTTCATATAGCTGAGCGTTTGAGCGGCGGGTGCCTTGTCCTTCAGCTCGACCTTTGGATTCTGCTCTTCATTCTGGGTCTTTTCTCCATTGGCTCATTAGAGTGAGCCATAGTCCTCTAGCACCGGGAATGGGACATCTGTCACTTTACATTTAAACAGAAGATCCTCACCACACACTCACCTAAGAGACAAACAATCCATCCTTATTTACCCAACACAATTGCAATTGGATTGGATTTTGGCTATGGAGGTGAGCGCTTTTCAATTTGAATCAAAACCTTAAATAGTGTTTTTATTCTCTACCACCGCAGCTTTGGAAGTCATGAATAGAGCTCGGGCTGGCTAAACATGAGTGACCTTGTGCTTATATTGAAATAAGGGGTGATACGAGGAATTTAGTTAAATTAATTGTCCTCTGTGGGGTCACGATGGATTTGAAAGTGCTCATCTAAGCAAATGTTCTCCTCTGAGCTGGATTTGAGCTTTTGCTATATCCTCACTAGCTATAAACAGACTTTTACAAAAGCTGTAGTGTTTTCGGAATATAAATGCGATTGTGGATAACTCCAGTTACCCGATCGCGTGGGATCTTGTGCCATAGGCATGATGCATAACCGGCCACATCATCTTTCATGAACACACATCCAGCTCGCCGCTTTAGCATGTCAAACCATCAGGGAGTAGAGTAGACGCATGGACAAAACCATAAATTGACATGCTTCGGTATTGACATGTTTTCCCCAAATGTCAGATTACGATGGTGTAGAGGTCATGGTGTATCCTCTTAAAATGCAAAGCTTGCTGTTAAATAAAGATGAATGGCGTGAGGTGGCACATCGCCTTGTGGATTGATCCAAGTTGCTGACCCTATATGTGTAGGCCAGCCCAGGGGGTCCGTACTCCTCCACACCTTCCTCTAATCCTGCCTGGCACTGCCTGATAAGTACATTCCTTTACCTATGGTCCAATGTGAATGCTTGCATATTCTGTGGTTCTCTCTTTTTTAGCTGTTGTTCGAGAAGGGTAAAAACCGGAGGGATGGATTTTCCTAATGCCAGAGTGAGAAACAAGGAACAAAAGCAAATAAACACCCTATGACAAGAAAAGTAAATACTCATTTGAATAAGAGTTCAATCACATATTGGCCTTCTGTTACTTTTTTAAAACTTTTTAAGTAGTGAGGGAGCACAAACGGCATTTGCTAATCTTGTCAGAGTGATATTTGAACAAATCAGGTATGGCATGGCTGGAATTGGCTTTTTTAATCACTTTTACGGCTTGAGAATGCAGAGCTGGCAAGCTGATTGTTAATGATTAGCTTGATAGTGGTTATACAATGTGCAACAAATAAAATCTGAGAATGTTGACTACATTTTCACAGGTTTAGCGCATTTTGATTGGTATGATTAGGAACTCGTAAATTTGTGGTTTTGTGTAAAAGTCCTTTTGGTCAACTAAATGGGCGTTGTAGCCTTAAAGTCTGTGTAATAAATTCTTTGTTGAATCAAATGTGTATATTTATATATAATGTAATGTCCATTTGATGGCTTTCTTATTTAACACAATAATGACTTTAAATGATCTTTTGGGGGTAATTTATCAGGTAATTTCTGTTGTATTGTGTGATTGTATATATAAACTTATATTTGTATATATAACTTGTGTGTGTATATATATATATATATATACACAAGTTTATATACATATATACTGTATATATATATATATATATATATATATATATATATATATATGTTATTAAAATAATCAAAAGAAATCAGAATAATTAAAACAGTTTAGAATAAAAAAATTATAAAAATAAAATACAGTAAATAATTAAAACATAATTGTAAAAAAATGTATTTTAATAAAAATAATTGTATTTTTTTTTTTTTTTTTTGCATTACTGTATTGACATTATTGGATGAAAATGTGTTGGATGAAAATGTATTGGATGAAAAGCTGTGACAAAAAATGTCAATGAAAAAAATCCTAAAGGCCTTATTTTCTATTTATTTATTTATTTATTTAGTTAGTTAGTTTTATCTATTTTTTATTTTATTTTATTTATTTTTTTTTGGGGGGGGGGGGGGATTATGGTTGAAATGCAGCTTGGACTTGTTTTTGACTTGATTTCATTCACGTTTTTAGAATATGTGTAAGCCGCCATTGTGTATTCACACATGCTGCTACAAAACACATGCCTCTCTATGTCTACTGATGTTTCAGGCCTATGAGAAAACAGTTCTGTCTTTATGGCCATAAGCCCTTCTTGCTCTCCTCTTTGGATAAAGAGAAGAGTCGAACAGCATGTGTTGATTTAACATTGTCGTATATTTATCCCTCTGATTCTTTTCTCACTGACTCTCGTTTGCTCTCAGCACATGATATTTTCTCACAAAATGTATATCTCTTAAATGTATCTTTCAGTATCAATAGATCACTTTGACTACAGTAGATATTGAATTTCACATGTTTCGTCATGTGCCTGTATCTTTACCACGTTTTTCTGCATGACGTAAGTCTAGAATCAGCCTTTGGCGCAAACACTGAACACGATCGTATGTTCAAGATATTAAATAATGTTTCATATTAAAAATTAAATATGCATGATGGTTAAGCCAAATTGGAGCTCACGATTATTCACAAAAATAATAATACATTTCATTTCGGTGGTATTGTGTTTTTACATTTTGTCCCAGGGAAGACAGGTCTGATTTTTTGTACCGTAACAAGATTCATTGCTAAAACGAAGCTGGAAAGAGTCAAAGTTCACGTCTCGAGTACCACAGGCTTCACCAGTGACTCTGTATCTACCAACAAAGAGAGTCATGTTTCTTGCTCCAAGGTTGCCATGGAAACTATACTGGCAAAACAGCACCAAATGAGTAATGTCCCCATATGCTTTTTGTGCTATTGAAGGATGTTTTTTTTTTTTTTTTTTTTTTTTTTTAATTGCCCAGAATTAAGGAGAGGAGGGAGAAAATGTGCTAGTTCTACTCTCCATAAGCTCGTTATTTATTTATTTCGATTTTATTTATTTTTCTCGATAAATCCTTGTGTGATGAAAGACCATCTGTCATGTCTTAGCTGTCTTTTCCTTTTCAGTTTGCTTGACTTTTCAATTCCGATTTCCCTCACTCATGGACTCGCGGTAATGAGACTGTCTTAATTAATAAGAACGCACCCACCTTGCTCGTCTCAGAGCGACGGGAAAGACGGCCCCCTCTATTAGGCAGGACGTACATGGTGCCCCTGACCAAATTACAGTCATTTCATTTGCTCTCCTCCTCATCACTTATGTAAAGATTCCCACCCCGGGTGGAGGTGTTGGGACGGTGTGGGCGTCCGAATAGCTGCCGAGGGAGATAAAACAAGAAAACAACACTGACAAGCAAATAAAACCAGACAAAGGGCTTTGACAAAAGCTTATGTATATATGTTTGGTAAAGGAGGTGGTTCTATTTTGGATGGCGTGTGTGTGTTTATTTTGCACATGTGGGGGAGATTTATAATGCAGTTTAGCCGAGCGCTGCACGCACAAAGGCGCGTTCTCTGATTTTTGATTTCACACCCACGAACGTGCGAACACACACGCATTGTGAGATTCGGTGGGGAAGCCGGCGGGAGCGGCGGTGTTAGAGGGGGTGGGACTGCGGCCTGAGCGAGTGATTCTAAGGAAGCTGATGAATGCTGCCACTGATGGGTCATTTGTCCCGGTGATAGAGTTAGCCACTGCCCTTTGGGAGGAAGAATAAAATAAAGAAAGCTGGAGAGGAGCGTGACGGATCGGCCAACGGTAACAGAATAAGTGGCTGCCTCACACATGGCTACCGGATCCGACCTTCCTCTAATTGGACATTCTCGGGGAGCAAGAGGGCAGAGAGTGTGTCTTACAATACAGAGACAGGCTGGACATGGTGACAGAGAAATAGGCATTGGGTTTACACAGGGAGGGATGCACATCAAAGATTTCACATCAAAGAATAGAAAGGGATTAGACTTTCTGAACTGTGGTTTTGGCCTCCAAAAAGTGTAGTGCAGAAATGAAGCATTTTATTCTGGGGGCAGTGGGGGCATGTCAATTTAACACGTTTGATTAATATTCGAATTAAAATGTATGTGGTGGTCCTGTGAGGTTTGCATTGGGTTTACATACATTTACCTAAAGGATTATTTGGAACGCCTGTTCAATTCTTTCTGATTAATTCAATTCTTTCTGTTTCTCATTAATGCAACCAATCACATGGCAGTTGCTTCAATGCATTTACGGGTGTGGTCCTGGTCAAGACAATCTCCTGAACTCCAAACTGAATGTCAGAATGGGGAAAAAAGCTGATTTGAGCAATTTTTAGCGTGGCATGGTTGTTGGTGCCAGACGGGCCGGTCTGAGTATTTCACAATCTGCTCAGTTACTGGGATTTTCACACACAACCATTTCTAGGGTTTACAAAGAATGGCGTGAAAAGGGGAAAACATCCAGTATGTGGCAGTCCTGTGGGCAAAAAATGCCTTGTTGATGCTAGACATCAGAGGAGTGATTCAAGCTGATAGAAGATCAACTTTGACTTTATACTGACTATAAGTATTATTTGCAACTGCATGTCAACCTATAAACACCTATCCGTAACCTAACAGTTTACTAAGAGTCAGCTACTACAGCCGACTAGTACTCAAATATTAAAAGCAATTGTATTTAATAATAATCATGCTATGGAAATGCAATTTTCACAATTTGTGCATTCTTCACGAATCCAATGTTAATGTACTGAGGTGTCAAACTGCAATGTGGGTCAAAAGTGTTTTGGAATTGTTTCTAATAGCAAATCATCACCTCAGCATGTGCATGTCAAAAATAAGTAAGACTGGCAAGCCGGCAAAGTTCAACGTGCTTTAAATAGCAGCACTTAGGAATCCATTTAATGCCGCAAAATATATATATACGATGGATGATTTAGTATGTGTGATTCGCAGACTGCACATGAAATCCTCCGTGTGCAAGCAAACCAATGAGAACGCTGAACAATGATGACGCTGCATAACAACAACCAAAGCTGCTGTGGATTTTATATAAAATTTAAA
The DNA here is from genome assembly GCA_038021265.1 of Cyprinella venusta. Lineage (NCBI taxonomy): Eukaryota > Metazoa > Chordata > Actinopteri > Cypriniformes > Leuciscidae > Cyprinella > Cyprinella venusta. The sequence goes on from CM075877.1 coordinate 23,985,165, forward strand.
CTATGCATTGACCGTTTTCAAGCAGCTTTTAGCTGTTGTGTGAACAGAACGATTCAGGAGTGTCGCACGTGCTAGTGAATATGTCCGTCACTCCCAAATGTTGTGTGTGAGCGTAGCAAGTGTGCGACATCCTCTGCATCCGCTGTTTTTTTTTTCTCGTTTTCTTTTTTTCTTCTGCAAACATTTTCCAAGCCAATCTCCCTGTGACTTTCCCCTCTCTCCACCCGGGTGGAAGGAGGAGGGGGGGTGTTATCCAGCCTGGCAGCCCAGAGCACCCTTTTTGAAGCTGCTCTGAAGAGCATGGTCTAGGTAATCTCTGCTCGGCTGAAAGCCGTTTACAGAGAGAAGCAGACAGAGGAAGAGGTTATACTGGGGAGAGAGGATGCAATGGAGAGTGACGGAGAGAGGGAGAGAATGAAAGAAAGAAGAGAGGCAGGGGATATGAAAGAAGAGCGAGAACAGAGCCCAGGCAGAGGATGATAAGGCCTGGGGGATTTCGTTGCTGTTTTGGGGTCAGATTAGGAATGGGGTCTTGCTTTTGTCACTCGAGGAGAGAAGGAGAGAGACACACACATCTGAGAAGCAGAAAGAACAGGGTTGTATTGTGGACTCCTGAAATGAGGAGGCAAGGTCCCTCTGCATTTGTTTTTTTTTTTTTTTTAGTCAGATGTAAATTCATGTTCCAGTTCCCTTTGATCTTTACACAGATTTTATGGTTTAAGGCATACGGATCAGCATTTACCAATTGACAGCAAATATTAGGTTTTAGTGTGTTTATGTTAACATGCTTTTATGCATTTTTAATGTTAATTATAATACACAGCAAAAAAAAGCATCTTTTTTGTTTTTGTCACCACTTACTGTTTTGGGACTTCATCCGTTCAAATCATTTGTCATCAAATATTCTGTAAACATTATAGTGAGATGCATTTTTAAATTAACAATGTTAAAATCAGTTTACTCACAGATCATTATTTTAAGTTAGTTTTGAGGTTGTGACTAAGTTGGGACATTGTTAACTTTGTAATTAGTCATATTAACCAGTGCTGATCTGTGGACTGCTTGAATAGGCAGGTTTGACAGTGACATGGCTTCTCACAGGTGACTCTTCAGTATTTCACTGAGAACACAATGGGAGATATACACCTTCATCTGAAACTTTATTCACTGGTGTCATTGCTAAGGTGCGGTTGTGAATTTAGCTTTCTGTTGGTCAATGTAGTAATCTTTCGCCTCTCACAAGAAATTCCAGGTTGTCTGAATTCCTATTTAAATTACTGAATTTTGCCCACAAATACTCTCCAAACAATGGTAAAATGTGATCATATACCTTTTAGACACTGTTACTTTAGATAGTATGTGGCTAATTCAATATTTAATCTCATACTTTGTAATATTCATCCTTTTTATATTTATATAGTTGATTTTTGCTAATCCGATTTTTTTTTTTTGGTGACTGATAAATGAGAAATTGGGTAGCAACAGAGATACCAAAAAAAGAGAGTTGCTTCGCAGTGTTGTAATGTTGATTCATCAGTTCTCTATCAAAGGCAGTTCAGACATAAAGTGATCTGATAGAAGTGTCGAAACACATACTAACGTATTCAAGACAAACGCTAACCTGTAAAAAAAGGGAATATTTTACCCAAAAAATGAAGATTCAGTTGTTCCGAAGCTAACTATACTATTATTTTTTCCATGGAACATACAAAATGGACTATAAAATCACCATGAAAGTGGTTCATTTGACGTTCAGCCTTCACCATAGATGCCATATTTGATTTGAGGACTGCGGCGGATGTGAAAAGTCGAATTAAGTTAATATTGACTTCAATTTTGGTCTGTTCGTCACACTAAGCTATTAGACAGCTTCAGAAAACTTCTAATATAGTACATAATATGGATGACTATGGTGCACTTTTTTGGCATTTTCCTGTGGTCACCATGAACATGTCGTTGAATGGAAAATACCCATGATAAGATTCTTATTTCTTATATTTCACAAAAAAATATAACAACATACGCGTTTCAAATCACATGAGGGTGAGCAACACTGCTGCAATTTGAATTTCTGGGTAAACGATTTCATTAATGCATTCCCGGAAATCATTAAAACTGCAAAAACATGTTTCATTGCCATGCAAATCACAATGAAGCTCATTATTCGCCTGGTTCTATTGCTACTGTAAACAATTCTGCTTAAACTGCAAGGTTAAATAAGGTATCTAGTTCACCCAGTGGTGTCACATGACTGAATAACAGTAAGAAAACTCCCCTGTTCGTTTGTCGAACTTTTAAAAGTACAGCATCTTCCCACGTGTCTTTTATTCTCATCACATGTTCCCCTCCCTCTGCTGCCTCCCCATTTCTCTCCTACCGTTCGGCTTCATCCTCGTTCTCCTCTGTGTTTCAGATTCTTTTTGTGTTTTTCTGTATGTGCCGGCTCTTCGTCACCCCTCCCTTTCTCTTAACTGTGCTTTCACAGCTGACTGTTCTCTCTCTCTCTCTCTCCCGCTCTTCCACCCGTGCAGGTTCATCGGACAGAGTGACTCGCCACGCTCCGACTGCCCCCTTCTCCCCACAGTGAGTATTGTCATGCTAATTTTACTGATCGGCACCGTGTAGAGAATTTCTGTGCTCGTGGTTTGCTTTTGCCACGTTCTGTACTTATCTGTTTTGGAGGGGGACAGTCGAACGTGTGATGCTTGAGAGGAAAGAAAGGCAAAAATGGAGATGGAATGAGAAGGAAAGAGCAGGATTCATGTGTGATTGTCAGAGTTTTGAGAGTTGAGCTCTGTGAGATTGGATTGGGGCTGTAAAAGTTGTTCTGTGTCTATGCGGAAACATTGAAGAGGGATGAAAAGGTGTTTAAAGAACCTAATTTCATATAAAAGCCATTCATCCTTTTATGTTAGTTGACACGGACAGTCACACCTTTCATTCTGGCCTGTGTGAGTGGGGCTTTGCATTTGAGTATATGCAGTCAGAAAGCGCTATAGTTTATTTTTTCTTGTCAGACCATTTATGTCAGTGCTGCATGAATTTAATATTCCTTTGACCTTAAAATGCTTCAGCTCATTTGAATTATATCCTTCAATTTATGTAGAAAAAGTCCAATATTCTATTACAGAGCAAAGCTTGAGGCATTCGCGTTTATGCTGGGTTTTTTTTTTCTGTTTGAAATGTTCACATACTTTAATATTTTTATAATTTAGTATACCTTGAAATTACAAATCCTAACCCCATGACAAAATACCTTTATCTGCTAACTGGCAATTTAGGACAGCACGTTTTAGACAAGGCCTGCAGGTGATAAACACACGAGGTGGCGAATTAATCCCGATTCAGTGACAGGCTGAAAGCAAAGGAAACACTGTGACTGATTGGTGTAAATATGCATGAAGAATTGAGGTGAAATTCTTTATGCAGGGTGTTTCATGTAGTTGTCTTTGCAACATTATAAAATCATGGACTATGTCAACAGTAACGTGTAATGAATGCGAAGACAGCTTTACACAAAGGTTCAATTGGTTAACCTTAGCGAATGCATTAGGTATCATGGACTAATAATGAACAACATTATCCTGAGCACTGTGGAATCAGACTAAATGCATCACGGGCTGTTTCAAATCGAATATCTGCTGTTTTCTGTGAGGTTGAATTTTTTATTATTGCCAAATGAACCAGATGTACAGCAACGATTAACCTAGGTCAGTGTTAATTTATAATTATACTATTATTCTTTGTTCATTCATGGTCATATCTAATTTACACTGTCTGGAATTTTAAACGTTCATTTGTACATGTAGAAATTAACATTAATTCGGTAAAATGCTAAACAGAAATTGAGCTGTTCGATATGACGCCTAGCATCACAACCTAACAAAAGAAAGTTTGACTGGAAGTGCTGAGTAAGGATAAGACTATCTAACCTCAAGCAGACTGCTGCTATTCCTCAGAAAAAGGAAAGTGTCTTGTATCATAATAAACCTTCAAATAGCGCTATTGATTCAATGCATACAATACGAAAACAAAGATATTTGTGTGAGGCTTTTAATTTATCTTATTCTCTGCAGTCTGAGAGTGTGGCAAGGCTTGCCAATGTCAGCAAACCTAACATTACTTACTCCTCAACACATTTGTTATTCATTGCTCTTGCGCATGACTTGGATGGCCATTGAAACGTACTTTTATTGAAGGGAAAGGGACACACTCTGGTCCAGAGCTCAAGCCCTGATGACACGGAGGGAGGAAGAGGACTGGAAAGGTGGAATTCTCTCCTCGAGAGTCACAGGGCTTTCAAGGAGAATCTGGACGAGAGATGTTCCTCCGGTTAATCTGTACAGACAAAACATTGTTTCCGGAGGCAGTCCTTCGCTAAAAGATCCCCAAGGCTCGGAGATAGCATCGCAGAGGTTTAATCGTGAAACAAACTAGTAATCTACTCTGGTCATGTATTTTGCCTAGAGCTTTTCTGAGCACTGTGGAATCAGACAGAATGCATCCAAGCTTTTCGTGTGTGAAAAGCACACTGAAGCCTAGCTGAGTATCACAGCCTGTTTCAAATCGAATTTCTGCTGTTGGCTGTGAGGTTGAATTTTTTATTATTGTCAAATGAACCAGATGTACAGTTGGTTGAGTTGGAGCATTTTGACGCCCTTGATCTCCTCGAAGAGTTGTTTTTTTTCTTTGACAAAGACAAAAACAAATGTTATACTTTACTCTTTATTTACTCTATGCTTGAGAGAGGGCAGGAAATATTGCAAGTGAATTCAAGCTCAAGTCACTGACAAACAATATGGGTGCATTTTTGGCTTTGATGTGATACAAGCTCTGTTACCTCGGTATCGATACCTCAGGCAACAAATAAACCGCCTCGGGCTACTGATGAAACGTATCGTTTGCGTACGCACAACTGTAATGCATGCAAACCTCAAGGCCGGAGCTTTGACAATAGATGCAGATTTCCTTGCTATAGCTTTCACACAATGTGATCACAACAAATGGTTAATTTTCTCTCACGGCTACATGCAAAATCCCATCCGTGTGTATTCTGCCATATGTGCGAGCAGTCTAAGCACATGCCTCTCTGAAATCTTTAGAGAGTGAATCCATGCACCAGTAGCACCCCTCTAGCATCTCAAAAACCCTCATGTTGTGACATTTCTGCTGTGAGACAGTGTAAAGTTCTCTTTTTGAGGCTCTGTCACAGTTTTTGCCCTGTGTAATGTAGTTTTGATACAGAGACTAGATCAAATACTCTGTGATCTTTCACGCTTAAATTATTTAAGGTCCCAAGATTTTTAAATTTAATATCATGCACATCGATATCTAGCCTCTCTCTTTCTGGGGATTAGACTCCTCAATAAGATATGATGCGGGTCTCATTTTTACATTGTGTCATGTTGCCGTTTTTCTGCTCATTTGGAATGTGACTTGTTGTTTCTTTTCCTTTTTTTATTAGGCCTGATGTATTACCAATGAGACAGATCAATGCTGTCAGTCACTATAAATGAGAACCACTCCACCAATTATAGATGATTAAGTTAGCCTCCGCCAGTCAGAATGCTCAAATCCCAGGTGTTTGGGAACGGCTTGTCTGCTGGTGCAGAATTTGACTGAATACCTGAAAAGAATTACAAGGGTGGCGTTACTCATCACGCCGACCGAAAAAATTAACCGTGCAAGCGTGACAATTCTAGTTTGTCTGATGCACAGCAAAACATATGGAAGTTTCATAAAGTAACATGAAATAAATCTGCAAGACAACATGTCTGTTCCATTTCATTAGATCTATAAATTTCTATGACATTCTCAACATGTGTGATGGGATATAAAATAAATTGGGCCTTTTGGAACACAACAGATTAAAAAACATTTAACACGGACAGTTTTTGCTCTTTGCTCATTATGATTAAATGCAGTTCATTTATTTATAATATTATAATAAACTTTTCAAAGAGGGCCTATGTTTTTGGGGTCTACTAGAATAGGGTTTAATGCTTGAATATATATATATATATATATATATATATATATATATGAAGAGTTCAGATGCAAAAGCCTCTAAGTGCCATTTGAAATTTTCTTCTAGAATGACCATTTTTATCAAGCTTGTATATTTAAATTCAGTAATTTCACTTAAATTGCAATGAAGATTACCTATTAATTGTCATTAAAGTGAAATTACTGAACTTGAATATATAAGCTTGATAAAAATGATCATTTTAGAAGAAAATTTCAAATGGCACTTAGAGGCTTTTGCATCTGAACTCTTCATATATTCACTTATTTTACATTTTTTCAGGACTTCTCTTACCAGTCAATCAATAACTCTCTGTTTAGTTCCTGTCTCGATGGAACCCCTCCTTACGACAAGTGTAATGTGCTCTAATTGGTTGGCTGGACCAGTGTGTTGTGATTGGTTAACCACTTCGACCGTGTTTGGGAAATGTCACGCCCCTTACCATAACCGCAAGTTTCAACACGCTACTAACTGACTCAACCAGGCCACCTTATTTAAATGAGGAATATTGTGACATGTTCGTTCCTGGAAGAAAACTTGAGCATTCAACCGAGGCGTTTCAGGGAGTTCAGAAACGAGGTCCTTCTTGCTACAACATAACAAGAAAGATCTCTTTCAGTACATAGTGCACACACTTTTAGTAATGAACTGACAAAAGCTGCAAGCGCTGTTTTGGCTAGATTCCTGTGGCTACAAATCAAATCAGTAACCACCATAACAATTTGCATAGACTTTGTCTTCACAAACATGCAAATATGTACGGCAAACATTGCAGTCAATTAGATGATATCCCCGTTTTGTCATTTACTCTCTTTTCTTTCATATCATCAAGGAAATCCTCTTACGCGCCACCGTTGCAGTGAAGTTGACACTTGTCAGAGCTACAACTGAGTGTCTCTTTGTTCTACCACTTCAGCTGTGTGTGTGTGTGTGTGTGTGTGTGTCATTAAATGTGGATGGTGAACTTGCTGCAGATTGCCTGGAGATTGCCGCTCTCTCTGTGTAGCAGAGATGCCCCCGTCCATAGATGAGGTGCGATTGACATTTCTCACTGGCCCTCAACGGGGTGTCTGTAAAGATCTTGAACCCATTCAGACTGGCTCTGAAATCAAATCACTGCAACCGCCACTGCCACCGGTCTCAATGGTCACATCAATTATTTAGCACCAACTCGAGTGATCCAGAAGGTTGGGGGAATTTGATTTTGCCAATACCTCTGGCTAGCAGGACCTTTGACATTGGTCTGTGCAAAAGGGGGGGACAATGATAATGTACCAAGGGTCAGTCACCTTCTGCCGATTTGTGTGGAAAATGGCCGTTATTGATGCTCGTTTCTAAAGCCGATTCTAATTGTCCCGAAACATTCTCCTTTGTGCATACTCTAGCGCATCTCCAGTGGATGATGAATTTTCCTAAAGAATCTCTTCGATTCCTCCAGTCGGTGATGTTTTAGAGGTAGCTTGGGGTTATCTGTGCTAATTAAAGTTTGATTTGATCAAAGTACAACTTTTTTTTTTTACAGCTTGCATTTTAATTAGGCTATGGGTCACTGGTCCCTGGTCCATTGCAAGGACATCTGCAGACTTTCTAACGTAATCTGAGACTCTTTTTAAATTCAATTTAGGGGATTTAATAGACAACGGTGGCTTTCGGACAGTGCGGGGATAACCATCTCGTCTGCTGGCTCCTCGTCGGGACAAAAGGGAGGCGGCGGTCTCCTGAGACGATCTCCACGGCCCTCTTTGGGCGATGTCGTCACGGCGGCTCTTGCTCCCTTCGGCCCATTACCGCAGACAATTGAACCCGCTATCAGCGCCACGACAGAGGAAATGTGTTAAACACCGGCAGCCGGAGTCGCCGGCTTATTTGTCCCTCTGCTATCTGTCACCGGCACGAGCTCCGGCGGCATATGCAGAGTGCCTTTTCATAACGATAAAAATCTGCGAGCTGACGCGCAGGACAGATATCTGCTAAAAAAGGATGAATGCGGTGGAAGGAGACCCCTCTTAATGCCCCCCTCCTCCTCTGCTTCTCTGAGATGGGAGTGAATTCCATGGCAGCAGAATCAATTTGCAGCTTGGGGCCCGTTTGTGGGAGTATTGCTTTTTATGTGATATGATCTTTGCTTTACATTTCCGGAGGTCAGTACAGACACAGAAACAAGGTCAAGCGAGACTTGATCGACAGTTTCTCTGTCTGCGGCAGCGAAACAATTACCCACTTGGGGATGGCGGGGATATTAAACCGTTTGGCTTTAAACATCTGAAAGGAATCTCCTATTGGATTTAAAGCCGTTCCAGATCTGAGCCCCCGTGTCCGTTGATTAATAGCTTTCCTCGTCTCTGCTGCCCCAGGTATTTATGCATGTTCTGATACGGGAGAAGTGAGGGTCAATTTAGGGCCAGGACATCATGCCCGCTCTTTAGAACGCAGGGAGCGGGATGATATATTTGTTGCTTGCCTTAATGGTAGCGACTGGAAGCCATTCTCTTTATTATCATGGTAATGTAAAGGAATTTGCGATGTCCTTCAGCACAGAACGTGTAACTCTTATCCTCCGTGACTCTGAAACCCAGTGGCTCGTTTTGATTTCGAAGCCACATTCCGCGGTGGACCCGATCCGATGCAATTACGACGCCAGATCTTTGGTGTGGAAACTTTGATCAAACAGATGCCATGTGAACTCTGTCCATGCATTCATCTGTAGCCCAGTCAGGGCATTTCCACAAGGGAAACATTGCAGGGCGAACAGCCAACGCTATTATGTTTAATATATGCATCAACAATTTGCAACTATTAGATTATACCTCCTGTTTTTTTCCCCCCTTTAGTAGAAGGTCAATGTATACCCCAGCCCGTTTCAAATGGTCCCTAATTATACTAAAGGGAGGCTCCGGAGCCCTTCATTTGTCATTTAGCAGTTGTGAAGGAAGCCCACAACTTTGGCTTGGTCTACATGAATTGTATTGAAGGTTTTCTGATTGAAATCAGAGTCAGAGTGATTGTCCTTTTTTTTTTTTTTTTCTAGGTGCGTCAATGTTTTGTCACCTTTGGACCGGAAAGTTCAAAACAGACTCTTAAAAGTAATAATTTCTGACATTCCATATAATCCCGTATAGACAAACGCATCCACCTATTATTCAGCGGTTGCCGAAAACGTTTTGACTAATGAATAATGAAGACAATAAACACACGATTGCGACAATATATGGTTTTGTGTGCGTTTTCAAGCCATGTTGGGCTATTTTCATATAAAATATATGAATAATGCAGTACTAATTGACATTTTTATTACAGTATAGAAGATATAAAAATATGCAAATCACTAGTGACGTCTGGATACCCGAAAACAAATTAACACCCAAATGCACTTTTACTTGGTTAACACTTCTGTGAATTTCAATATTAGGCAAACAAATCACAGAGTCTGCTCTGGTTCGGCTCATATACCAAGTGGCAGTGAGGAAATATCATCTAATAATACTGGGGTTTATGTGCATATTTTTAATTTCCTTGTTTACCGAAGACATTGCAGGGGACTTACAGTGGGAGTGTTGTTAACTCTTATTGCAAGCAGCTTCAAGGTTTCACGCAAGAACGCCTTGATACTGTTGTTAATAGCCTGCACAGCTGTGGGGAATGACTAGTGAACCTCTCCAATTTTCCTCTTACCATTATTACATTATTTTAATGTATTTTATTCCATTTAATTATCCAAGTTCATTCAGTTAAGGAAAAAAAAGAGAGAATGAAACGAAAGCACATTTCAAGGTCCTTTAACCTCAAGGAGGCAGAGACCTCCCCAAATAAGCCCTCTTCTTGCGTACATGGCATCCCATTAGCTGCAGACAGAAGTGTCCTGCATGGACTGATGGAGAAATGAGGGTGAGGGATGGCAGACTAGGATATTTGAATATCTCACCATTAAAATGCACAAAGCTGGAGCATGTCTGCAGGGGAGGCTTTGAAATCCCCCCACCTCCATGTCTTTTAACTCAGTGTGCGCGCTCCGTCAGAGGACCCTGAGGGATCCTGTCTCCCGAAAGGGGATGTTGCATGTTTCTATAGACATCAAACTCATAAGCACAACAGACCAAATATTAAATGTGAAATTGCTTTTTATTTTCCCTTTTTTCTACCTTCCGAGCTGTAACCTTGAAACAGAGGTCGCTTTAAATATGTAACTACTTATGGGTTTGTAGGCACTCTGCTTCAGTATTTGCGTGAGGCGAAGGTGTTGCTACGCCAAATTCAAGATCAAGGCTAGTGCATAATATGGCTCATGAAAAGGGAATTCTTCCTTTTCATCTCTGAGACCAATACGAAAATCATCGGGACATTCCTTAACTCCTTTTTAAAAGCCGTTTTCTAGACAATGGTGGTAAAAAGAATGAAATGAGAGTAAAGCAAGTGCAAATTTAAAATGATCACTGACGTTCCTTCTTTTTTTGGTTTTAGAGCTTTATTTTTAGGTGGTGTGTGTACTGTGCGTGTGTGTGTGAATTCAAAAGTTTGGAGTCAGTGGGATTTTTTTTTTTTTTACGCTCAGAGGCTGCCTCAAAAATACAGAATAAAAAAATAATTAAAATGCATTTTTTTTCCTGTTATGGCAAATCTTAATTTTCAGCAGTCATTACTCCATTCGCTTATCGAAAAACATTTCTTATAGTTATCAATGTTGAAAACTGCTTAATATTTTGGAAACAGCGACTGCTTGGAAACGTCTTAACCGGATTATTTGGTGAATAGATGAAAAAAAAGAAAAAAAAACTATATGTATTTGTGGAATGTGTTTAATGGCATTGAGGACACATTTCATTGAAGAAAATAATGTACTACTAATAATACTCAAGTCTTTAGTGTCACAAGATCCATCAGAAATCATTCGAATAAGCTGACTCGCTTATCAATAAACATTTCTTATAGTTATCAATGTTGAAAACTGCTTAATATTTTGGAAACAGTGACTGCCTGGAAACGTCTTAACAGGACTATTTGATGAATAGACGAAAAAAAAAACCCCTATATGTATTTGTGGAATGTGTTTAATGGCATTGAGGACACATTTCATTAAAGAAATTAATGTACTACTAATAATACTGTAGGTGAACTTTATATGTTATGGAAAGCAAAAATAAGTCTGCATACTGCTCTACAAAAAGTTCTTTTTAGTTCTAAAAGGAGTACAAAGTAGAATTCACATTAAAAACCAAAGCTCTGCCGTTATATTCATGCATTTATTTAAACCGAGGGGAGAAATGTCATGATAATGAAAAGATTTCTCTAGAAGGAATCACATTTTTCACCCCTCACAGACAGATGAGGTGCAATATCAGATATAGTAAAACCAGTGGCTAAATGTAATAGTATGACCTCTGGCTGACAGCGAGAGACTCCTGATGGGCCAATTTGAAAGGATCACAATGTCCAACCATATGACTTTATTATAAAATCGCCACCATAAAATGACAGTAACTCTATCTCTTATTTCACTGAATGACTCTATACAGCAAGGACACACAGCGGCGCCCGCAAAGATCACTGGCTGGAGCATGTGGCCAAAATTCACTCATGATTTCTTTTGCAAATATTCACTCAACTGGTTTAGTTGCTATTTGTTGACTTTCTCTGACATCTTAGTGGATCACAGGAGTGAGATTCGCCCCTTATTTAAAGGGATACTCCACTTTTTTTTGTAAATAGGCTCATTTTACAACTCCCCCAGAGTTAAACAGTTGAGTTTTACCGTTTTCGAATGCATTCAGACGATTTTCTGATATTTAGAAAAATATCAGTAACCAGACAGTTTCTGGTCTCATTGACTTCCATAGTAGGAAAAGAAAAAATATACTATGGTAGTCAATGAGACCAGAAACTGTCTGGTTACGGATATTTTTCTAAATATCAGAAAATCGGCTGAATGGATTCGAAAACGGTAAAACTCAACTGTTTAACTCTGGGGGAGATGTAAAATGAGTCTATTTACAAAAAAAGTGGAGTATCCCTTTAAGGCTGTTTTCACTCTAGGTTTGAATGCATAATCCAAACTTAAGTTTGTTTCTTTGTCCCTTTTATTATTTTTGGTCCGAACTGCCATAAAATTACATCCTCAACAGAACAAAAGAGTGGTGCAGGACTGACGTCAAAACCCCGAAAACTAATTCACCCCTGGTTTTGGGGTTTTAAAACATTTTAAAACCCCTAAAATCTCGAGGGAACCAGCAGAGAATTAGGCTTCTGGGTTTTGACGTCATCCCTGCACCACTCTATTGGCAGCTGTTTGCCACTGTAAATGGGTAACCGTATACTGTTACAGTTAGTATTAAAAGACCCATTTCGTTTAATCTAATATGCTCTGTAGGATAACGCTGGATAAGCTTTTTTAAAGATATCTGAAATCAATTGCATCAACTTTTTTGTTCCCTTAAATACAAAATAAAATTGTGTCTTGCCCCGCAGAATTAAAGAGTGCAGAAACATAACTCCACAGCAGCCTTTGATGTGAAACAGTCCTCTCCGTCTCTTAACTGAAGAGGATTTTGGCAACAATTCCCTTTGATAGAATATACCTGGGCGTTTCTTAGTCAGAGAGTGTGTGGGCTTTTGATGTTGCGATCTTTTCTGTAAAGTTTTTGTTGTTGCTTCAGGGACGAAAGTCTGTTCTGCTCTAGAAGTTTGCGGTGGGACGAAAATTAGTCAGCTGAGCGGTGGAGAGATTGATGTGTTTTATGTCTTCAGGAAGGGTGGATGGACCTCATTGCATTCAAGTGGGTTTACAATATGTCTCGCATGTTGCATGCTGTGCGGTATGACAAGATGTAAGCCACAGTTACTTGTGCTGTTGCTATACTTTGAAGAGTTTAAAGCGATGCGGCATCAGTCTAAAGTCAAACTAATAAAAATAAATTGGTTGGTAAGAACTAAACAATTGGCAAGAACAAAACTTTGCTCAAAGTCGGCCGGGACCCGGGAGTCACCAATTCTACACTATTCTGCTCAAAGTATTTTGATCCTGTTGCTCTTCCTAAACAAGGACTGTTAGTCTTACAAGCCTAGATTTTGCCTTTCGGCATTAAAGGCGTAGTTCACTTTAAAAACAAAAACTTTTGCTGATAATATAGTCACCCCCATGTCATCCAAGATGTCCATGTCTTTTTTTAGTCGAAAAGAAATTAAGATTTTTGATGAAAACATTCCAGGATTTTCTACAAATATTAGACTTCAATGGGAACCAAACGGTTCAAGTCAAAATGAGAGTTTCAGTGCAGCTTCAAAGGGCTTTAAACGGCACCAGATGATGAATAAGTGTCTTATCGAGCAAAACAATCGTTCATTTCAAAAATAAATAAAAAGTTGAAGTTTTATAAGTACAAGTGCTCTCCTTCCTGTCTTCTGTAATGAGCGTTCGTGACTCGAAAATGAACAAATCTTTTTTTTTTGAGCGATGACTCGAAGGGTCCTAGATAAGACCCTTATTCATCGTCTGGTGTCGTTTAAAGCACTTTGAAGCTGCACTGAAACTCTTGTTTGGACCGTTTGGTTCCCAATGAAGTCCATTATATGGAGAAAATCCTGGAATGTTTTCATCAAAAACCTTAATTTCTTTTCGAATGATGAAAGAATGACATGGACATCTTGGATGACATGGGGGTGAGTAAATTATCAGCAAAAGTTTTTTTTTTTTTTTTAAGTGAACTACTCCCCTAAATTTGAGTTGTCGAACTCCAAACAATGTACTAAGCAGTGAATGAGGAGGACTGAGAGATGTTAGTCTCTTTGAATAAAATATTGTTTATATAACATATGCATGATGCATGATATGTATTTTTGTATATTTGCATAAAAATACAATACATATCCACCTAGAGGACTACTGATTGTTTTCCACTTCAAGCATTGCATCCAGCTGAAATGTAACCAAATTTACTGGCAAGAACTAAACAAGAAACTTTTTCTATGAAATTACAAATTGAGATATGTCACATTCCAATCCTTATTCTCTGCCCAAAAACGATTCCGAACAGCACGAGTAATAAGTTGTACTTCATATTCCATTATATCAAGCAGTCAGGGAAATTTGCGTGAGCCACGTGAATAAAAGCCGCGACTCATTCAGTTCATTTTCTTCACAGTAGTTTAAAGGCCATATACGTGTGATGTGGGAAACGTGCTTGATTGTGTAGAGAAACATGGAGTGGTGTAAAAAGCTGAAGTAGTTCAGATGCTGTATTTTAATGTCTCTTTGTGATTGTGCGTTGATAAGAGCTGACAGATCTTTTTCCTAAGCGCAGGCAGGCTGATGACAGTAGACTATTCACAGCGAGGCACTGATCACTCTACGGCAGCTCTCTTTCTCTCTCTATTCGCGGCATGAAAGAGGGTTTCGACGGCGGCATACCTTTTGTGTCATTTCATGGGCTGTTTTTTCATCAAGCGGAGCTGCGAGGAACTTGTAAAGCAGCTCAGCCGTGTGTCTGTCACGCCTCGCACTTCATTTCGTACTTTTCTTTTTTGGTACGGAGGGAAGGTCTTTTTCATTTTAAAATTGGGGAAACTTTTAAATGAGGCACTTACACAACAAAGGGTTTTCTACAACTCTTACAGCAGTGGCCAGCCCCTCCTCATCTTTACCAGCTTGTTTAATCTCAGTAAGAGTACATCCTTTCATTTTGGTGGGATATTTGTCAGAGACTCTGCAGACATGCATAAGTAACAGGAGTTAATGTTTGAGGGACAACTGCGCCGATGGTCTATAATAAGAGGCCTCGCTGAGCCAAGGGTTTCCAAGGATATGAGCTCTTTAAACAAGCTCTCACTGTACTGTGAGATTACTTAGTTAAATATTATCAGCAGGCCCATCCATCTTTGCGCATTGTATCACTTGAACTACAATATCTGACCTTCAGCACCAACTTGTAATTGAACTCGCTGCCGAGTCGCTCGGTGGAGTTTGACTTATGCTGGCTTTGCTGGAACATATCTCCGCATGACTACATTAGCATGTCCTCTCTTCATCTCTCGATTCTTCACCTTTCCCTTCTCTCCTCTCCTCCTACAGAAAAGAAAATCAGAGATGAGATCTTAATTGTTTCTCTTAGGTAGTAATGAGATTAAATGGAAAGCAGCTGGAGACTTTTTCTGAAATCTTTTGCACTTGAGAAAAAAAAATCTCCACTACTTTCATAAGAAAATGACCTGAAACTTTTTTTGATAGAATTTTTCCAGGAATACATTATCCACATTGATTACAAAATGCTGTTTGATGACAATTTTCGCATTCAAATCTGAAATTTTGGGAGAAACATGGGAGAATAGGTACTTTTGAAACATAGCTGAGAACTCCATGAAGTTTCCTGAGAAATGGAAAAACCCCAGTAATCTCACATGTGTCTCTTCTAGAGTTTCAGAAGAAAACTACGCCCAGATTGGCCAAGATACAAGTTTGCCATCAAAAAGTCAGATCTCATTTTGACCTCAAATGTCTTATCAGATACTTCCAAGGCCAAATTATTCACTTTAATTGTAATTGTTAGAAATGGAAAAACCCCAGTAATCTCACAAGTGTCTCTTGTAGAGTTTCAGAAGAAAACTATGCTCAGATTGGCCAAGATACATGTTGATACAAAGTCAGATCTCATTTTGACCTCAAATGTCTTATCAAATACTTCTAAGGCCAAACTATTCACTTTAATTGTTACAACTTTTATATATATGTCAACGATTATAATTTTAGTCTTGTATTCTCATTAGATATTTTAGGAGACATTTCATGAACTCTCCTCTTTTGTCTACTGAGAGTTTGTTTGGTGCGATGTTTCATTAGTTGAACAATCGGTATGTTGTTAAACATCAGTACAATCCATTGAACGCTCACCGTGTGACATTTCTTCTTAGGAAAACATCTGAGAAATGAGAAATCTTTCTAATTATGAAAGAGTAACCTCTGAGCTAAACATTTCCTCTCCCATTCACCTCTCCTTCTCTCTCTTTCCTTCTCCATATGGCTCTTTTTGCCAACAGCATGTATTCTATTTTTAGAGTGCGCTGAGATACGGTGCCGTACCATTTAAAGAGTGGGCTTTATTATGTTTGTGAAGTTTGCTGGAGTCTAAACAGGAGCTGGTTATACACCAGAGACTTGCGAGCACACTCATTTTCCCTTTTGAGCTGACTCTGGTAAATCATTTGACTCCGTGTCTTAAAAAGAGATGCGTGCATCAAATCTGAATCCGCCACAACAAAAGCTCCTGTTGCTTTCCAGTGAGATCCGGCGGCTCTGGTGGTGGTGTGAAGGCGAGCTACGGGAATTCCTCAGGAGGCTGGGGAAAATGTTCAACCCTTCCCTGTAGGATAATTGCTCCTCGCCTAGATGAGCTGTGCTGAATTGCCCTGTATACACCGTGTTGGAGGCAGCTGTAATTCTGTCTGATATTTCACATTTTGCTCAGCGTCCTGCTGTGGGTGCAGATCTCCTGCTGGGTACTCGACTGAACCTTCCGCGAGACTAAAACTCAGTCCCTCGCTCGCTTCTGATGGCTTATGGCCGGGGGCGATTCTAGGATTTCAGCCTTAGGGGGCTCAGCCCCTTACCCAGGCCCGGCTCCACGGGGGGGCCAGGGTGGGCCTGGCCCACCCAATCAGAAGCTTGGCCCACCCTGGCCCCACACCACATAACAGCCAATCACAAAATTAGTGCGATATTCAATTCAGCTCGAGATACGTTATTTTCTATTTTTTTCAGGTGTTGTGAAGTTTTTAGCAGTCAATAGGGACTTTAAGCAACAGCTGCTGATAGAACGGCGATGGCAGCCGAAAATAAACAGTTAACTGCCATAAAAAGCGCAAAAATCACTAAGCAACAGTAAAGTAGCAGTTCTAGGCACGGGCGAACCGAGCAGTCGCCCGGGCATTTCTTCATGTCACATGGGGGGCGGCACGAGCAGTTAAAAAAATATCCTCTGTGCCGCGAAGGTTTTCCATTTTTTATAATTTCGATTCAATTATTGGCAATGGCGCCCCTGCTTGCCGAGAGTGCCGTGCACAGAAGCGATGTCAAGGGGGTCTCTTGATAAGTTCACGTATCGCGTCTTTTGCGCACTCGACGTCGTTTCCTCAAATAGGCGATTAGGCACACGGGAGGCACGCTAATTGCGCGCTCGCGGGAGACGCGCTCATAAACTTTTCAGTATGGAAGTGCACGTGCACCCAAACGCTTGGGTGTTTTTTCTCTTCTCCGTAAATAAATCTTTTAGCAGAGCGTCAGCAAGCGTTTTTCTGTGGTGGAAATACATTACTAAAACTTCTTTGTCATTGTGGAGAGCGCATAATAATAACTGTGCATTATAAATGTCAGGAATGTATCTTTCTTGAGGCATTCTTTTTATAGAGATGATTTAAATGCTGAAATATGAGGTATTTTTATAAATTATTTTTTTTTGTGTCAACCTTAACCTTTAAGTTTAGTATAGGTAAGATAAAAGACACTCATTTAAAACAAATATTTAATGTTATTAACTTGGTGAATTGATTTCATTGTGTATTGGGCTCATGTTGGTCACTATATTCATGAAATGAAAATAATTTACATAATGATCAACTTTATGGGTTTTTACTGTAGCCTATAATATTCAAAGTACAATTTTCTATTTTCTAAATAATCTCTGATTCTGTCCTTTTCTCTGACATTTTAAGAGTGGCAAAGGGCTACAAAAGCTATTTTAGGTCTATCACAGTTTGGATAGTTTTTAATATGAGAGCTGTTCAAAATTATTTAAGAGATAAGTATAGTGTGTTACTAAATAAGTAACTCTCTGACCCTTTCACTTTTAAAAACTCCATCATGACAAAGTATAGTTTAACAAGTCATATCTAAAAGTGGGCCATGCATATAATTCAAGGCCAATGTGCTAATGGTTACTTCCTCAGTTAGATAAATCTAGCAAAATAACTGGATTATATTAACTGTCTTTTTTTTAAGATGACGGTTACAGTAGAACGTAAAAATGAAGAAAAAACAAACGCACCAATAACAAACAAACATGCCTTAAATGCATGATATTAAAATTATATCAACAGATATGTGAGACTAAAGTATTATCCCGCTCCACCCCCCCACCCCACTGACTCCCCCCCCCCCTGGCTGGCCCACCTGGATTATCACTTGGCCCACCTTTCATTTCATTTCTGGAGCCGGGCCTGCCCTTACCTGAATGTGAGATGTTGTGGCTCAGAGGAATGTTTCTTGCGACAGTTCACAAGTTCAAATCTTGTCTGACTAATTTTTAATGGACCAATTAAAATAGCATCTGGTTTCAGTAGATGTATGCGTAAATGTGTAGCAGAGATGTATTGCCCTTGCTGCACTTGGGAACATCTCCAATTTCACCGATGCCATTGACTAGATGGAGGGATGATACTTGTAACAAACTTTAACTTTTTTAAGGATGCTAAAGGGGAGGCTTCAGAATAAAATAACACCAGAGAGCTACTGTAGACAATATTTTTTGCAAATGTGAGAGATAACATGTAACTCTAATATTATACTCTAATGTTGTAATATATATTCAAACACATCCCGAAGGTGCTCTATTGGATTGAGATCTGGTGACTGTGGAGGACATTTGAGTAAAGTGAACTCATTGTCATGTTTAAGAAACCTGGGCTGCATTTCTCAAAAGCATTGTGAGCTAAGTTGATCGTAGAGACCATCTACAATGATTCAATGATCTTGTTAGGCGTGCAATGCTTTTGAGAAATGCAGCCCAGTTTGGCATGATTTAAGGTTTGTGACATGGTGCATTATCCTGCTTGAAGTAGCCATCAGAAGATGGGTACACTGTGATCATAAAGAGATGGGCATGGATACTCATGCCATGAATGTGGAGTTTATTCTCAATTGGTACTAAGGGGCCCAAAGTGTGCCAAGAAAATATCTGCACATCACCACCACCCTGATCCGTTGAGGCAGGATGGATGCTTTCATGTTTACTCGTTATTCGAACCCCACCATCTGAATGTCGCAGCAGAAATCGAGATTCATCAGACAATCTTCTATTGTCCAACTTTGGTGAGCCTGTGCGAATTGTAGCCTCAGTTTCTTGTTGTTAGGAGACAGCAGCAGGAGTGCCACCCGGTGTCTTCTGCTGTTGTAACCCATCTTCAAGTTTCGACGTGCTGTGAGTTGAGAGATGATTTTCTGCATATCTTGGTTGTAACAAGTGGTTATTTTTAGTCACTGTTGCCTTTCTATCAGTTCAAACCAGCCTGGCCATTCTCTGACCTCTGGCACCAAGGAGGCAGTATTGCCACTCACTGGATTTTTTTTCTCTTTTCAGACCATTCTCTGCAAACTCTAGAGATGGTTGTTCAAGAAAATCCCAGTAGATCAGCAGTTTCTGAAAATCTCACCCCAACCCTTCACGTTTAAACTCTCTTAAAGGGATACTCCACTTTTTTTGGAAATAGGCTCATTTTACCACTCCCCCAGAGTTAAACAGTTGGGTTTTACCGTTTTCGAATCTCTTAAGTCGATTTTTTTGATATTTAGAAGAATATCAGTAACCAGACAGTTTCTGGTCTCGTTGACTTCCATAGTATATTTTTTTCCTACTATGGAAGTCAATGAGACCAGAAACTGTCTGGTTACTGATATTCTTCTAAATATCAGAAAATCGGCTGAATGGATTTGTAAACAGTAAAACTCAACTGTTTAACTCTGGGGGAGTGGTAAAATGAGCCTATTTCCAAAAAAAAGTGGAGTATCCCTTTAAATTACTTTTCTTCCCCATTCTAATGCTCAGTTTGAACTTCAGAAGATCTACATGTGATCACATGTCTACATGTGTATTGCGTTTCTGCCATGTGATTGGCTGATTAGATATTTGCTTATAATGGGCAGTTGATCTGGTATGACTGTGCATATTAAAGTGGTCTGTGTGTGTAAACACACACACACACACACACTTTTGTAAATTATTTTTTCTACGAACAGACACATACAGCAGACTGGTATCCGTAAACTTGAACACTTTGTCAAACGTAAAAAAAATGTATTGATGTTGACTGTTGACCAGTGTTTTTCTTTATATTCAATTATTTGAAAATAAGCAATATATTGACTTTTTGTAAAGTTGAATTCTCATAATTTAGGAGTTTTTCTTTGCGTGCATTGACTCATTTGATTATTTAATCAGCATATCATGCGGTTTGATTCATTCGCTATCCCTTTGTTGAAACAGAAACAAGCTAATGATTAAATCCTTCCAAAACAATACAGAAGTTGACTTGCTCAATTTAGGTCTATCATGTTATTCGCCTCTTTTCATACACTCTTTATGTTGCATCAACTCTACGTTCATACCTTCACATGCATGATTATGGCTTTAGGACTTTGCTGCATGTGTTATATCCATCTCCCTTCAAACAATATAAGAGCTCAACTATAATTCATTGAAGTTATGACCTACTGAAACTCCTATGAGATTGGGCCGAGCATGTTACGCTGTTAAAGGAAATTCAAAATACTTTGTTGTTTCTCTCTTCTGTTTCCCAACTGACATTTAAAATGGACTTTTTGATTGAGTGTGGTGTTTTAACTTGAAGGTTTAAGTGTTTGCTAACATATCCTGCAGCGTCAACACTAGCATCCCTGGCTTAGTCTCATTAGCATAGTGAAGCGTTGCCTAGAGAGGGTGGTGCTTCTGCCAGCGCTGTGCAGTGAATTGTATTTGCCCTTTTGGTGGATGCAAAGGGGGGAAACCCAATCTCGATTCCGCACATGAGTCATGAATTCAGCCGTGATATGTGAAATATGGCTTACGTTCAGGGCATGGCTGGAACTGAATCTAATTGGATGCAATTGACTTTGAATGCCGATAAAACACTTGATTAACAGTGCTACAACAGGCCTCGTCATTAACACCAACTGGTAATGTCTGGCCTTCTGTGCCCGGCCAGCTAACAGAGCTGTAAGCAAAAAGGACATGACATTGGGAAACAAAACAGGCTGTTTTTTGGGCCAAAATAAAAGTTGGACATGATTCATTTGCCCTTATTATCTCCCTTTAAAACTGGCTTGTATTTTAAACATTCTCTGGTCCCTTCAAAGGGAGGGCTTGTTCCATTTTGGTGGTGCGTTGAGTGGAGGCGATGGTGAAACTGCCTGGAACGTAAAGCAGAGGAAGACTTAATGAGGTAGCCAGGGAATGTTGGGAACCATTCTTTATTGTTGTTGTGCCCTTTCAGTGAAGCTTACAAAATCTGAAGAAAACTTTTTTTTTATGAACTTAGCAATTAGCTGGGTCGAAGTGCCTGTGGCTCTCATTACCTCGCTTGTACTGAACTGTTGCTCATATAGTACTGGGGCAGTTACTATAGTATAGTAATGTATAGTAGTATAGTAATGGGGCAGTCTAGTATTGACAGGAAGAAGAGTTCAGGCTGTTTTTGTTCCTTTTTGGAATATCTCTTGGGAAGCAAATGGTAAATTAATCCAGCTTCATGCAATTGACAACTTTAGGATGTTAAGTAAAATATTTCATGAAAAAGTTCCTAAATTATGTTTCTATAATTCAAGAGGATTGAGGTTGTGTTGTACAGTTGTGCCAACCAACTCCAACACAAAATTATTGGCACATGTTCTGTTGACTATCAAAATGTTATGACTATTGTTTTTTTTTAAGGATTTTATAATAAATACATTATGTATTTATTTTTGCATTTATTTAAACATTTACTTATGCATTCATTTTATTTTATTATTAATAATAGTTACTATTATTAGATTATTTTGACCATTTGTGATCGTTTATATTGGTTTTAGTCACTTTATTTATTTTTATTAATTTTTTTGCTGCCACATGCCCATAATCAGGACTGCTGAGGACCAAAACAATTATTGTAAAAATTAAATTTGAATAAATAAATAATATTTGATGAATTATCATTTATTTGACGAATAACAATCTGTGTACCATTTTCTTTCCGCTCGCAAATATTGTAAACTGACCTACAATCTTTTTTTTTTCTTTTTTTTTTTTTGGCACTGAGAGAATGACATTGACTTAATTGAAATACATACAGGATAGTGCTATAGCAGCGTCTGGTTAAACTGAATGTGTAAATTCGCTCCTGATTCTTTTCTGTAGACTTTCTCAGGCACACACCCCTCTGAAGACGACTCATTGAAATGAGTGGGAGTGTTCGTCCTGTGTGGAGGACATTGCAGCTCTTCTGATAACCACCTTCCCTTGTGCTCTCCTATTTTCCGTCTTCCCATGATTCTCAGCAGCCAGCCTACACACACTCCCACATCCTCACACAGAGAGACACCTACACCACCAGACACCTACAATGCTCTCCCTCTTTTACCGTGGCTCTACATTGATGTTCAGACGCTCCTCAGAACTCTCCTTCTCGCTCTGCTCCCTGTGTCTCAGACTCCAGGAGGAATGAGGTTGGAGATGAGGAGAGCGTGAAAGTGTGATGGGATTCAAATCTCCCCACTTCACAGACCCAGACACAACTGGTATATGATGTCTGGTACTCCTTTGATTCCAAAAAGGATAAAGAAGTAAATAACAGAAAACAACAGCAAAAAAACAAGAGAAAAGAAAGCATAAAAGTACTTTTGCATTCCGCTCTAATCTCTAAGCTTGTGTTTTTATTTTATTTATTTATTTTTTGTTTCGTACCTTAATTTAGAGACCCGTCTTGTGTCTGACATATTGACAACCAATGATTCAAGAATGATGATCAAAACAATGTTTCTCATTGCATGTTACATATATATATATTTCAGAATTTTTTTGTTTTGTGTAATAATATATTTTAGGCATATATGTTTAATTGAATTTATTATATGTGAGTATGGACGAAATATAATTATACAGTATAAAATATTTTTTTTTATTTGCTTTAATAAATGTACATAATGATATTCCTTTTTAAAACACAGAAATTTTAAAATACATTAAGTATTAATATTTTATGCTCATCAAAAAACATAATGTCGAAGTAATAGGCTAATTTTTACCCTTCTCGCCATTCTTTTGTAAATGGTCCATGTTGAAAAATATCTTGTTACATAGTTGAAACTTTTTCCAACAATGTGAAACTTATGCATACGTTTCAGTTGGGTTTTACCGTTTTCGAATGTATTCAGCCGATTTTTTTGATATTTAGAAGAATATCAGTAACCAAACAGTTTCTGGTCTCATTGACTTCCATAGTATATATATATTTTTCCGACTATGGAAGTCAATGAGACCAGAAATTGTCTGGTTACTGATATTCTTCTAAATATCAGAAAATCGGCTGAATGGATTAGAAAACGGTAAAACCCAACTGTTTAACTCTGGAGGAGTGGTAAAATGATCATAGTTCCAAAAAAAGTGGAGTATCCCTTTAGATAAAGTTTAAGTATGGAGGTAACCATTAAAGTTAACTTCCGGTGTTTCGTGTAAACGGAAATGTGAATGTATGAACCATCGTTTGTCGCACTGTCGTTCTTATAGGCTATTCACTGTCCATCCTATTCGATAAAGTGAAAAACATATACATTGTCATTTGCAGTGTCAGGTTTTAAATTAAATGAATCGTGTTGTAATGTCTTACTGATGGCAGAGCAGAAGCTTTTATTCATGATTACAGCAAATAGCTTTGATCAAAATAACTAAAGCAGCGCTCTCTACGGTCAAATCTGCATTCCTAAAATATAGGCCAGTTTGTGTTACTGAACAATTTGTGTAGCAGTTCTACTTTGGCATTCAGGGCAGGGCTATACACATGACAATTTTCTTAAGAGCTCGCTATGAGAGAACATCCCGACCTCTCTCGGTTCACGCTTCTTTCCCAGGAAATCCCCACTTCATATGCACTCTGTCGATCAGAGGTGTGATCTGCTGGCCGTTGCTGGATTTAGGGGGCTGCAGTGGACCCTTCCCCGCGGCCCACAGGACCAGAGGCGAATCCTCCCTTCCACACAGAAGAAGGGATGAAGACAAAGCCTTCTAGGGTTACTCCTCACAAGCATGAAAGAGTGGAAGACATAGCCTTGGGCATTGTGCATGTTAATGCGCTAGTTTGCTTTTCCATGCCGAGGCTCACTCCTCTGGCCTGCGAAGTTACAGCTTCACACCATCATTACAGGATTTAGCCTCGCTGCATTGCCATGCTCACAAACTCTTAACATCTCTCATCTTTCTCTTTTCTTACATTTTCTTCTCGCTCTTTGACCTTTGCCTGGTGCTTTTCTGTTGGCAGAGCTTCTTCTCAATTTTTCACATTTGACTTTGACTCATTTCAGCGCTTTAGGACAGGTTATTTCAGCAGGATAATCGGCGTTTTATTCACTAGCCACCTGCAATTCAGCTTAACCATGAAATAGCATCATGAGCGTTGTGATTCTTTTCAGCTCAAACCCACATCTTTTTAGACTTATAGTTTGCGGCTTGTTCTCAAAACTTGAATGTCACAGTTTTATAGCCTTTGGGAAGCTGGCCTGTAAACATAATTTCATTTAAAAGAGACATTTGCGTACTTTTTCAATTAAGCGTGGCAGTAATAATGAATTTAATGAAGGTCTAATGATGGTGAAGAGCATTTTGTCTGCTATATATTCAGATGTCTATCCAGACTGCCCCATGGTCTGATTCACTAACAAATAACTCTTAAAGGGATAGTTCACTTTGAAATTAATTTTTGATGTTTTAGCTTACCTTAAGGGCATCCAAGATGTTGGTGTCTCTGTTTCCACAGTATTTTCAATTTTGATATTTTTAGGTCAAACCGTTCTTGTCTGTCAGTCATATAACGGAGGTATATGGGGTCCACCTCAAAGAGCAAGCAGAGAGAAGTCCAAATTAAACACATTGATGGCCTAAGACATGAAACTAGTGGTTTGTGTGAGAAAACGGACAGTATCTATATTGTTTTTACCTCTTGTAATCACAGTCACGTCCAAGTGATCTTAGGGTGAGGGTGCTTCTGTCTGCGCAAGCGCCAGCAAGTGATAACTTTTTTGTTTGGATTCCTTGATGAACAGAAGAACAGCATTTATTTAAAATAGAAATCTTATAGAATATATATATATATATATATATATATATATATATATATATATATATATATATATATATATATATTGAGTATTCAGCAAATTAGTATTCTGAGGGATCATGTGACATTGAAGTAGTGCTGGGTGGTACTTTTTTCTTCTTCAAAATTAAGCCGGTTTTACGATTTTTTTTTCCCCCAATGAATAATCAGGTGTTCAAAGCATTTTCTTCTGGTTGAGAGAGTAATTACTGCAATAAATTGACTTAGATTGGTCTATTTTACTGTCATCAGTTAATATTGTAGAATAGAATAGCGCCCAGTATAACCTAAAATTGTTATTTTTTTAACATTCTAATAACATTCTTATATATGGCAAGAACGTTAATAGAACGTCGGACACTGGACTTGTTTTGAATTTCCCTAGAACATTCAGAAATAAAGTTTAAAACTTTAAAGTTCTGTCAATTTATAAAAAGTTATGAAAAAGTTATGAAAACGTTCTTATAACCTAAAATCTGGGGAAGAGGAGAGATTCATGATTGCACTGAACACATTTTATGCGCAGGATTCTCTGAGCGAGACCAGAAAAAAATAGACCTATTCTTACAAGAGCAGCGTGTATCTGAGAGCACGCGGGATATTCCACACGCAAGCTGAGATTCGCGCTCGCGCATTATATTAATTTACTTTCGCGCTACAATAGTGTGCTCTCGACATTTGACAGGAAAATAACGCCATAGTTCTGCAGCATCCACCTAACGTAACACCAGAGCCCTGCTGTCACTGCTCAGAAGTAAAACATTGTAAAGGGTCCGTCTGAAACAGTGTCGCGCGGCGCAGCAGAATGATCGTTCCGAACGTTCTGTGATTAAATACATCGGTATGGCCGGGCGGTATATTAAAAATGAACATCATAACAAATATACACCAGTTTTCGGTATGAACCGGTATACCGCCCAGCACTACATTAAATACTGGAGCAATGATGTTGAAAATTTGTATTCAAATTTCACAATATTACTCAATTTACTGTATTTTTCATCAAATACAGTCTTGGAAAGAATAATAGACCTTTCACATACATAAAATATATATATATATATATATATATATATATATATTAGAATCTAATCAAAAGGGAGGGTTTTTCTTGGCGAATTCCCCCTGTGTTTCGCAAGAGGTGAATGCTGGTCTGGAGACACTATGAACACTATAGAAGCATTATCCGATGGTTTCATGTGCTGAGTGTTTCCTCACTCTCTCCAGTTAGCCAGATTCCTTTTTCCTCTGATCCAGTCACTAGACACCAGAAGCCACAGCGAGGAAGCCGGTCTGTCCCTTTGAGAGCTAGCGGTGGTCCGGGCATCATGCACAGAGGGGGCTTCATGCACAGATGGCTGGCCCGAGGCCGGACAGGTGGGTGCTTTCTGGGCTTTCTGCTGCGGGATGACCAGGCAGTCTGGGCCTGGGGCAGTGAGGCATGCCAGCTGTTTTCCTGGTGCACACCCTGTGCTTGTCGAGACTTCCCTGCTGCTCCTACAGAACCACAGCATGGCCTCATCGTGTCTCAGATTCCATCTGCAACAAAGGCTCAAATCGGGGTTTTAGATAACAGACGGGACATCTTGAATTATTACAGACAATTTAAACATGGACATATTTCTACAATAATAGATGAATAAATAGCTGGAGTGTTTTACTCATGAATATGAGCGGATGTGGCAAGCCTGGGTCTTGGTTATTGATGAACCGACAAACCCAGCTGGTGGTTTTTGTCAAATCCGTTTCATCAAGTTTGTCTTTGATTAGCAACACTTGATGTGAATCTATAATGCGTCTCTAATTATTGCTGCTATTTTGTGAAATGAATAGATTTTCTGCTAAATCAGAATTCAAATTAAGGTTTAGGTGGATTTTTTTTTCCTTTTAATGAATAAACAGGAGATGAACCCAATTTTTTGTTGGGAGAACCAGTGGCATATAATCCATATATCAGCATGGTCTCATTGTGGACAATGAAACTGAGTGTGAAACATTGGCCAATAAAGTGTTGGAAGTTTCACGCCTTCCAACAGAGGACAGATTGTTTGTGCTGGTCTCACTGTTTTTATATTAATAATAATTTTAAGCAGCACAACCATTTTTAACATTGATAATAATTAGAAACTTTTCTTGAGCACCAAATCCGCATACATGGAGATTTGAAACATATGCATGTACCGTGTGTAGTAAATCCAGGTAATTCATTTACGTTTATGGCTCTTTTGATGTAGATTAGGCTTGTATCCAGTATAACTATACCTTCTGCTTTTTAGCTATAGAAACAGCATTCACTGACAGAAGGCTGCTGGTAATTGCATAATTATTTATAGTCAGGAAAAGAAGCAGGGCATTTTAATTGATTGAGTATAGAGTAAGAGACCATTTGGCGTTTATTTTAAGTCTCTGTCATTATGTCTCTATAAGGTAATATACCACTGCATTTCTCTGTTTTATTCATAGATCAAAGTCCAACAATCCAATTTTGTAACGCAAACAAAGTTCATTTTTAAGACATTTGAAGAAGCAATTTTATTGTATTGCAAAGTATCACCTCGTTCAGGACAAAATGAGTGTAGTCCATTAAATCCAAATGATGTTGTTCTGGTCAAATCCTTAAATGAACAGCTTAAATGGAAACTAGTGGTTTTGATCACGTTGTGCCACTTATCCTCGCCACTTAAAGGAAATGAACAAATGAAAATAGCAACGATACTTATGCTCAACACTTTGTCTGACCCGCATTGAATTGATGCCACTTCTACAGAAAAAAAAACCTGCATCAAGCCACCTAAAGAGAACTTTGAGCTCTCACATACTGTTTTTCTCAATTTGTTAATTGACTCTATCCGAAGCTTATCAACACTATCTCACGCCCAATTCGTACGAATACGACGAACGAGTAAAAAATGTTTAATTCGTACTAATTCGTACGACCTCACTCGTACGAATTTGTACGATTTGTCTAAACCCACGTGACGGTTAAGTTTAGGGGCGGGGTAAGGGTTAGGTCATTCGTACGAATTCATACGAATTGGCCAATTCGTAAAATATGTACGTTTTAGCAAAATCGTACTAATTCGTACGAGTGAGGTCGTATGAATTGTTACGAATTAGCCACTTTTTAATCATTCGTCGAATTCGTACGACTTGGTCGTGAGATCACTCTGGTTCTGTCTTACCTTCCGTGTGGAGTCAGGTTGTGTTCTCTACTTTAATCCTACTGGATAAATAAACCTTTTCTAAACTAGTTTCGAGGCAGGGCAAAGGAAATTCATTTTTAACATGATATCAAAGGCTTTCTCTTTTTAGCACAGTTTCATGCTATTGATTCCCCCCTCCTGTCTTGAAAACAGGAACTTTTCTCGCTCGCTTTTTTTTCCATTTCCCTCTACCCCCGTTTACCCTTTCATCAGAGGGTGTGGGGAATAATGAATCTAAAGCCAAGCTCTGTGTCATTTACATAAATGATTATATTGCAGTTTCACACTTATTTGCATGGGCCTCCACGGTTGTATTATGAAAGTCATATATTATTGCAGTGCCACTGCCCAGGCAATTGAGAAAGGGGGACGCTTTTATGTTCTCATTTATTGTAAAAGTTTTGTGGCCTGGATTGTGCTGATTCATTCAGCTTTTTGCAACGAATTCAAGCTTGTTATTACATGACCGGACCATTTGAGCTTATATGTTAAGACATTGCAACACAGAAAGTGCAGTGGTTGATTTCTATTACACGAGAGTATATGTTAAAACTTCATCCTGAGTTGTACTCGGCTTTCGCCAAGATAAGCACAAACTAAGACGTAGCTTTCCAGTAACCTATGTTTCTCCATCCATTCACGCTTCTTTCCATATGGTGATGTGAATCTCCTTCTGTCCAGGCTGCAGTGTACTACAGCTGCAACTACAGTGTGGTCTCCCCAGTGGACCAGCTTAAAAGTTTGTTCAATATAAATGTAAAAAGAATATTACCTGAAGCCTTACACAAGTACAGGAAACCAAGTCAGAGTTGAATTGAATCAACAGCTGAATCTCAGTGTTTGCAAATTGCCTTGAATAACAAAGTGTCCCCTCCTCAGTAGATGCCACCCAGATTTATCACACAGAGAATTGTTGGCCCTATCTAAGCCCTGCGGAATCTGAATCCATGGATCCACGGATCTGCATCAAAGTCAGGCTAAAGATATAGCGGAGACACAATTAAGAACCGTTCGAATATTATACTTTAAACAAACACAGGCTTAAATGAGCTCTCTTATCAGCTGAATTGTCCGTCTTCTTCGTCTGTCATCCAACATAATATTTTTTGCAAACAGAGCAGGTGAGACTGAGAGAAGAGGAGATTGTCTCGCTTAATTAGTAAACTGAATGATTACCAGAATGCTCTAATTTGGCTTTCTCAGTTTGAACGGATTATCCTTGATTTGTTGATAAGTGTGATTTTAACAGAATGTGCCTCTCATTCTCTTTCTCTCGCTCTCTCTTACACACACACACACATAAAGAATCTGGTCGGGTATTAGCTTTATTTTTTTTTGCAGTTAGAAAAGACTGGGGCTAGTTGTCATATGGGGATGTTGTCCAAGCATCACAATTAATTACATAAATATTTGCAAAAAAAAAAAAAACTTTTAAAAGCTCATTTAACAACTTAAATCATGGAGTATGACAACATGCCACAATAGACTCCTGCTTTTAGGGCATATTGTCACAAAAATGAAACATGTGCATGTGCTGTAATTTTTCCAGTCAATAATGATGAAAATACTCAATAGCTTTTTTTTTTTTTTTTGGATAAGACTTTAAACTTTAAGGAATGTGTCTGTACAAAAGTCAAAAGTTTTAAAATATATTTTCAGTGATAACTAGCCCAGTCTAGTATATATATATATATATATATATATATATATATATATATACTGTATTTTATATATATATATATATATATATATATATATATATATATATATATATAAATATATAGATATATTCTTATTGTAAAAATCAAAAACTTCCAAAAAAAAAGACAGAACAACAGTATATTGTCTGAACACTGTGTTTGACTTTGATCTTTTCTTTGTCAGTGATAATGACTACTGTATCAGGCATGTGTGTTTACAAGGTCATTATCTGACTTACCACCATGACGTAACACCTTCGGCCATCTACAGCACGGCTTTGCACTTCATATAAGGATGCTTGCCTAACGGCAGCCACGGCGTGTGTGTGTGTGTGTGTGTGTGAGAGAGAGAGAGTGTGGGTGTGGGTAGGGCTTTGAAGAATAGCACCGAAGGCCTGCAGAGATTAAAAGGTGGCCTTTGCATTTCCATTATTCATTTGGTACCCTGCATTTTGTTTTCAACCCCAAAAAACATGCACTGACATCAAAGGGAAAATGAGGGAAGACGTGGAAAAGAACAAGGCATTGTAAAGAATAGATGTTGCATTTATGTATTTCATTATCAAGGCCTCAGATATCCAACAAGGTTGTTTCCTCTCTGTTGATTACACCATTAGAGTGTTTATGTTGTATTGGAACACATGAAAATTGGCAGAGTTTCATGTGTCAGCCCCTCATACCCCTGCCCTGAGCTCTGTGTCTTTGAAGTAAGCCCACGCCCGTCTCGGTCCCTCAAGACTGGGATTGTGTTTGACATGTAAACTCCATCTCTCTGAATCAGGCCTTATCCAAACACAAACAGCCAACATTAGACACAGCACAAACATGCTTGTCTGGTGGCACACACTGTTATCGCTTGTCGGCCAAATGTCGAGACAGTGAAGCTGATGATACATGGTGCAATGGTTCCAGCAGTCTTGCCAGGCCGCATTTCAAAATACGAGTATTTTAGGCACACAGTAGCATTTTAGGGCAATGCCAAGTGTGTTACTACTCTACTAATTGCTTGGCCTGTATTTTGCCCTGTGGTCCTGTCATGCGACATTGCCTAGTCAAATCACTCCAAAACCAAGGCGAGCCGCTGACCTTAAAACACCTCTGGAGCAAATATGTCTCAGAAAGTGATGTGCTCAGCACTTATAATCATTAGAGTAAATATCAGGAGTAAGTTGAATTTTGAAATCTGTTTAGACCTATTTGACCAAGGAGCTAGAAAATTGCTAGAAAAATATTTGATGTGACATTTAATGAAAATTTTGTGCATTTTAGTTCTAAACTGACATTTAACAAAAGTAATTGCTTTTGTGTTGTTTTATGGATTTGGATTTAGTAAATTTAAACATTACAATCTTTTTTTGCAAATTTCATGTCGATTTCAAATTAGGGCTGCAACAAACGATTATTTTAATAACCGATTATTCTAATGATTATTGGAACGATTAATCGACTAATCGTCGATTATTTTGCTGGCTAATCATAAGTTTGGAACATTTATTCAGCTTTATAAAAAAGAAAATCAGTTCAGCTTTTGAAATAGTTGTTTTAATGAACTTTGAGCCAACTAAACAGGTCATTCTCTTTAAGTTTTAAGTTTTCAGATTTCAGTCCAACTCAAATCACATGTAAATGCTCTCCAAGCATGCTCTCTAGTGCCACAACGCCGTAGCGGTCAAATCGTGATATTGCACGCCCTTACATTAGGTCAAGTGAGATCAAACGACTACTCGACAACAAAGATATTTGTCGACAATTTTTTACTGCCGACGTTGTCGACAATGTCGACTAATCGTTACAGCCCTATTTCAAATTTGACTTTGTAGGCCTATTATGTGAATTCAGATGTGACATTTAAAGTCCCCGTGAACTGGAAGTTGCAAACGACTTATCTCCAGTGTTGTGACGTATTTCCGAGAGAAACAGAATACTAAA
Source organism: Cyprinella venusta (assembly GCA_038021265.1). NCBI lineage: Eukaryota > Metazoa > Chordata > Actinopteri > Cypriniformes > Leuciscidae > Cyprinella > Cyprinella venusta. Next base: position 24,017,117 of record CM075877.1, read on the forward strand.
TGAGGCAAAATAGTGGGCGTGGCTTTTTTTTTCCAAATAGCACCTGATTGGATCTAGAAAAATGGGTGTTTCACTCTGAAATGGAGGATGACGCAAGTTTACACACGCTGTCAATCAATGCTTGCTTGGCACTCGCAAACACACAGCAGCTGTCAGTTGGAGGGGCGTGGTTATGGATGTCAAGGAGACACCCAAACCGTAAAGCCTACGTCATCGGGCAAGGTCCTCCAATGCAGAGGGGAGTGGCATTTTTAAAATTTGTTTAAAGATTACGAAGCCAAACATTTTTTTTTTGTGTGGATTGACTTATGTATGAATTGTTCACCACAAAACGATCAATTTAGGCAAACAAAGTAAGTATGGTCAGTTTTGATTTCATGGGGACTTTAACTAAACTGTAATGTTTTGATTTGCATATGATCTGTCATTTTAAACAGCTAATAATTTTTATCATTTGTTCTGTGAAATATGGAAGCTTGACCTTTGACAGTTTTCACAATCTATATTATAAATAAACGTTTATAAACGTTTATAAAACTAAATAAACGTTTTGGACATTTCAACATCTGAAAGTTGTAATGTTATAATCTGAATATCTATTTTAATGAGGCTAATTTCATTTTAAAGGTTTAGAAATTGTAATCTGCTGTTTCAATTTCAAAACTATGAAAACCTCTACACATTTATACCTAGTATATCTCTAGATGGAATCGACTGATAGGTCCTTAACTCATAGCGATCGCATTGTCATCTACATAGCACAGCTGATAGGTTGCTGTCGCGTCAGCGGCCAATGAGCTTGCGGCTCAACATTTGCAGACAGCAGTCTGCAGCGAGCTTTCAGAAACCCTCCACCTTCCCCAGCTCCACCTGTATAGATCCACTACGGGGGTTATTTCATGTATGTGTCGTGTCGCAGCAGCATGTCTCACATGCTCACATCAATGTCTGTGAATGTATTGGCAGTAGCAAGTCTCGGTACTTGCTCTACAGCGGCGTGGTAGATATATTCCACCAAGACCAACATTATCATGCCAATAACTCTAAGAGTCTATATACATATAAAAAAAATTCAGATCTAATTACAAATTTCAAATTATTTTGTATTTTTTCTCATTTTCTCTATTTGACCACCACCCAGCATGCATCTCTTCTCTGGCTAGGAGCTCTTCTTGGCTGTGAATGGGTTATTACTGGCATAGCCACATTTCATTGGAGGACATTAATATCTGTCATGCGTGCGCACCCCAACTCCCCACTTCATTTATTCAGCTCGCTTTTGGATTTAATTACATCTCCTGCCTTCCTCCAGCAAGCTTGCACCAATTATTCTTTAAAACAATGAAGAATTCATTTACACCTGTTGTCAAATAGATTTTTTTGGAGAGGGGAGGGGAAGGGGGGGGTGTTAGAAGATAATTAAGCCATCATTACATATGATGAATAATGGCAGACTATTTTTCACAGTCTCACTCGCTCTCGTCCTTCCTCCTTTCCTTTTCCCCCTAGCTGGCAATCCGAAAAAGATCCGATCCTTCCACCTCTGCGCCTTAGATTCACTTCTCATCATGTCCCAGAAGGCCTTTTTTTATTCACTCGTAAGAATGGTTTCCCTTCATTATTTCTGTCCTACCTCTCTTTGACACATTGCGGCATGGAAGCGCGAAGCCGTGACATCAGCTGGCACTGTGATCCCGCAGTAAACTTATCTACTGTAGATCCCCCGATCTCTGTCGGCTCGAAATGTCGCGCGAATGCATTATCAGTGAATACCTCAATAAAAGTATTTGTTTAATTGTACAGCCTGACAATGAGGTGAAGCACGGGTCATGTCGGCACATGTCCTCGCTCTCAGGTTGTTTTCCTGTCCTTCTGTGTTGAAATGAAGGGAGCCATTAGTGTGTTTCTGACTGGGATCTAAAACAGGCTAATCTGCCTCATTAGGAAGACAGAGGTGTATGAGCAAACGCAGCGGAGGGGAGAACAAAGAGTGGAGGTGGAGAAAAGCGTGGGAGACAGTGGTCTAGAGTAATCCTTATTCCCAAATGATTCCAGATCAGATGAAAATTGCGCAAATATTTGGGGGAGAAATTGCAGACTCGCTTGTGTGGTGTTGAGAACAATCCGACACGGCTGTGACAAATACCATAGGTAATTGGCAGAAACACACAACCACACTCTTCTGAAGTGAGCAGGAGGTGTAGACATCCAACTTTATGGACTCTTTGTACTATGTAATCTTATTAACATTTGCTAGTAAAGGATTATTTTTTTGTAAATGTTTTGTAAATCTTAACCCTATAGTAAGTACATGTGGTTACTTCTTTTTAATCATTACTTAAATGTATAATTACTCTGTAACAGATACCTTCAAGTGTAACCTAAATTTTCTATTAAACTTTGTATATCACCATGGTCACGTACCTAAATACTTATTGTTTTCGATGCTGTCGGTTTGTTGACATTGTGCACAAGTGGCAATTCTTGTTCAGCTAGATGAGATAAGACATGGCAGATTAAACTAAAAACACATTTTAACAACCTTCAACCAAGAATGAGATCAACCTGATATGCACTAAAGACAATGTAGACAGATTATATTAAAGATGCTGACAGACTTTATAATGAACCACTTGAGTTTTTCATCCTTCTTCGTTCCTTCTGGGAAAATTGTCTAATCATCTTGAATTGTCTTAAATTAGTGAGCAACCGAAAAAAAAGAAAGAAAGAAGGGGAAAAAAACCCACTGAGGTCTGAATCGCTTATTTCCTGTGACGACTTTGGCAGAAATCTACTTTTCCGCCCAGTTGAGTTTCTCTCACAATGTGCTCGTGGATGTCAGGGAAAAGTGCTTAAGAACTTTTAGCTATGCGACTGATTATCTGGCCAACTTTAAGGTGTTCCTTTCCTATCTCTGAGCCCAAGGGAGGGATTTAGCTCAGATTGGAAAATCTAATATTTTCTTCAAATAGAAATCAAATAGAAGTCAGCGAACAACCTTTGTGTGGCTGTGCCAGGGAAGATGATACAATGCTGACCCTTGGCTGACAGAGTTAAATGTCTTTGATCTAGAGAGGACGCACTCATAGCTCTTGTGTGTGAGATATACCCTATGTTATGGTGACCAAATGTCCCCACAAGTATAGTAATACCAGTAAATTGTCACCTTGTGTGGACATTTTTTTTTGGTGGGGACATTTTCATGAGGGTTAGTGTAGGGGATGGAAATAAAATAAAATAGCAAAATAAAAATAAATAAAAATAGCATACTATTTCACCCGGACGGCGCACAATTTTAGAGGAGGCGCACCTTCAACACCCGGGCGCTTCCGTCGAGGCTCGATGAGGGAACAAAACGTGGGAGCGCGAGAGGCAGTTTGCTGTCCAAAGGGAGAGCTAGCCGCGAGCGCATGGTGTTTTTTTTTAGGGCGGGTAGCTCTCGTGTCGTTAAGATCTAGTCAAGCGAACATCTACCCGCGCGCTTGTTCTGTTGAGGCTTGAGCGCGAGAGGTGGGAGCTAGCCGCGAGCGCATAATGTAAATATGACAGAACAGGCATACCGTAAAACTTCAAATAATAGCGCAGGCTTTTATTTTCACAAATCGCTGAATTGCACTGGCTTGTATTTGAGCCAGGCCTTTATTTACCCAAACCTGTTGCCACACCAGGGGTGTAAAAGAGACAGGCGTCTGTTTGGGACTTGGCTATTATTTGAAGTTTTACGGTACTCTCGCAGAGCGCAACCTTCAGCATAGAGTGCGGTTAAGCATCGGTTAATTTTTTTGTTTAATGTGACCTACTAATTTAACGTAATGTATATCAGTTCATGGTTTGTGTGTGTATAAGAGAGATAGAGAAAAAAAATTCCATCCCTGGATAGTGTAGGGGGATAGAATCTACAGATTGTACTGAAAACCATTACGTTTATTGAATACCCTCATAATATTTGGAAACGCAACCCAAAAACTTGCTATTTTATTAGAGGTTTAAGTTTTAAATCTTAACCTAATGTACAGTCATATGATTGTGCACATATAAATAAAAACAATGAACAATAAATACTACTATTACTACTAATAATTATATGATAGTTATTGACGATGATGATTAGTGTTATTATTTAAAATGTATTTAAAATGTATTTATTGCTCTGTCAAATAAATAATTTATTACATATAATAAATATTGGAATATTATAATTATATTTTTTGTAAATAAATTTAATGTATTGTTTAATAAATAAATATTTAAATGATTTATTATTACCCAATTATTACTAAAATGATATGTTTTGCTTATCGCAATCTTAAAAACGTAACTGTCAAAGGGGATTTTTATTTTTATTTTTTTAAGAAGAATTTTTTTTTATTATTTTGCCATCAAAATTCACTTGGCTCAAAAATATGAGAGGTTTGCATTTGAATGGACATTATGTTTCTGTTTTCACTCTGGGTTTGTTGTAAATCGTCTGAAATCGATGCTGAGGTAATGTTTCCTTTCCCCCACCGTCAAACACCAATAATAAACGGAAAATGTGATGCCATTAGAATCTGTGTGTATGGATTACTTGATATTTGATTCTCTACCACGACAAGTCCCTTGATGCTTTTTGCACAAATACCACAGCAGCCACTTTTGATTGCGCTTGTACATTGAGAATATCAATGTACGGGCCAGGCAGGCCTGAGAAACAAAAAAAATCGTTTTATGACGAGCAGTTTTTCTTTGCAACCGCTTGCAGCATCCCGAACTTCGTTTGTGTTACTTTACTTCCAGCCCTCCGCTCCGCCGAGACTGGAGAATGGCTTTTTACCCTTCTTTGTGCTCAACAGACTTTACTGGAAACATCATATAATGAAGAAACAAATGGAGTCTGACTGGGCATTAACACCAATAAGGATCAAGCAGCCAGCCATCGTGCTCTCCTTAAGACACTCTCAATTAAAGAGACTGAATATCAAAGGCCTTTGCAATCTATGCACAGAAGACTATGTAATTATCCTTTTGTGTTAATGATATTATCCTAATAAAGTCTTGATTAGGTTTGCTACATTACCTTTGTGGCACCATCTTGATATGAAGGATTAAGGCATTTGGGTTTGTGCGTAATCCGGCTGATAAGGAGAAACATGGAAGCTGTGACAGATAATCAAAGCACATTTGCTTCCCACCGGAGAGCAAATCTCTGACTAGGCTGTGAAAGTGATAGGGCTTGTCAAGGCTGACCACAATCATTTTAACCAACGAGAGAAACCTGTTTGGTGCTTTCAGATGGCTCTTTGTTGTTCTCTTTGAGCGTTATATTGTATTAGCGGGTAGATTTATGTGCACTTTCTGTGTGTTTACCTTGCTCGGAGCTACAGCGCGTCTGTGCGCATGCTAATGCTAAAACATTTGTGGATTTACATAGGTTTCCGTGTTACTTTGAATCTGCGTGTTTGTTTATGTGTTAAAAAGGATTTTTTTTAATGTTTTCTCCCGTCAGGTTGGTGATTATATAAAAGCGGCGAGCGGATAAATTGCATATTTATGTAAATAAGGAACCAGACTGGTGAAGGAGAGAGCGAGAGCGGACCAGGTCGGCCGGCCCCTGGCAGGGGGTTGTGGTAGGAGCAGATGTAAGGAGACACTCTCGCGCTAGCGGACATATGGCCCTGTACCACAGCCCATGCCAGCTCAAGGAGGCTGGTTTACAAAGCTGATGCAGGAAGGGCGGGCTGGTCAGACTTTCTTTCCATGGGCCGGGCAAGCAGCCAACGGTCTTGGAGCCGGAAGGGCTTTAAGCTTGGTCTGTGCCAGCGGATATGGCCGGGCCAGAGCTTTACCTCAGCCCCGGTCATAATATTCATCCTGACGGTCTAGGAATGTCCTCCTCTCGGCCAGCAGTGCACATATCAGACAGGGTTCATGACACAGGAATAGCCTTTGTACCATAGACACCATCCATCCATCCATCCATCGTCATCTGTCTGTCCATCATTTTGTCATTCCATATATCTACTGTTGGTCTAACTACCCACCATTTTGTCTATCTATCTATCTATCTATCTATCTATCTATCTATCTATCTATCTATCTATCTATCTATCTATCTATCTATCTATCTATCTATCTATCTATCTATCTATCTATCTATCTATCTATCTATCTATCTATCTATCTATCTATCTATCTATCTATCTATCTATCTATCTATCTCTGTCTGTCTGTCTGTCTGTCTGTCTGTCTGTCTGTCTGTCTGTCTGTCTGTCTGTCTTTCGGTCTGACTGTTTAGCTATCGTCTTTCTTTCTTTCTTTCTTTCTTTCTTTCTTTCTTTCTTTCTTTCTTTCTTTCTTTCTTTCTTTCTTTCTTTCTTTCTTTCTTTCTTTCTTTGAAATCTGTCTATCTGTCTGTCGTTGTCTGTCTGTCTGTCTTTCTTTCTTTCTTTCTTTCTTTCTTTCTTTCTTTCTTTCTTTCTTTCTTTCTTTCTTTCTTTCTTTCTTTGAAATCTGTCTATCTGTCTGTCGTTGTCTGTCTGTCTGTCTGTCTGTCTGTCTGTCTGTCTGTCTGTCTGTCTGTCTGTCTGTCTGTCTATCTATCTATCTATCTATCTATCTATCTATCTATCTATCTATCTATCTATCTATCTATCTATCTATCTATCTATCTATCTACCAACTATCTATCTATCTATCTATCTATCTATCTATCTATCTATCTATCTATCTATCTATCTATCTATCTATCTATCTATCTATCTATCTATCTATCTATCTATCTATCTATCTATCTATCTATCTATCTACTGTCTGTCTGTCTGTCTGTCTGTCTCTCTGTCTGTCCGTCTACCGTTCCATCTATCATTTTAACTCTCATGTACTGCAAATATTTATGTCTTTCTGTCTATTTGTTGGTCTAATCTAAGTCCAGAAACACACACACCTTTTATTCAAAATATTGTCAAGCCAATAGTCACAGTTTGTCTTAACTTTTTGATTTTCTGGTTAAAAATTGCAGTTATTTATTTATTCGAGAATTGAAGTTCAGTCATATTCAACAAACTGTATTTCTGCGTTCTGTTTGCTACCTTAATTCAAATGAAATTCAAATTCAGGAACGGAGCTGGGCTATAAAAGGCATTCTCAGTTCAATTCTGAATGGCTCAAAACCCTGCTGTGACGTATCTGCATGCAGACGTGCTGCCAGAGCTTTGCTCGCGTGCGATAGCGGGATTGGTGACCGTACGGTTTTACGGTGCAGGAATAGAACATCCCTGGATCACCGTGAGTTCCAAACAGGATCCGGTCGCCAGTGCGCGGCGGCCCCGAGGTTCTGCGCCTGACTCGGCTGGCTTTGAGCACGCTCTCATCCCTCTCAACATCCATTCTGTTATTTCATCTCCCGCAGCTGCTGGGCTTATTTCACCGCTGCCAGCCCATCCGCCTGAGATTTCCCACACTTAAATAACTCTGACAAAAGCCCCCTTGTTGTCTGCGGCTGATTCCCCCCACCATTTCGATAGTCCTCTGCAGAATAAGCAATAATAACCCAAGAGAGGGCTTCTTTTCCAAAGCTCTTTGGGATAAGAGAGCCAGGAGCAGCTGGATGTGGAGCTGAAGTGGGGGCCTGTGGCGTGTTCTGTAGCCCCCTAAATGAAGGCAGCAATTACAGGGAGACGAATGAGAAAGTTCAACCCCGAGCCGTTTCACCCTTTCCCCGTTTTTACCCTCCGACCCATAAATCTGGGACAAGACAGCGACCGCTAATTCCCCGGATGGATTTTTAACAACTGGGGCAACTGAAAGGTGGTAATAGAAAGGGCAGCGGAACGCTTCTTTCATTTCACACCTGTACCCTGCCTCCCCTCCTTCCTGCTCTCTCTCTCTTTTTCTCTCTGTCTCTGTCTTCCTCTCTCTCCCTTTTTTATGGTCATCATTAAACTAGACCTCCTTGCTCCTCTAACAAGAGGTTTTATAGCCCTCGAAGTTATTAAACACATATAATTACTTTTAGACAGTGCAACTGAGTAGTCAGAGAGTGAGCAACAGGAGCAAGCAGGAAGACGGAGAGAAAAAAAGCGAGGAACAGTGAGACAAGGTGAGGTAAAAGAGTGTACCGAAATGCCTAAGAACTGGAAAGGAAAGACAAGTGAAAAAGACAACAACATTAAGTCACAAAGCACAACCATTTAATTCATTTGTATGCTTCGGTAATTGAGAAAGATAGAAAAGATTAATCATTTTCCCAAGGGATCTGTCATCATTTACTCACCCTCATGCTGTTCCAAACCCCATGTGACTTACTTTTTTATGGAACACAAAAGGGGAGGTTTTAAAAAGCAGTCTGGCCACTCTATTGCTTATAATGCTCTAAATATATTGCTTTTTCCAAGTCTTCTGAAGCCTTATTATAGCTGAGCCTTATTATTGACCAAAATCACTCATTCACTCAGTCTTGTTATTCGTTCTACCTTTTTTTTAATACATGAATCTTTTCAATAAATCAGTTGAACCAGTTCACAAAGCTGTTCTGATGATTTGTTTAATAATTGAACCAATCCGATTCTTTTTTATCTCAATGTCTCAATGATTCAGTTGCTGCAGTTAACAGCTTGAAGGGGAATATTATCAATGAATAACTATCTAAAGCTATTTGTATGGACTTTTTTCGTGATACATTTGTGTTTTATATCAGCTTCAGTCTCAATTCACTGGAGTTTAGTAGGCCATGAGGGTGAGTAATTGATGACCCAATTTAAAATTGTGTGTTATAATCTCTCTTTAGATCCATGCATTATTTAGATGATGTGCAGTATATGTATAGGTTCATTCAGTAGAGTAACTGTGCATACACATGTGCTGATGTCATCACCAGTTGAGAAACATTAGTTTGACAGCAGTCATTTACTTTACGCACTTCATAAGTGTGTATGGATGACTCTATGTAATTAGGAGTTTGACAGACTTGTTGAATATTTCATAGCATAAAAATAACATTATTTTTTGTTTATTTCAGAAGTCTGGTCACCTTTCTCTGACATAAAGTACGTAGAAGTTTTCTTTACCATCATCAAGCCTTTTTTCTTTCATATAGACACGTAGCACAGGATATTAAGATCTACAAAATCTGGAGATGAAGATATCTAGACTGGAAGCTAATTTGCTGGCTGTGTTTATTTAAAGCTGAGTATCCACAGTGTGCTGACTGATAGAATACAAATATTAGTTGATAGCATTAGTCGAGCCCTTATTTTAATTAGAGTTACTCTCAATTAGAATTCGCTTCACTCTGGGTTTGTCTGAGACTAAGGTCTAGTTGAGACACACGCTTAGAAATGGTGTAAACTGCGATAAGTGACTCACATCAGGGAGCGTGTGCTCACTTCCTTTGTGATGGAGACATCCGGTGGACACTGAGGTGTGTTACAGCTTAAAACATAAACATTTATGCTTTCATTAAATACCACAGGTTATCCCTTCAGAAGGGTCAGAGTGTTTTGCATTTTGCATTTCTTTTGTTTTGAACACAAATCTAATATTATCAGAAAAACGTTAAATTGATAAATGTGAATATGTCTTAGTATTTGATTTACTTTAATCATTTTATACTTAATTCTTTATTTTATTTTATTTTCTTTGCTGAAAGAATCATTTAGATAAAGGGAAACTGCAATGCTGTGGCCTGGGGCTTGTTAATGGTTCAAATAGTTAGTAACAGATGACAGCAAAATAGACAACACTAAAAATAGATCACTGATATTTAACCGCTAATGACTGATAAAGCTTTGATGTAATGCTCTGATCCTAATGTGTCCTAATGCCGGAAGGTCAATTTAGTCATGAAATGTCTAAGTTCAGAGAACAAACAGACTCTAAAATTATGATACTGGCAAAAAAAAAAAAAGTACTTTAATGATTCACATTCAATTTATTTATTTAAACTTTAAAATTTAAAGTAAATCATTATAATTGTATATGGATTTTGGTACATGGTTTGAGTCCTTGTACTTGATTTTGTTTTAAACTATCAATAAAAGGCAAAATTCCATCACTTTTTTTCCCAGCTTCAGCCACCAGATGGCACCAGCAGTCTATGTTTGTTCTTTAGCAAAATCAATATTTCATTTGCAGTAAATGTACAGCACCGAACATATCTATCTATCTATCTATCTATCTATCTATCTATCTATCTATCTATCTATCTATCTATCTATCTATCTATCTATCTATCTATCTATCTATCTATCTATCTATCTATCTATCTAAAAATATTGTTGGTTTAACTTAAAAAAGTAAGTAAGCTGGTTGCCTTAAAATTTTAAGTTGATTGAACTGGAAAAAGTGAGTTAATACAATGAAGGAGATTAATTTAATCATCAGAAACTCACAATAAGTTATCTCAACTAAATAAATTATTTAAGTTGATTTGACAAAAGAAAAAAATGTGATAACAAATCTTGAAAATATTTTTTACAGTATCTATCTATCTATCTATCTATCTATCTATCTATCTATCTATCTATCTATCTATCTATCTATCTATCTATCTATCTATCTATCTATCTGTCTGTCTGTCTGTCTGTCTGTCTGTCTGTCTGTCTGTCTGTCTGTCTGTCTGTCTGTCTGTCTGTCTGTCTGTCTGTCTCTGTCTAGCGTTCTATTGCTCTTTCAATCTGTCTCTGTTTAACAATATTGAATTCAACGTATCTCTCTAGATCAACCATAGACAGGTATAGTAGCTAACTGTGTTAATCCAGAAATTGCATCTCAGAAAGTGGAGTGCTGAAATGTCTAGAAAATAGGTTTAACTCAATGCTAAAAACACAAGCACCTTTATAAATTCTGTGGAAATGAAGACATCCTGGTTGAGTAAAGAAAGACTGTCATTAAGTGTGTCATTAGTGCACCTGCTGCTGTCCAGAGGAGCCTGTAATTATTAAAATGCCATTGCTTACAAAGAATGTTTACTCGGAAAATACACACTTGAAAAGTCAAGGATTCCCTGCTAAATGAATCTAAGAGAGAAATATAGCGTCCTCGTGCCAAAAACAACGTTTAGTGTTATGAAGCGATCACGAAGCAATTCTCGGCTCTGTTCTGTCCAGGTCTCGGTTTCTCTCAGGGTCGCGGCGCTTATCTCGGCGTGAACGTTTCCGCAGCTGCCGAGCCCAGAGAACGCCAGCTTAGCTCTCCGGAGTTACCGTGGCGGCTGCATTTATTTCCATTATTAATTAAACTCATTAGCGTCTCTCTGATGAGGCGATGCTCCGGGTTCCTGCTGTGGATGGAAAGAGAAAGAGAGATGGAGACGACAGAGAGAGAGAACACAACGAGGCCTTTTGTTGGCTAATCCCCTTTGTGTTGTGAAATTTCCGTCTTTCTCGGTTTTAAAATAGATGGGAGTCCTATTTGCTTCTCTCCCGTGTCTCAGCTATGGATATTCTCGTATAATACAATCTGATGTTGCACCTTCGCTGATATTTTAAGTTTAGAAAAGTTCTGTGCACTAATGTTATCAGTTTGCCGTCTTGCTTGTGCAGCACTTTGAACCCGGCAGTCTTGTAGAATTACCTTCAAAGTGTAAAAAACTCGTCTTCGTGGGAGATTTAATAGAGGGACCGCATGTGTGTGTGAGCTTTCATAAGCGACTCCAAACGGCAGCAGTGCAGCCAAATGAATCAGATAAACACACTCAGTGTGAGTGCCCAAATGTTCCTCAATAACTGTTTGACACTTAATTAAAACTTTCATCAGCGCCACAGGAAAAGCAGATCAGTTCATTTCAGGGTTACACCTTAATTATACAATATACTCCAAATCATGTTGTCCCTAATGAGGAGCAGGGTGAGAGTGGAAATTAAAAGGCTTTTTAGATCGGCGAGAGCGCCTCTTTTTCTAATCTCGTCGGAGTGAAACGTGCAAGACGCCTCCAGGGGGTAGGATTGAACCAGAATCGCGTCTCTAATGTTTCCCGGTGCTTACAGATGCCGTATTGGTTGGGATCACAGGCCTTGTTTTTTGCCATTGACATTACACATTATGCTGTTCGTTTTCTCATCTCTTCTGCTACCATGATCAGATTTGATTGCTTTCATATTGGTGTTGGTCTGCAGGAGTCTTGCCTTATGATTGATGACGTTCTTGTATGTGCTGTTGGGCAACTTGGGGATGTAAGTTTATGTTCACATAAAACACTGCGCTTTAAGGAGGCCGCTCTCCTCCCACTCTTGCTTTTTCGATTTTTTTCGGTTTCAAAGCGCAGCTGACTCATAGTGGTGAAAAGCCAGTAAAGATAGACAGAAATAAGAATGGAAATATCTGGATCGAGGAACGCTGGTCCTGCCAAATGCGTTATCTGGCCCAATCTGGTGGAGTCCGACCAGTCACCTCACCTGTCTTGTCTTTAATAACGTGTATAATTCTTTGATTATCAGTCGGATCCAGAAGCCTGTTAACTCTCTAAAAACACTGTTAGCTTTTTATTGATTGGGCCATATTCCCAGTTTTAAAGCGCTAGTTCACCTAAAAATAAAAATTCTGTCTTTTACTCATCTTCATGTTATTTCAGACTTGCATTTTGGTCGGTTTGTCACGTTAATAAAAAGTTTAAGTAGCATTTAAGTCGTATAGGCTGCTTTTTTTGAAATCCTTGTGTTTATGGTAATTGAATTTTCAGCGTCATTACTCCTGTCTTCAGTGTCACATGGTCCAAATCATTCTAATTTAGTATGAGGATTTGCTGCTCAAGAGACTTTTTTGATTATCAATGTTGAAAACGGTTTCATATTTAATAGAATAGAAATATTTGGTATGCTGTCTTCATTGTTACTTTTGACCAATTGTTGAGTATTATATTGTGTTTTTTTTTTCTTAGTGACCCCAAACTTTTGAACTGTAGTGTATATTGTATATTATATTACTCTCGCTTGTTCTTTTTCTCTTTGTTGTGATCCCCACCTTATTTGCATGTTGTGTTGTTTTGTGGCCTCAGAGCGCCAAGCAAAGCATCCTGTGTCGTCTTCCATGAGTCGTGTGGTTGTGACAGGCACACGAGAGACCGGGAGGATAGTGCTACAAGCCTTGGTGCGTCCACAGACGCTGCCATTATCATCGAAAGGTCGCGAGCATAATAAGATCATAGACCTTGCACATGGAGAACTGTCGAGAGGGAGAGAGAAACACAAATATTTACCCTGGATTGATTGGCAGGTGTGATTGTCTCCTCTCTGCTTCTATTGTGGCTAGATAATGGTACGCAAAGGAGCCGTCAACGGCGATCAATGTAAAAGGGAGAGATGGAGCGCTTCGCCTAAATCCTGGATGGGTTTGGATTAGAGGTCACCTGAGAAAATTACACATACGTCTCTGTGGTGAAACAGCACTTGCATTTGAAAATGTGGGAACAGTTGGGTGGGTGGCGGGCACTTGCACACAGGAAGTTGCCATTAGAATTGGATTAACAATTATTTATCTATCCGTCCATCTGTCTTTTGTTCTGCCATTCTATCTATTTATTTTATGTCTATCTGTCATTATTCTGCCATTTTTATATATCGCTCTATTGTTCTATCTATTTTGCAATACTCTGACAAGGCTTTGTCAAACCGACATTTAAAGTTTGTCTTGACGTTTTTAGCCTAGAAATCTAGACGCACCCTAGCGGCAGCAAAAAGTTATTTCGCAGCCAGTGTGGTCTAGCAACTCCATAGATGTTTTAGCTGGAAAAAAACAAACTCTGGTCAGGCCAATCACATCGTGTATAGAGTCGGCGGGCGGGCTTAACATAATGACGACAGAGTTGCGGCGGTTCACTGCTAACTGGCGAACAGCTGTCTTTCAATTCAGTTTTGACCGCTACTCTGGATGATTTGAAGATTTTCTTTGAAACCAGAACAAAGAACGCCACTTGAGTTTTTTTATTTATTTATTTATTTATTTTTTAAAATAAGATGCCTTTGGGGTTTTGCCGACTGTATTCGCTAAAAGTAATTTATCAACTGGGAAAACGCATGGGACTCAGTCGTCACCTTCTTTGTTGCTCTGATTGGTTGTAGTGCTATCCAATTGCGTCCAGAGAGAATTTGAAAGTAGGGCTGAGACGATTAGTCGACATTGTCGACAATAAAAGATTCTCGACAAATATCGTTGTTGTCGAGTAGTCGTCTGATCTCACTTGACCTAATGTGAGGGCGTGCAATATCGCAATTTGACCACTACAGCGGTGTGGCGCTAGAGTGTAATGCAGCCCTTCACAAATGCTATTGCGGTAAAAGAAAAAAAACGGCGCGAATTATGATGGAGTGCAAACAAACCCGTTTTACATTGTCATGTAAAAAACAAAAATATTGTAATAATTTTATATTTATAATAATGGTTTGCAGATTAATATTTTACCTTTTTGTGTCAGTTCTAAGAAAGCAGTGGTCCTCTTAAACAATGCTTGGAGAGCATTTACATGTGATTTGAGTTGGACCGAAATCTGAAAAATTAAAGAGAATGACCTGTTTAGTTGGCCTTTAAAGTTCATTAAAACAACTATTTCAAAAGCTGAACTGATTTTCTTTTTTTTATATTATAGTAAGAATATGTATAACTCAATGTTTTAACCAATTGAAAAAGCTGAATAATCGTTCCAAACTTACTGATTAGCCGGTAAAATAATCGACGATTAGTCGATTAATCGCTCTAATAATCGTTTGATTAATCGATTATCAAAGTAATCATTAGTTGCAGCCCTATTTGAAAGACAACCGTTTATCCCACCCCTCTTTGAGCCCTGTCAATGATGAGTTCCCAGACCTAAAATTTTGATGTACAGTAGGTCTGGCATGCCAGGCTAAAGGTCTTTTGCTTTTCCAAATGAAATCACTTGAACAACTTTGATTCTGTTTCCTTTTATTCTGATTTGAATTGCAATTTTGCATCCTATTTGTGTACCTCGGTTCAAATTCAGTTAATTCAATTAAAAATTGCAAAGGCATTCCCAATTTAATCCTGAATGGCGCACCACCCTGCAAAAGACGTGCGTGTGACTTGAATGGGCTGATAAAGGTAAAACTCCACAACATTATTCCAATTAAATTGCTCTTTCAAGAGACAAGAGCAAGTTTGACGAGAAACATCAAAAGTACGGATTAAGACGGCTTGCCAGCTGGTTGTGTGTCATAATGTGTACACTTGGTAGGTGAAGTACAACCTAACAGGAAAACAACATCTTCAAAGACGTCTCAGCTGCCAGGTGCTTAAAAGGCCGAACCGAACATTTGTCAGTCCAGACAGGATAGACAAGTCGGTATCACCACTTCCACTAAAAGAACCCAAAAATAATAAAAAAAAGATTTTTAATGTCCACCTTTTCAGCCTTGAATAATAATCGGCACGGAACGTTTCAGTGCGGCGGTGTAAAGAAATCAATGCATCTTTGCAATGCATCTTGTCTGCTGGGAGAGGATGTATGGGACAAAATGGTGGACCAGGATTTTTATAGTGTTTGACGTAACATGCATTTCCACCCTGGCTAAAAAATTCAAGAGGTCATAGCAGGTTTTTTCCCCTCCCTTTCCTCCATTTTCCAGCATGCTTCACAGGCTAATGTTTTACCTTAGCTGTTACATCTCATCACCACACAGATCTCCCCCTGAAGAACAGAAGTAATAACCGTGAAACAGTCCCTCACCGACATGCAGAAGAAGATTAAGAGTGTTAATATGCTGTGCTTTTCGCGGGCCTTTGCACATACACACGTGTAGTCTGGGACGCACACTTCCAATCTGTACCCCCAGGCTCTCGCTCTCTTTCAGCTGCGCTCTGCATGAGCTAATGACAGCTCTCAATGACATAGTGTAACTCTGGGCCAGGCTAAATGCACCAGTGCACGTCTGTCATGGCCTTGCCTGACACTCACTCACACACACACTCACACAGGCAGAGTCTGAATTCCCATCTCATACTGCTGACCTGCCCTGCAGACACTTGTGGATTTATTCACGCACAGTTATAGAGAGACTGTAAACCATCTCGCCATCTTATTTCATGAGATCCCATCGCCTTACAGTCCCCTTGTTTGAGTTGTTTGATGAAATGGCGAAGCCGTGTGCCAACATTCTCATGCATGGGTAAAATTTAGTGTTGAGGCACATGAGAGTCTTGAAGGGTTTATAAAGCTACTCTCTTGACAAGTGTGATCATGTGAAATACTGGTTTGGAGCGCAGTATTTGTGTGGAAACAGTGTTTTGCTTGAGCAATTTTAATCTCTGCAACAAAATAATTCTTGAAAATGTTGTTGACAGGTTTTTTTTATTACGGATGATAACAAAAACAGCAAATGGAGAGAGTGAATGATACACAATGATGAAAATGTAATGATTTTTTGGTAACGCTTCCTTTTACAGTCCAGTTACCCATGTAAATACTATGTACTTATTTTAGTAACTACAATTACTGGGTAATAACTAGTACTAACCCTGAACCTACCCCTAAACCTACCCCTGTTCCATGCACTTACCTTATATTAGCGAGAACTTTCTAGGTAAGTACACTGTAAGTACCCTGTAAGTACCGTACTGTAAAAGGAAGCGTTACCGTTTTTTTTTTTTAGATTTTCATTTCTAAAATGTAGCTAATACTTCAGTAAACTCTCTATTTTATGCTTTATATCATTACTTTGTTGATATTGATCATCTTTATGTATTCTACTTGTTTAAAATGTTTGAAAGTTTAGTCTGTTACAGTTTGGGGGGGGGGGGGAAAGTATGACAAAAGAACTGTGTAAAAAATATAGTGAATAATTTTCCATTTCCTCTTGATATTTAGTGTGTTCACTGTAAATGTGGATCATTTTTCTCGACTAATTTCCCTGCTGTAATAATTGGAGTCTCCGGAGTAAAAGGCCGCAGGATGTAGGAGTGCTGTGGGTGAAATATGATGTGCACTGAGATACAGTTGAACAATTGGATGTACAATACATGACTGAAAGTCTCATCAGCATGGAGGTAATTAAAGCAGCGTCAATTCACACAGGCAGTTCACCAGAGGCAATTTCAACTTTACGAGGGATGTTTTGGTTTAGAGGTATGTGTCTCTTTACTTAAATGTGAGAGGTTGCAGGTTCAATACTTGCTCGACTGATTTTTCCTGCCCTATATTACTGCTCTTCGTGAATCCCTTTGTTTTCTATGCCAGCTATTGAGGAAAGATAACAGGCCTGTTCATTGTGATGATCTTTAAAGTTTGCTGTGTGGGCTCAAAAAGAAATATCGTGTCTCTGAATTGTGAGATACTGCATAAACTTGCAATTGTGAGAAAAAAGAATTGTGAGATAAAAAGTTGCAATTTAAAAACATGTCCTATTTATTGTGAAATGTGTCAAACTACGTGTGTGTGGCCGCAGTTTTCAAAGTTTCAAAGCTACCTCGTAGGGTGATGCAACCTTAAATGGTTTATACATGTAAGGCTTTACTGAGTCCATCAAAGCCAAATGTCCAAATGTGCCCTGCAGGGATGATACACACTGCTAGAGGGATTACGTCAACTTAGGCCCTACTTAAGGGCAGCCAATAGTTGGCCACAATGAACTCCTGCCGAGTTCATGTCAGAGGGTGTAGAAAGCATCTCGACAAGACAACTTGTTGCCCCTGGCACATAGACTTTCCTGACAGAGCAGGAAGGAGATGGAAGAAAGGTTTGCTTCTCCAGGCTTCAGATAAACCAGCACTTGTGATGTCCTCACCTGCATCTTACCCAGTCCCAATAGTACCTTTCTCTGTTGCTTCGATGTCAGTCTTCTCTGGTCCTGTGACGTTCACCTTTGGTCCAGAAGAGCTCAAATCCCTCCCTTTGTGCCAGTACAGACCTCGGCAAAGCTCCCTGGGTTTTACTCACCATCTATGGAAGTTAATTTTTTTTGCCACACAATTAAAAATTAAAAGGTAATACTTTTGTTTAGGGTCCAATCCACTATTAACTAGTTGTCTGTTATCATGCATATTACTAGTATATTGGCTGTTGATTAGTACCTTTAAACAATTTAATGAGAGTTAGAGTCATTAGAGTCTTAGACTGTTAGCAGAGTTTTAAAGGTGGGGTATGTGATTTTCCTTTTTGACCATTTTTTTTTCTAAATCACTTGAAATCCTATTCCTAACCCAATTACAGCCACTCAGTTAGAAGAACCGAAATGAAAATTAAGCAATTTAATCATCTGTGGAAGAGCCAGGACTCAAGACCACCTAGAATCATTGGACAGAAAATGCGTCAATCTAGCGGTCGTACCATACCCCCTCCCCCCATCTCCCTCGTGCGCGTGTCCCCTTCGTGCGCATACTCAAAGCTCTTGACCTAGTCACAGTAAGTACAAGTCGCCTCGGTAAAGAGAGAGAGAGTAATCTCGCGCATCTGAGTTTTGCAGATACGCGATTGTGCGTCTATTTTTTTTGAATGGGTGGAGTCAGGGCCAGTATTGGAGGAAAGAAGGTAGGACCTTTTTAGTTGTGTATTTTCAAAATCTGCCGGACGTTTTGCAAATCGTATACCTTACCTTTAAATTAAGGGTTAGGTATTAGGGCTTAGGTTAGTAGAAAAAGTTTACATGTAATCGCAAAGAAGAATAGAGTAGCAGCCTGCTACTCTAATGGCAAATTGCAAAAAATCAAAGCAGATCATATAAATAGATAGCTTATTCACACATACACAAATGTATAGACCATTTCAAAAGATGTAAACAACACTGGCCCAGAAGCACTTCCTGTTTCAGTTTTTTAACACTACATAAAAGCTGGGATAAAATACAACCAACAGAACATTTAAAACTGAATCAAAAAGTTTAACAAACATCTTTAAGAAGTTTTCTTTACATGTGAAATAAAGAAAACAGTTACAAACTGAAACAGGAAGTACTTCTGGACCAGTGTTGTTTACATCTTTTGAAATGGTCTATATTTAAATGGTTATATATTGTGTGTATACACACACACACACACACACACACACACACACACACACACACACATGGTTTTATTTTTTCAATATATATTTACTATAATTTTCTATTGTCATATTTGTGCTGCAAGACCGATGTATTGGAAGGTAGATATTTGAGAAAAGCATTGGTAATGGATAGCCATGTCCACTAGGTGGTTGTCCATTTTGAGTAAATGTTTTGTACTCTATATTTTACTAAATGTTCTGAAAGTACGTTTGTGTACAGTACACTGAACTGCATTATAACTATCAGCAATCTATCGGCCATTGAAAAATCCAACCACTATCGGTTAACCTCTGATATTGAGGCATTTTAGTAGGCGTCTACTACATTGTCATGTGACTATTTGATTTACATTTATACCTCTGTATAGTGATTGAGAAGGTAGCATTTTGTTTTAGCTTTCAGACTGCTGGTGGACGTCCTGAGTGACTCATGACAGAAAACCACAACAGGAAGAATAAAAAAGACACAGCGACTCCACATGGATAAGAGGATAACTTGGGAGATACATGTCAACTGTCCGACATGATAGTTAGGCAGCATTGTTCTAGCTTTGTAAAGTTCCATTCATAGTCGATCCATGCCAGGGAGGAAACGTTCCACTGAACGAGATAATTGAAAATCAAAAAGGACTTGGTTAATTTGATTAGGCAGTGCCCGAGCCTGAATTGCTCTTCATCAAACTAGATTTCATTATGACACGGCAATTAAACACTGCTGGCACATGGGCAGAATGGTGGGCTGAGAGAAGGAGAGAGAGAGAAAGAGGTATAAAAGAAGCGATTGTGTCAGAGAGGGCAGGAAGGACGATCAGTGTTATGCTGAAATCATCATTATAAAACACAAGCAGGGAGGTGTTTAACTGGGCCTGAGATGTTGGATTAAAACAACATATTATTTCATGTTTTCTGTGTTTTGAGGAAAATGTAGCTCGTATTTAGAAAGATAAATAGGTGGAAAGAAGTTTTGGCAATTATACACACAGTAGTCCCAAAATGCTATCTGGCGTCCCCATAATCATTTGAAATATCGTGTAGTTAGCGATACTGTTTATTTACCACGTTTCACACTAGCAGTGAATGAATATAAATGGCATAACATAGGAAAAAGGCAAAGCACAAATTGAGATTAAATGGAAAAATGTAAATATCAATTGTGAGGAGATTGATTGAGTTAACTTTTAAACGTACAGTATATCACATTGCAAAGTTGCAAATGCTAATCCATCTCTTGAATTAAACAAAAGGATGAAAATGATGGGTCACACAGAGGGTATTAAATATCAGCTCTATTTAAATAATCTGTTTATGATAGCAGCGCCCTGAGAGCGTTTTACTGAGCATAGTTTGTTTTTTTAAGAGAACAGGTAGAGGCAGATGGCTCCGCTACTCCTAATATTGTACTTTTGTAGCTTAATTTAACTAATTGGGCCTGTTGAACTTGCGTTTGGACAAAATCCATTTATTTTCACCCCTCCAGACCTTTATCACTTCTACAAAGGGCATGAAACTCTGGGTTGTCTTGAAGAGTCAGCACATTTCAAAGGCTGCTTCATGATTCTGATCTGTCCGACCACATTTCTGCTGCTGAGTGCATATGTCATTTTGTCTCTAACAATGGCTCTGCCCCCACATGCATGGCCTGCTGGGTAATTAAGCTGGCTATGAAGGGAACTGCAGAAATTGAGGAGCCTTATGGAGTTGTGGCCTGCACCTCTATAGAAAGGCTTTTTGCCTGACAGGGACTATTACTTCCTCCCAGGCTTTGCGAGCTGATGGCTGATGTTGTTTTTCTCTTTTTTTGCCATGCCGTCACCTTCACAACTTCAATCATCCATCTTGGTTCTCCAACTCAGCTGCTGTTCCCCAGTTTCTGTGGAGCTAATTGTGCAGAAACGCAGTGGGAAGGAGCTCTAGCATTAAGCCCTGCCTTCTGACAGAAGGGGAGGAGGTGGATGCAGGAGAATTTGTTACCAGAGAAGGAAACACAGCGCTGTGTTTAATAGAAAAACAGACGAAGAGGATAGTGACTGAGAATTCCCGAACGAGAGCGGAAACAGTCCAGTGAGGATGATCGCTTGCGCATCTCAAGCGTGCTATGTGTTGCAAAAACGCTGGCAGGTTTATCAGAGTCACTCATCACAGAGTCTGTAGATTAATGCTAAATCCTGTTTTGGAGGAAATTCACCTCCACGGGGTTAATCTTACAACTAAAATGACAAACACAAACCTTGAGTGATGGTTTAGTCTCAGGATGATCTACACAGGTGCACCTCTCACCTTAGTGTAGCTTGGCTTACTTTCCAACCCGGTCTCACCCCAAGACGTCATATAACTGACGTTTTGGGACGTCTTTTGACCATACGTCAATATTCGCCTTTTTAGGGCCCCCTTAAACGTCGGTAGATGAGGTTATGGGATCCTAACTCTACCCCATACCTAAACCTAACCCTAAACCTAACCCGTCACCTAACTGACGTTAAAGGTAAAGCGTCAGTTGTATGACGGCCCGGGATCGCCATCTAGCGACGTTTAAGGGGGCCCTAAAAAGGCTAATATTGACGTATGGTCAAAAGACGCCCCAAAACGTCAGTTATATGACTTTTTGGGATGAGACTGTGTTATACTTTCATAGTGTGTGTTTACTTACAGGCCTCAAAACTAACCAGATTTTTGACTTGGCCGCCATATCACCCTATAGCCCAAGACTGGTTGCCCACTGAAGCTAAGCAGAGTTGAGCATAGTCATTACCTGGATGGGAGACCTGGGAAAACCAGGTTGCTGCTGGAAGAGGTGTTAGTGAGATCAGCAGGGGGTGCTCACCCTGTGGTCTGTGTGGGTCCTAACGGCCCAGTAGAGTGATGGGGACACTATAATGTCAAAGAGCACAGTCCCTCGGATGAGACGTTAAACCAAGGTCCTCTCTGTGGTCATTTAAAATTCCAGGATGTCCTTCGGAAAAAGAGTTGCCTGGCATCCTGGCCAATTTTACCCATTGGCCTCTGTCCATCTTGGCCTCGTAATCATCCCCATCATTAAGTGATTGGCTCCATCATCTCCTCTGCACCAATAAGCTGGTGTGTGGTGGGCGTTCTGGCGATGAGGTGATGCTGCACATTAGTGGTACTTGAGGAGATTCCCCATTCCATGTGTAAAGCGCTTTGAGTACCCAAGAAAGTGTTATATAAATGTAAGAAATTCATTTCATTACTATTATATACTATTTATAAAACGTTAGTTACAATCCTTGATTCTCATTGGTCAATAGCTGTGCTTTATTCATGATAAATACGGCTATGACCGCTTCACCCAATGTTTCTATTAATCACTGTGCAACACTGCAGTTCCTATGTTGTTTTTATTTGAGCTTTCATGCATATTACACATTACAACTTTGTAGCGGTTCACGGTCAGGGACTATTTTTTTCTAGCGGAAGGAAGGCTTTTAGTGATTTTGCTTAATTAAAGTTGCACTAATACATATTTTTTTTACTTTAATATTTTTATTGTGTGGTAACCAGTTTATAAAAGCAATAGGGTACTCGAGGCAAGTGCTGTCGTGAATAAGTAACGGTTAAAGGGGATGCAGGTTACAACCGGTTACAACACCCTTCAACTGTTACTTATTCACGATACAGCATAGCCTCCTGTACCTTATTGCTTACATACATACTATATTATATACATGCTACAATTGTGGTCACCATACAGATTTAATATTGTGGTGGACTCTTCTGTACTGGTTTTCCTTCCACCTAAATTAGCAATATAGAAACACAGGGTGTCAGGACCACAGCTGAGGACTGCGGAGACTTCATCACCTCAAACAGATGCTTGTAATTACATCAGACAATATCTGGATGATGAAATCGCTGGTTTGACCTCGGCCATGTGTTTGCAGAGAGTGTGTTTGTTGTCACTCTGTGTTTGTGTATGGTTGGAACCGTGTGTTTGTTCCCCTGTGTGTGTTTGGGCACAGCCAACTGCTGTGTAGCAGGCAGCATAGGGTGACATCAGGCCTCACAGGGTTGAGCGGAGAGCTGGAAGAGAAGACATTGCCTAGCGGAGAGTCCCAGCCCCAGCAGATCCAGGCTGTTCTCACAGTGAGCTCTGACATATGGCCAGATTCAGCCCCCACAACACTGGCACACAAAGCAGCTCCTAGCAGACCCCGCTTTGAAATATTTCTGTTGTGGTGAGTGCAAAAAAAACAGCTTGTGATTTCATATAGTCCCTCATGGCGCACTGCTCAGTGGAGGAAAGCGCTCTTGAAATAGCTACCACACAAGCCAAGGGCCAATCTCGAATCTTCTACCGTCTAATAACCCTGTCCGATCCTGTTCACAGGAACGGCGTGAATCCCTCGAGCTCGAGCCCTGCGAGGAAGCCGAGAGGATTCAGCCGTACCACGTGGAGACTTGAGGAGGAAGACTTTTGGAGAAGGCAATTAAAAGTCCATCTACAGAACAATATTAACTAAGACAGCTAGAATCGAGGTGTCCCATCCTTAACTGATATTCCACTTGTCCTGCTGCTCCTGGGCAGTCAGAGATAATTTCCCAAAAGGTTGCCTTAATGGTATGGCTGAGATGTACAGGGTTTGTGACAATATAAGTAGTTGCACTTTCTTCCACAATGCTTGCTCTTTGGGGGGGTGGAGTGTTGCTGTTTGTTTTCAGATGGTGACATTATTATCTGTTCCGTCGAATAGTTTCTTTATTGACCCGGCCAAAGCTAATTACCGTGAACACAGATTTCCAAATGAAGGGTACCATCCTGACCTTTATGTCGAAGGCTTGTATCTTCATGTGTACTTTTTTTTTATTATTATTGTTCTAGCTTTCCCACTCCTAATGATGCTCCTCTCTAACTACCTCTCCACTACCACTGGCTAGATCCTGTTGCAGTGGAAATGTTGGAGCATTTATCTCTGCTTTTGTAATGTCCAACTGTTTGTGCCCGGCATCCCAGAAGGCCCTTGTGCAAATGGTCCTCGTGGTTCGATGATATACTTTCTTAGTTAAACAATCAAGCGAGGCTCAATGGTTTATCCATTAAGATGTAAAATGGCCTGAAAGATGCTTCTCACTGTTTAGGGAGAATATTTGCAGGAGGGTCCGAATCAATGGTCTTTTACAGCCCTCTGAGGCCATTGTCCAAGTGAAATTGGAAATCTTTTGGCGGGTATTGGATGTCCAAGGGAGAGAGACTGCGAGATACACAGCAGATAGTAAACCGCATGGAAGCAGAACAAATGAATCACTCTTGTGAGGAATGCGAGTCTACCAAACCCTGTTTGCTTCGGGCTATTATCAAGTGACACAGTCAATGATTGTGCGGCCATCATTTTCCTTAACTGTATCCCAAATAAATGCCAGCCTGGAGCTTGCCATCTGATCGTTATCGGGCTCCAGTGGGACAGGAGCCCAGTCTTGGGCTCTCTCGGATCGTTGCCTGTGCCAGGGGCAGCGGCCATGCCAACTTTTCAGTGAAGGCCCTATCACCGGGGGTAACTCGCTGCTGAGTGACTTCCAAGGTCATTCCAGAACACGCCTGCCATGGTGCACCCTTCCAACTCCTCTCCTTCGGTCCACGGAACACACATACACGATTTCCACTTCCAAAGGTGATATAAAGAATAGCATTTAAATATCTAAGAGTGCTTGCAATGTCAGCAGTGCAGAGATCCAAGTAAAGTTAAGTCGGAGGAATTTTTTAGAATTGTTTAGGCCCAGACCCCTACTTTGGTTTAAATGCTGATCATCCTAAAAGTTTTGTTTTTTAATAAAAGGCCTCTCTCATCTTCTGGTTCTTCCACCAAACCAATTAGTTCATTTGTGTCTTTATTAGAAATAATTGGGGGGAGGGAAATTATAATAATTATTGCTGCTGTTGTAATATTATTAAACATTTTTCCATTTATTATGAATGATTTTTTTTAAATATTTTTATAAAACTAAACAAATTAAAATAATCAAACCATATAAAATGTATTTTTTTTCTGACTTCCATAACAATAACAGATTGTTCCATGTTTTATAATAAAAAAATTGAATATGATTAGCTAGCCCGAAATTTGTACTTTTAACTTTGCAACTAACTTTCATTAGAGTATTAGTACACTGTTAATATCTGTTAACACTTTATTTTAATGCTCCCTCAACAGACATGATGACTAGAGGTAACTTTGCAACTTCATGTCAACAACTAACCCGAACCCTAAGGGCCCCTTCACAATAAGGACGATAATTATAAAGATATACTTCTAAAAATAAAACATGGAATGATAAATGATGAAAACATTAGATATTTAGATGACAATCGAAGTTACTTATAGTTCGAGTAGACAATCTTTTTTTGAATTGTGGCTTAAAAGCATTAAAGCTTTTTGAAGATAAAACAAAAACGGTGGTATATTCTGTGCTAAATTTCTCAGTGTCTGTTGAATAATGACAGCGTTGAATGCTGTCATGGCTTCAGCCTCTGTTGGTGGAACTTCAAAGAGTCAGGTCTAACTTTACAGCTCAGGGATTGGAGGCCTACACCGCTGATATATACAGAAATGAAGAAATGGATATTATGGCTTTGAAATGATAACTAGCCTAGTAGCCAGGCCTCTTGTTCCAACTCTCTTTGGCCTGTCAGGGTCAGATGAGACTGGGTAAATAATGTTAGTGGGAGCTAAACATTAGAGGAAACAGGAAGAGAGGAAAACGTTAAAGACACCTCAGGTGGAGAGTTTTAATTTCCGGTTATTTGCATGTGCATATGTCTGATGGATTCTGACATTGTTTATGGTGCACAGGAAACCACTGGGCTGTTTCTTTCATTTAAATCATTAGGTTTTCTCAATTGGAGCACTTCTGAAAATGTATTATTCAATTTATTGTTTGTACTCTTGATGATGATCAATAGAGGGCGATTTTACAGAAAGGAGGTGTTCTTATTGGATTTTATTAAAATGTAATGGAGAGGAGGAAGTCAAACCACAGAGCAATTATCTCTTAAACTAAAACAAAAAAAATAGCTTTTATTGTTTGCTCAGATATGCATGCTTTCAAATGCATGTGTTTTATTCCTCATAATTTAATAATACAATCAATGATTGTAAGAAAATGTTTAAAGTTTAACTGGTTGTATACATTCTAGTGCATCTGGTTTCATTACACCAGTTAACTATAATTCTAGTATTTCACCACAGTTGTCATACTTGATTTCTCACTTTTGGCTTTTGATTATAATGCTATATGGTACACAAACCCAGATCAGTGTTTACACTGTAAATATATGGTTGTACATATGGTGTGCACTAATATATGTTCTCTGCTTGTATTTATTGACGTGTTTGTGTGTTAAGAACTGCTTACAGGAACAGGATATAAGAGTGATGAAAGGTAGCTTATGTTACACAGATCCTAAGATAAGCCGTCTCCTTTACAAGAGAAGAGAGGATTCACTTAAGATTCACTTAAACCTTTGATTCACACCCTGAGATGACTGAATTGAAACGACATCTATCCTCAGATCTTTAATGCAGTGGCTCCAATTCTGATATGGATAGAGGAAACTTTTTTAAGCTCTAAAACCATTGATAAAAGACACACTAGCCTGCGGAACATGTAACAAATTCAAATTCAACTAAAAAAAAAAATATTAAAAGAAATATACAGTGTTTCCTGTGTGGTAAATCACTGCAATGCTAATACAGACGGCTACAAAGACACCCTAGGGAATGCCTGTACCTATAATGAGCAGTGCGGCTCTGGTGACAGTGCCGTTTTATACCATGTTTTTTGACTGTAGTATCATTTGTTTTTCGGACCAATAATGTCTGTCTGCACAAAATTACACTGTGTGCAAATAAATCATGGGGTGTTCTCCTGTTTGCTTTGACCCACAGGCAGGATAGTGGTTATGAAGCTATACAATATTAATTCATCAGGTATTAACTTCCAGACATTGGCACATTCATTGAACCATTTTCATGGGGAGGAAAAAACACGATGCACCACAACACATCGTGTTAGGGATGGGACAATAGAGGGGGTGTGGGACTACACAAACTTGGTCACAAAAAAGCAAATGCTTTGGCTCACTGTATAGCAGCCACTAAAAGCCATACGCATCCTCACACATTAACACGTACACATGCACTATTTATATAGTGGTGGGCTTAATGTGCTCATTTATTACATTAGATAGTAAAATTGGACCATAAAACAACAAAAGTGCCTGCCTTTCCAAAGAACTTTGCTTCTGTTGCATTTCTGGACATCGAACTCAAAAAAAAAAAAAAAAAAAAAATCAACTTTTATGTGCATTGCTGCTGACATGCAATATGCCGAATAATGTATGGAGGAGCATAGAGGAATTAAAGAGACGCAATACTTGCTGAGTGAGGGAGCCTTTCAAACACGATGCAGATTTCTCAAACTTGCCTAAGGCTTGATGTTTGTAGAATCCCTGACAATAAAAGGGTGTTGAGAATTGAATTTAGAACGTCCTGAAAAGGTGCAATAAATTCTGGAATGAATTTGAATTGAGGGGAGAATTCAGACTGCTGTTCAAATTTTAATTCGAGGAAGATATTAAGACTTCTAATAAGACTTCTTTAAGCGTTTAGTTTTGAGTAATGCATTTCATTTTTCAGTATGAATTGCCTATAGCATGTTCATTCACAAAATAAATGTGCTTATATTAATAATTCAAATTAATGTTGGAATAAATATATTATAACAAAATGTAAAATGTTTCAATATTCCATGCCGAATTCTCAATTTCTTAAAGAAGAAAGCCCCCTGACTAAGTCTGTCTTTTTTTTCTTTTTCTTCTCCCAATGGAGTTTGGGTTTCTTGCCACTGTCAACTTTTGGTTTGCTTGAGGACGCTTAATATTATTGATTTGACTGCACCAATAACCTGGCAATGCAAGTAAACATTGGGCGAAAACGGGTTATTAAGCATAATGTAAACTCACTGTTTTCTCCAGAGCTGCCTTATAGCTGAATTGAACTCATTCCCTAATAGGGGTTATGCGAAACATTCTTCCAGGTTCTACAAAACGGGTATAACTACATCCGGCTGTCAGCTGCTGAAACAGCGTAGTATTGTTGGTCGATATGCTCGTTTTTATATCGTCTTATCGTCAACCTGTGAGATCGGCGATACACAATATTATCGTCAGGGGGGTGGGGCTTAATTATTTGATTATTAACGTTTTAATAATTTCTTGGGTCAAAATGAAGAGTCCTTGCTCTGTTCTGTGATGCCCGTTCGTGACTCTCCTGTCAACTCGTTTATCAAAATTAACAAATCTTTTTTTGTGTCATTTGGTTCATTCAAAAAACTTAATGAACAAATTGACTTGGAAAAAGATTTGTTCATTTTGATGAACAAGATCGAACAGGAGAGTCACGAACGCACATCACAGAACAGAGCAAGGCGACCATTTGAGCTTATAAAACTTAAACTTTGTTATTTATTTATTTTATTTTTAAATGAGTGATCGTTTCGCTTGATAAGACCCTCATCGTCTTCACCGCAAGATGA
This sequence comes from Cyprinella venusta, assembly GCA_038021265.1. Classification (NCBI taxonomy): domain Eukaryota; kingdom Metazoa; phylum Chordata; class Actinopteri; order Cypriniformes; family Leuciscidae; genus Cyprinella; species Cyprinella venusta. The sequence goes on from CM075877.1 coordinate 24,045,627, forward strand.
CGTATGGATATAACGGTATTGTGACTATCTTAACTTACTGGCTTAATATTTCTCTTCTGGACCTACATTAATAACCTGACTCCGCCAGATGGATTTGCTCCGCATATCCATCTGGAAACCTTCCGTTGTTGAAGTAGTTTTGGTAAGGGGCGAAAATACTGGTTAGCTGATTGGCCTACGTTGGTGATAGACGGGCCAAATCAACCAATCAGATCAACGAAGCATATGACGTACCGTAGCTCTTGCCGAAACCAGTCGGGAGAAGAGCAAAAACATCTTTTCCTCTGAGAAAAGCCTCCAGAGCAGTGTTTTGCTCTTCTTTCAGTGAAGAAATACTCTGTAATTCCGATAAAACTTGCTCGTTAGCCACGCTGATGCTAGTTTCATCCGCTGACTGAACTGTCGCGCTTCTTGTTGCGTCACGCCTCAACCCGCCTCAAAGCCAACGCTGATTGGACGTTCGTTTGGTGAACTGCTCCCAAATTTTCTTTAACGGAAGGTGTCCAGACTGATCTGCGAGTGAAACCTTGAACGCTCGCGAGATCAGGATGGTCTCACGAGGCTACTACATTAATGACAGTAAAAAAAAAAAAAAAAAAAATAGAAGAATATTTCTTGTAATCAAGTGTTTGAAGCTGCTTTTGATTTTCACAGATAGCAAAATTGTGTTGTGTTCGTGAACTAAAGACTGTTATTAGACCTAAATCATTTTAGTGGTATTATTATTATAATAATTATTAAATATACATTCTTTGATACAGCTACAGATGTGTATGGAAATGAAAAACCGGAAATGCTTAGACCCGTTTTCCGGTTCTAACGCTGGGCGCTCCGCATAGCCCCATTGATGGACTTTACGCATTTATTGAACCAAACTAAATCAACAAAATCATTTCAATTAAATAGTGACTGCCTGCTATTGTTTTATTTTAGAGCTGGTTTACAGCAGAATTGAATTCTGTTTGTGTCATTGAATCATATTTTTCCTGTTTATTACTGTGAAGGTGCTATAACACACCTTCTATTTTTTTTTTAAATCTGACTGAGGTTTTTGAGGGTTGAGTAAATGGGATGAGAATGTTGTCACTTAATCCCTCGGTTTTGCACTTTCCTTTTCCGTCTTCCTTGCGGTGTGCGAATGATTTCATACATCGCTCAGTCACACATAAACCAGATCTTCGGCTGCCTGCCACAGCCTAGTTTCTCCAGGCTATCTCACACAAATCAATAGCTCATTAGTTTGAGGAGTGAAGTACTCCCTCCTGGCTACTCACCACCGAGCCGTCAGGAGTCAAAGGTTAGGGTGTAAATACTCACATCCCCAAAACCATACACACGGCATTGATTGATATTTGCGATGATGAATTAGAATAGAAGCGTTCCAGTGAGACTGACATTTAGTGACATATTTTGTGCTTTGAGATCCGGCAGACACAGACGATTGCGCAGGGAAAGAGAAATTCGTGTCAGGTTATGCTAGAGTATGTCGGGTGCTGGAGGCGAGAGCACATAATTACCCAGTTCATTGTTGTTCTAAATCATTTTATCGCTTTATCAAGCTCATTGATGTCAACCTAGGCCCATTGGTGAGTAATGTTCACTCATTGGCTTGTAACTGTACTGAATCAAAGATGTCCTCTTTCTGGCTTTGTCCTACCCTGGTGAATCATGGGTCCTCATCGCATTGCTGAACCCCCATGCTAAATCATAATCCCCTGACCGTGTCTGTTCTCTGTGTGGCTTAACCCCATTGGTAAATCGTCGTCATTCGTCACCAGCTGACATGAACTGCCATGGATGATTACGACAGTGTCATGTCCATGATACAATTATATGGGCTTTATGACGGAGTGAGTCAAGTTTAGCGTTAGCCATTCGTTCCTCTGCCTTCCGACTGCACCGCGCATCAGTCTAGCCCTCCCTCCCTCCATCAATCAACATTACCCCTCCGCTGCCGACAGCTGGAGATGAGAGGCGTCTCAGAACCCCGAGGTGGGTTTAAGCACTTCATGAAACGCGTTGGAAAGACACACTATTCAAATTCCCCAGCTGCCAGGCAAAAAGAGCATTTATCCATGTTGAGCTCGCAATTGTTATGGCGATATAACATGTGCGCCGAGATCGTAATGCTTTAGTTTGTCTTTGATTCTCTAATAGATTTCATGTTCTGAAAGCTGTCACAAAAACAGGCAAACAACAACAAGCTTTTGTTTGTGTACATTTGGAAGTCTTTTTATGCATGGGGGACATATATATATATATATATATATATATATATATATATATATATATATATATATTAGGGCTGTCAAACGATTAATCGCATCCAAAATAAAAGTTTGTGTTTACATAATATATGTGGGTGCACTGTGTATAATTATTTTAGATATATTAATATACACACATGCTTGTATATATTTAAGAAATATTTTCATTTATATACTGAATATAGATTTATATATAATTTATATTATAATTTATAATTTATATAATTTTTTTTTTTAAATATACATGCATGTGTGTGTATGTATATATATACAAAACAATTATACACAGTGCACCCACATATATTATGTAAACACAAACTTTTATTTTGGATGCGATTAATCGCGATTAATCGTTTGACAGCCCTAATATATATACACATACATGCATATATATATATATATATATATATATATATATATATATATATATAGTCATATAATACATATAATAAAACATAAACTTACATTCCAAAAAAAAATTTGTTTTAATAAAAAATTATAGAGGAAAAACTGTTTTATTTATTTGTTTTATTTATTTGCCACAAATTTTCAAAAAAAAAAAAAAATCTTTTTTTTCTTATTCAAAATGCTCTTTGCATCATTCACACATCATCCTGGAGAACATGATCTTCAGGTTGAGCATACATCTCAATCTCTGTTGTCATTAAAGAAAATTACATTATTACATTATTTTGTACTTCATCTACTCACTGTTATGCTTGTAATATACAAAAAGTCTGCCTTTTTATTAGTGAGCTCAGACTTTTGGATCCCGAAAGCGCAAAAGTGAAGCGCCATGTGTGGTGGCAAGAACGAGCGAGAGAGGAGCACGTCTACGACAGACAGCGAGGAAATCTATGATTGATACGCTTATAAAAAGAGCCTCGTAGAGTTGCATCAGTGCTTTATTATGTGATGTCTACATCAGGGACAATAGTGCTTTTAAAGTTGCCTTTTCAATATCTCAGACGATAGTTAGTCTTTGCTCGCTGTGATGTGGCAGCAGCGCTGTATAAGGTTTGCTGCTCTTCGCAAAAAAAGAAATATAGGTGGCTCAAGGGAGGAGCTCAGAGGAAGCTTTATGTTTTATTTACAATGAGCAAGCAATACATTTCATAGGATGTATCGGGGGACGGGGGCGAACGCGGGGGACGGAGAAGGTGCGTTATCAGCCGAGCGAGCGAGCGAGGTATCATTTGATATAAATAAAACAAGCAATTTGATGAGAATAAAGCAGAATGGGGAAACAGATAGTCTGGAGCCTCATGTGCCCTGACAGTGTTAACACCCCCGGCCAAGCGATGCGCGGACTGCAGAATTGAACATACATTTCTCCTCCCCTCTGGCATCAAGTTAGGAGAGTCAGCAAGCAGCCAATATCCCCACAAAAAGGTTGAAAAGAGCAGAGTGCTTGATTTACTTCCATTTAAGGTTATCCTTGTGTTGCATTTTCATATAATGCTGCTTTCTGCCTTTCCCTACGATTACAGGGACTCATTTATTAAAGAGATAGAGAGCTGGGGAGTCATGTAAAGAAAGAGTTGTACTCAATGCTCCTTTTGTTTATGTCCCAATGCCGTATTTTCATCTATTTGTCTCTGAGGAAAGTGAAATATTCTACTTCTCTAATGGGGAGAGAAAATGGCCTTTTCTAGCGTGTATTTATTGTTTGCGAGTGTGTTTTCTCATCTTACCCCTCGCGTTTATGTTGATTTGGCACTCTCCTCTAAAGTTATTCCACGCTGGCATGATACTTTTGAAACTTGCAGGAGTGTTTCCTGGTTTGCTTCCAGTTCTGTGCATCAAGTCTCGGGCTGGGTCTCGAATTGCCCCCTATACCCTCATTCCAGTAATGTTGTTCACTAGAGGGAGTGTGTTCGGACACTGAGTGCGCTGGAACGGCTGTCGCTTTTGCATTTATTGTGCTTGCTGTTTAACAATCATTTGAAACTTAAACTGGCAACTCCAGTAGTAAGATGGAAATATTTATCTTGGACTCTGTCATGGAAACTATACATGTAAACCTTTATTAAACTATTTAAAAATCAACTGAATACCTGCATAATATTATGCTGTACCCACATTGGACCAGAGGTTTGGAAAGTGGATGGGTGGATGATTCAGATGTCGGCACATTCTACTGATCAGATGTGTGAAGTTGTGACTCTCATAATATATCAGTTGTACTGTACTTGTTATTGGGGGCATTGTGGGATTGAATGAGTCCACTCAATAACGTCCACTATGGTTTCAAAAAACACTGATAGTGCCATATTTAAAGGGATACTCCACTTTTTTGGGGGGGAAATAGGCTCATTTTACCACTCCTCCAGAGTTAAACAGTTGGGTTTTACCGTTTTCGAATGTGTTCAGCCGATTTTTTGATATTTAGAAGAATATCAGTAACCAGACAGTTCTGGTCTCATTGACTTCCATAGTAGGAAAAAATATACTATGGAAGTCAATGAGACCAGAAACTGTCTGGTTATTGATATTCTTCTAAGTATCAAAAAAATCGGCTGAATGGATTCGAAAACGGTAAAACTCAACTGTTTAACTCTGGGGGAGTGGTAAAATGAGCCTATTTCCAAAAAAAGTGGAGTATCCCTTTAAGGGTATTGGGGTGATTTTTGGTTACAGCCTTGATGGTGTAGTGATGGGTGGCATGACACAGGGGCATTAGCAATGCAAACAAGAGTTCACACAGCATGTTAGCCTGTGAACCTGACAACTCACCGTTAACCCAAAAGAGATTCATTGAGATAGTTGGCACATCATTTTTTTTTAACAAAATTTTAATGGATCAGTGTGTTATATTGTTATTTTTGCATTCTTTGAAATAAGCTGGATATAAAAGGACTCTGTAATTGCTCTCATTGTATAAATGAGATTGAAGTATGCACATTTTAAACTAAATTAAGGTGTAATATAATTTGCATGAATTAAATTAAAACTGAAAGAAAATGAATTGCATTGTGCTTAGTTGAAAGATTAACAGATGGTTCTGTTAACCGTTTTAAGGTGTGCATTTGTGGAAATTACTGTTTTTTTGTTACTGTGTATTTCATTATATTAAAATTATTGCATTTTACCTCCGGGACCAACATAAAGTAAAAGGGGCGACTTACTATATACACCACATGGTCTGAAGTTGATTTTTGGATGCATATTTCATTAGTCACCTGAAATATTTTTAGTGTGATCGAATCTGAAATGTAGCTCCCCTCAAAATTGAAGCCAAATAAAAAGACAATTACCTTTTGAATAATGTAGCATCGGCCGATCTGTTTCGACACCTGGGATGTTTGAGGTCTCATAAGGTGACCATCACCAGCCACGTATTAATCTGACGAGGGGGATGAACGGCGAGCTGGGACCGGGCTTGTCTCCTTCGAACTAGACGGACTATTTTTGGGTATGAGGAGACGGTTCCCAGATAAGCTGGAGCTCTTTTGATTGGCAGGTGTAATTAAGGCCCAGGCACTGATGTGATGTATTTCATTTAGCACGCTTGCCATTGCCAGCGAACCCACCCGCTTTTCAAATCACCGGCGCGTACCTCACCTGTCCCGCATCAATACCATGGCCGCTCATGCCTGCAGCCATGATGGACGCTGTCACCTGCGGAGAGCCGATTGGACACTGGTTATCCTGCACTGCAGCTATCAGGCCACCCTTTGCCTTTCAGCTTAGCGAAAACGTCTCTCTGTCTCCCTCCCCTATAGCTCCATATCAACAGAGCGTGGAGAACGGAGGGGACAAATGGATCAGAAAGAGGATGAAAGCGGCTTTATTGATTTATCTGAAAGGCTCACTCAAACAAGAAGACCTCTGCTGACTTCAGCACTTCCTGCCGTTTAGACCAAAGAGAAAAGAGTTAACATCTCCTAAAACCGACCCAAACGGCGCCTCCTTCCGACCGCTTTGAGTTCATTCCGTCTAGGGTTGGCTCTCTAAATGTTTTCAAAAAGGCTAGGTGCTAGTCTGATGTTTTCCCAGGGCCTCAAATTTAAAAGATGCATCCTGGAATCTCAAGTAGGGAAGGTTATTGATATTTCATATATTTCTGTGCTTTAACTCCTCCATAAAGAACATCACTATTCATTGATTTTCCACATTTGTTTTATTTATTTAATATCTTTCACTGTTCTGGTCACACAAAACTGAGAATTCAGAATCACTTACCGTCATAATGTTCTTAACCTGTATCTGCTGTGGAACAAAAGAAGTGGAACAATACAATGAAAGTCAAAGGAGTCTATTGTTGTTTTGACATCCACATTCTTGAAAATAGCGTGTGTGTTTCACGGAAGGAAATATCCTACAGATTTGGAAAGAAATTAATGATTAGTGAATTGTGTTTTTTGGGTGATCAATCCCTTTACCTGTATTTTTCAGTAGCAGTAGCTCAATTGCTTTCGAAACTTTTCTAGTGAATCGTTTAATCCTATATCTCATACGTTGCATTGGATTTCAACCTAGCAAATCAGTTCATTCGGATGGTTCTTGCAAATGAACAGATTAAATGAATCACTGACATGTTATTTCAGGCATTTTTATAGAAAATGTTCTGTTAACTTGTGTCTTTGACTAGAGCGAATGCTAATGTTAATGAACCGGTTCATTAGGATGGTTCTTGTAAATGAACAGTTAAAAAAGAAAGATTCATTGATACAAGACTGTTGAATATATCCAAAGTTCGTTGGAGTTTCGGAAATGTGTAACTGATGGCGTGTGTGATTTAAACACATGGAAAAATACCAGTCCTTTGCTCTCTTTTATTTTAAGACCAGGATGATTAATTATTGGGTAATTCACATGACATGAAGTTCATTGATTCACATGGAACTGATTCACACAATGCCAATGGACAGATGTTAATGGATTGGCTTGAGTGAACTGAATATACAAGATGTTCTTAAATCACTACAAACAATACAATAAAGGAAATCAAACTCATATAATTCATCAATATACATATCAACAACACACGCACACGCACATATATGTAGTGAAGTGTTGTTCAAATGTATGAGTCACTTAGATACAGTTTCCAAGCTTCCACACACTGCAAGCTATTCCTGTGTTTGCTTGGTAGAATAAGCTCTGGCATCAAATGAAGAATGCATCTCAAAGAGCTTAGATTTCCCTTAGCAAAGCATTTAAAAAGTAAGCAAGCGTCACCCACCAAAGTGAGGAAACAATCGAGGTTTTTAATGGGTCAAACGTGTATGGATTCAAATTTTGACTATTGTGGAAATGTATAGATTTTTCAGTGTTGTTTTAATTGTGAAATTAATTACTCTGCATTGTAGCCGGTCCCCGAGTGAGTTTGTAATGCATGTGTTAAGCTTATAACTGTGACAGATTTGCACCAAATGCCTGAAATTAGACTTGTGCTTTGAGAGGCAGCTCACATTAGATTGTTATTTGGCGGTTGAGCAAAACCAATTACTAGAGGAAAAGAATCATTAATTATTTAGCTTAAACCACACATTCAGTTCTGTAAACAAATTACCCCTAAAATATTGTAAGCGTGCCAGCAACATTTTCAAATGACAGGAAGTTAGAGCCTCAAATTCAACAAAAGCTTCTATTTAAGACAGCCTTAGAATTCATTCAAGGTTAAATCTGTTTGGTACAGAACTGAACTGAAATGTTTCTTTTGATGCTTTTGAGAAAAAAATCAGCAGCGAGCGATCACGGAAACGCTGTTTTTGCTCATTCGACGCCGGATGTTTCCGTCTCAAGGGAAACCGATGACTTGTTTGACTTGTTTTGCTTGTGTTGGTTTAATCGCAGACTCTTTCAGAAGCAGATCTGTAGCGTTAGTGATAGAATGTCTTTTTCAAGTTCATCCGAGTACTTCTCCCACCAAATCTCGGTTCCTAAGAAGCCGGTGTCCTAATTTTCACCCCATCGAGCAGATCAACAAAGACCTGTAAGTTTAAACACTCAATCGCTTCTAAAATGCCAAGTCACTTGGTTACCCAGTCGACCTTGGGTTGAATGTTTGCGCCAGTTGCATATGCGCACAGCATTTTCGCTCCTCAGCATCACAGAGGCGATTGTGTTTTGCCGAACGTGTTTTGAGAGGTGGTCGGCAGCTGGACCGGGACACTAAAACTAATTGAACGGCGCACCGCAGAGATGTCAGAGCACAAAAGCCTCATGAGCCATTTGGACGGCGCTGCTATTTAAGAATCAATAGCGCGACAGTGATCCGAAATGTGAATGCATTTTCTGTCCATTGTCTTTCCGCCGTTGTCAGCAAAATGAGCCTTTTCATGCACACCAATCATCTTGCAGCCATGACATGCTCTCCGTCCTACCGCCACTCTTTTGCTGGCGCGTTTGGATCCTTAGGTAAAAGAGCGAGCGGGTGCTACAGCTTGAGTAGCTGAACAACTGTCCGCGGGCTATTGACTGACACCTGCTGTTGGCATGTAAATTTGTTTAATATTAGATGCCTTGTCCGGTTTTACTGCTGATTCTCAGCTGGGCCTGATGAGAGACTCTCTACTGAGGCCACTATGTTACAGTAATGGACAGCCTTTTAGCTCTCTCACCATAATCATAAATTTATCGCCTCTGAGTGCAGATGGTCCATAACCATGCATCACCATCAGACCCTCGCCGGACCAAACTCAGGAAGGGTCTTTTATCCTTCCTCCCTCTCTCTCTCTCTCACCCTCTTTCGCTGGCTCTACACATCTCTCTCACTCTCCATTCTCCACAGTGCTTTTGCTTTCTGCAAACTAAACAGATATGCTGGACTGCTGAAATTCATTTCCACTCCCAGCACTCGTGCAATTTAGCTCCAATGAAAATGAAAGCCGGGTGATGGATGGGGCCCCTGTAAAACAGGATTATGTAATCGGCAACTTGCTCCAGCCACCTTGCCCACAAAAAGCTTCAGCCGGGCAAGAACGATGAAATGAACGGAGCTCGCGAAAGGCCTGACCCCTTCCGTGTGTGTACGTGTTTTCTTGGCCGAAGGGCTGGCATTTTTCACTTCCGACTCTCTTCATCAGTACCCACTCAATCACCGCGGGGCAGCTGCCGGACTCCTACAGCAACCCTGTCAGGCGCGCAGAAACCGTAGATCTGCAAGGGCCTGCTGTTACAGTATATCCTGTGTGTATGTATGTATGTATATGATTTCGGAAAGATTGTGTGACACTGAAAACTGGAGGAATGGCTGCTGAAAATTCTACTATGCCACCACAGGAATAAATTGCATTTCAAATATTTAAAAATTGCATTACTATTTCACATTATTAACGTTCTATTGGATTTTTTTTTTCCGAATAAACAGAGTCTTCTAACCCTCTGGGGTCTGAGGTGTTTTCTGGGTCCTGGAGGTGTTCTGACATGCTCTGACGTTTGTGCTTTTTTCTGTTACTTGTGACATTTTCATGGCTAAAGTATTATTACACTGTATTCAGCGCAAAACTCTGCTACAATAATATGTCAGCAGCATGTATGTAAAATTTTGTAGTTTTGCAACATGACATCATGACTTTTGCGTAAACATACACGCCACTTTCGAGTCAAGTGGCGTGTTACCTCTACGCATTTTGAGCTATCTGCGTGTATCCGTGTGTATGCGTGTATGTCCACGCCATTAACGTCCGAGTGATTCCGCGTTCCCATTAACCCCAGTGACGGTTAAGTTTAGGGACAGGGTTGAGTTAAGTCATATCTTTTTTTTTTTCCTAGGATGGTAAGGGAACAGTCATAAATGCCATTAACCCCAGTGACGGTTAAGTTTAGGGACGGGGTTGAGGTAAGTCATATATTTATATATACAGTAATAACGTTAAGTCAGCGGCGTTCATAAACACGCTGAAAAGCGATTATGCGTCTTGATAGCACGCCAAAAATGGAAATACGAATTGGCGTGTCATACACACGCTACTTCATGAGATCAGTCTGAGTTTTGAGATAATGACATTTATGAGTGGTTTGTGAAAAAAAACAACAACAACAACAATTGTCTCTGAAAGAAGGTCATAAAACCAATATCATTGTATCTCATAGGCTAGAGTATTTGCTCCAAATCTATGTGATAATCTTCCTGACCACTCATTCAGATAAGACAATAAAGTCTTTTCAAATTTGCATGACTTGTTTTGGGGAAGATCCTTTTTTTCTAAAAAAAAAAAAAGTGCTTTATGTTCAAAAAATATTTGGGGTTAGTAAGATGTTTTTCACTGGTTTCAGGCCATTACAAGGTTAATTTTAATGTGACATAACGGAGTGATATCTAAGAGTGTGAGTTGTTACCTTACATTTTAATTAGTATTCCTGGTAACGCCATCATTCAGGTCGATTCGCAAAAGCACGTAAAAACAAGAGGCTGGATTTATCGCATGAACCAATCAGATCCAATCATAACATATCATCCTCTCACGTGACTTCCCTCCATTCACACTCAATTGCCATTTTGAGTGATTTGACTGATTTTTCCTTGCGTTTGTATATTCATATTTTTCTCCTGCTCTTCCTCGAGAGAATGCCTGTGATATCCCATAATGCTCTATCACCTCACTAACAAGCATGTATTGCATCTCAGAGCTGCTATACTCCACGAACGATTCTATACATCTTCACTTGTGAGCTTTTTTATAAAAACTATACTAATCACTAGCGAGGGAGTTTTTATCCCAGCGTGCTTCTTGCCTGATAAAGAGGCTAGACCTGAACTTGATGCCCATTGTTTAATTACCTGGGACATTTTAATGGCTCGTCAGAAAATGGTGAAATATGACTAGAGGCTAACTGATCCAAAAATACCCATAAATCCCCGACCAGGGAGCTGCTGTTAGGGTCTACAGGGGGTAATCTATAACTCTGACAGGTTGGATAAAGGAAGAACAATTAAAATAATGAGAGGGCTGATTAATCTTTACATTAAATATTAAAAGCTCCTGGGGGGGTGGTCATCCTACACGTGAGCAGTGATACATGTCTGATATATGACTGTGTGTGTATGTGAGAGGGGATCATGTTTAGCACAGCTCCATCTGCACTGTTAGCAAACTGTTGAATTTTGCACACCTGTAAGGCACTCAACTTCATTGTGTAAATCGGTGTATCCAACTTAGAATACACACATAAAGCGTGCAGACGATGTGTTATGTTGTGTCTGAGTGGATGTTTAAGGGGCGATAGTGAGGTGCGAACCCTCTGGCAGCTGTGGTGAGTGAGAGGGGCTCAGGCCTGTCATCTGCAACAGCAAACACCGATTCTAAATAGACTGAGAACAGAAACGCTTTAATAAAGCCGAGGCCGAACACCCACCTCTCAGACTACACCACCCGTCTCTCACTAACCCGTGAAATCGAGTTCACCTCTGAGGATGGATGCGCGCCTCTTGCATCTTTCTCGTTCATCCGACACATACACACATTACGTGCTGAATTACATACTCAGTTCTCACGGGAACTTCCCTTTCATTTCTCTAGTCAGAAGCTCTCAAATATGTGACCGGCACCTTTTACTTCATTCATCTTTTATTTCCCCTCACGCAGGCGTCCTTTGCTGGGATTATCTATTGTACTAATGGTGTGCTATGTACAGTACATTGTGTTGTATGATTACACCACACCTTTCTCATATAGAAACGGCTGTAATAGCTGCCATAACATCACCTTTTACATTATGTGGTCCCCACGTTTGGCTTGGTACAAATCAGACAGGTCAACAAAGGTTGCAAAGACTGTGCTGGTGAGTTCACCGCATCAAACATTCAGCTTCATTGCACACAAACATGAACCAAGCCATTTCAGTTCCAGTTATTTGTTGCACATTTAACACCAGTATGAAGGCACAAACATCTAAAATTTTAGCATGCTGGACCAATTCAGACTGAACTGTATGACATTATAGTTTGCGTAAGGACATCATACAGTGGGGTGCTGACATCAGATTCTGAAAAGATATGAATTTTTAAATTTAATTTTCCTAAAACGGAAAAGGCTTGTTTCAGGTCATCTAGATAGTTGAAGGGTTTGTTAAAACCATTTGTCTAAAACCATGGGAAAAGAGTGTTTAAAGTGTTTATATATATATATATATATATATATATATATATATATATATATATATATATATATATATATATATATATATATATATATATATATACAAAACACAACAAAATTACTTAAATGAAAATTAATTCAAAATAATAAATATATTAGTATCTTAATTTTACTAAAATAATCATTTTTTCTATTAATGTTAATATTACATAAATTAGTTAGTGTTATGTGATTTATAATTGTTTAATATATTTTTTTTATTATTTAAAACATCTTAACACATTAAAAGATATTACTTGTTTGATATTGTTACTATTTTCCTGCTCTCTTTTTTTGTTCTTTTTTATTCTATTGACTGGCATAGTTTTCAACAGTAAGAAATCTCATATAAAAAGAAAAAGAGATAAAAGAGAAAAATAAATATTTTTCCCACATGCCTTTATACATTAAAATGAATTCCTTTATATTTTAGAAAGGGCATTGAGTATTGAAAATTAAGAAGGCCTGGTGTTTTGGGGTTTCTCAGGCAAAGCATACACTGAATAAAAATACAGATGAGTTTAGGGCTTTATCCTGCAGCTCATTAAAATCAGTCCAGCTGGAATAAAGAGCTTTTGGTGGCATCAAGATTTAGCAATGACACTTTTCCACTAATAACACTAAAGTCACCAAGTCAAGTTCAGACACAATGTTCAGGAAGACAACAAACGTTTGCGACGGCACTATAATTACGGCCGTTCCGTAATATAATGATATACTGTGGGATTCCAATGAAAACAGGATGACAGTCTTACTACCTCAAACGATGACTCGATTTCCACTTTAACAACTCACTAAATCCACACAGCTTCGGAATAATTATCATAAAACCCGGTTTTCATCTGCCTCTATAAAGCTAGCACAGGTTGTTTTCTTATTCTGAAGAAAGACGTCGATGGTTAAACCAACAGAGTTTCATGATCGGAGGCTCATCCTGCCTGACGTCTCGCTCTCCTTGCTTAAAATGATAAATTTAACAACATGCTTTACACCCTTGTTACTGTTTATTGTATATTTATGTTTTAGTAAATCAACTCAAACTGAAAATAAACCAAGCTGTTGTTGGTAATTATTCACTCGTTGTTGATTTTGTTTTGGTCCTTTATTTTCACCCTTTTACGACGGGTCGTATTTCATTTAAATTTCCATCTCTTCCCCCACTTCAGTCAATGGGGTGCTTTGCCTGTTTTAATATTCAATGCCCCTCATGTTCAATTTGCATCAGACGTACTAGTATTCCATTTCCCAGAATCCTCTCTGTCCAACATAAATTGGGTGCATGTTGCAGTGGAATGACAACACTGGGATCTTAATGGAGATGTCGATTAGCTGTATATTCAATCTTTTTACCCAACAAATGCAATATTAAAATTGAGCGGAGCCACAGCGACGCCACGGTTATGAAGGAGGGAGGTGACGCGTCATAGAAAATCCCTTTTCATGTTCGCTTTAGGAAGGTCAATTTGAATACTTAGGCTTTGCCGGAATGAAGAAGATTTCAATCCCATCGGCTAGTCAGTGAAGTCTACGTGTTTCATATCACCCGTTTCTCCTCTTCCGAGGCCTCTTCGTCATTCGCCGCATGTGTCCACAATCTGCTGGGTTGGCTAAAGGCAGATTCCTCGGCGTGGCCTGGCATTTGGGAATCCTCATTAACATTTGCAACATGTGGTTCAGTAGGGCTGCTGGTGAGAGTGCAGTCCGCTCCGTGCTCTTAAATATCTCAGTCGCTCTGCAGGGATAAAGCTGGTATTTACTGCTTACCTACAGCTGTATGAGATGAAGAACATCAGGGGTAGTCGCTCGAATTTTAATCACACTAGCCCCTTTCACTCAGCAATTCCGGTAAATTACCATAAAATTACCAGACTTTCTTGGAACGACTTTTCCATTAAAAAGTTATATTGAGAATATTAGCTACGGAGCAGCAGGACTGATGAAAGGAAAAGAAGAAACGTGTAGATGTTTAACTAGCTTTTGCATACATACATAATGTAGCCAAGTCACTAGGGGGCGCTGCTGAGGGTAGGTATAGAGATGTGTAATTTCCCTTTAAATATGCCACTTCCTGTGAGAGGAATAGTTTAGTCCATAGATATCCATATAAAGGCTAGATATCTCGTCCGCGCTGCTGACCAATGGAGGTCGACGTCAGCACCTGGCGGCCATCTTGTCACATGCAGCTCGCTCACTCGTAACATTGTTTTAATTGTGCATGTACTATTTAAATCACCATAAATTGCTCAATTTTCTACCGATTTTCAAACGGTCTGGTTTGTTGTAAACGTCAGAGATGTAGTTATGATACTGCATACTTATGAATAATAAATCTATAAATAAATAATCATCCAGAATTATAGCCACGTTAATAACGTTTGTAAGAAACCAAACCGTTTGTAAATCCGTCAAGATTTCAACGAGATAAGAGTATTTCTTACATCAGATACCACAGAGCCCGCAAAAAAGCCTGCCTGTGACAAGATGGCCGCCGGTGATGATGACAAAGACTCCGCCGTGAGACATCTGTGCTGCGTTCCAGTCCAAAATTGCCATGCCATTCACTCGCTAACTTCCCTCCGTCTCGTTCGCTCGGATGTACGTCATTGCTTACGTTGCACGAGTGCACACTACTGGCGGAAACCGCAATGAGCTGAACTGGAACGTCCTAAGCCCTTGATCACTTTGAATCAGCTATGAGTTGATTTATTATTTACTTTTTGTAACTCTTTATTTCGATAGTCCACTTTAGACATTCTACTAATTATAAGTAACTTTTCAACTTCATTTCAACTAACTGTCATTAGAGTATTAGTAGACTGTCAGCTTAATATCTGCTAACACTTTATTTTGTTGGTCCCCCAACAGACATTCAACTTACTATAAGGCGACTACAAGTAAACTTATTTTCCTAACCTGAACCCTAACACCTAACCATAACCTAACAGTCTACTGACAGTCTACTATAGTCTACTAATACTCTAATGAGAGTTAGTTGACATGTAGTTGAAAAGTTACTTATAATTAGTAGAATGTCGAAAGTGACTATCGAAATAAAGTGTAACCTTACTTTTTTTTCCCCTTTACAAATTTGTTTAATGCAGCATCCACATGTATATAGGTGTGTTTGGGTTATTTTAAAATAAATAAATAAATTATAATTAATATATCATAGAGTGTTTGTTGTGGTGGGTATTAGACGATCTGTGGTTACATCACAATCGTACTGCATTGTGGGATATATAGATGCCTGAAGTGTACATATGAAGTAGACTCGCTCCCTCTGTCTAAATCGAGGGAACGAGTGTCTGTCCATATAAACTTCCCTTGTTCACTTCACGAAGTGGAACACTTCAAAATGGTGGCAGGGATTACCTGAGGGGAAGTGCTTAGGGAAGTTTGCAAGTGCGTGTCTAAAAGTGGACTGGAACGCAGCCCCAGCCTTTATATGGATATCTATGGCTTAGTCATTCAGTTCCACACTCCATACCAGTTGGTGGCAGTAATGCACCATTTCATTGTGTGGCAACTGCCAAAAAACCCTAATAGAACAAGAAGAAGAGAGGAATAGTTGCAGTAGCTGAATTGTTTGGCATGGTCGCTGGAAGAACAAACTCTGGTAGGATGATTTTAATAAGAAGTGTTTTTACTTATGATGTTTCAAATGTTTTTGATGTGTTGGCCAAGAGCCAGTGATGTTTGGTGAAAATGTTAATGTAAATGGGCCAGTTGTACTTAATCTGTTCATTGGCTTGATGTAGTTGGATTGGTTTAGAAGTTAGGCCTAAACGCCCCAATGCTGATAAAGTTTGGCTGGATGAGTGGTGAATACTGAATTATCATCACAGCATGTTAATGTTGACACTGTCAAAGCAAGTTATGTTTTTTTAAGTGATTGTTGACAACCCTGGGTTGTATTTATTGGGGTGAACGATTTTTGTAGAGAAGTTGCTTTAAAGGCTCTCACGTTTGGCCATATGGAGCTGGATGAGCGATGGGCATTAACCGCTGCTGTATTTCCTGGGGCTTCTGAAGTTAGCCAAAAGGTATTTACTTCTATTGATGTAATGTTGGAATAGCTAGCATATTTTAACCATGATGATTGAAATAAATATATGGTCAAGTGGTTCCTAGTTGGAAATGATGTTATGCTGTGGTGATAGTATTCAATGTTATGTTGAGATGTAATAATTCCAGTTGGTTTAATGAAAATGTGTTTTTTTTTTTGTATTATTTACTGTTTTTCCTTTTGTAGAATTCGATTTGTCCTGTGCAACTGACCACTGTTTTTCCTTACCTTTTTTTTTTTTTTTTTTTTTTTGGTTTTCATGATTTGTGTGTGTTTTTGTTTTTCATTTATCTTGTTTGGTTGGCCCATGACTAATCAGTTGTACTTTATATATGATGGATTCTGTGAACTGCAACCAGGTCATTATCTGTTGCTGTGAGAGCATAGTAACTAAGGGGAAGATGTTCACTCTCGATTTTTACAGGTGTGGTGTGTGAAGAGTTGGTGTGTTTTTAGCGTGGCATGTAGAAACTTTGTATTTTCTTTTGGGGTTTATTGTATTTATTCATTGCTGTGTGTATTTTATTTTGAAGTGATCTGTTACCCCCTCTAGTTAATTGTACCACCATCTCTCAAGCTTACATTTGGCCAGCTTTGAGTGAAAACAGATGAGATCACAATCATTGTATTTAATAAAAGTGATGCTCTGATTAAATAGTAAGTTTGCCTTTATTCATTTAATTGGATTGCCGAGTGGGAAACCCTCTAGTGACTTGGGATCTCCTACCCAAATTAAATTGACGACAGAACTGTGCGTTTCCCATACAACTATGTAGTTCGCTGCTTCTCTACCATAGTACGATGCATTGTTGGAGAAATCAATTAGCTAGTCACTACTGTTTCCCGAAACCCATTGTCGCAAAGTATCGTTGAACCACGTTGGTTTCGCACGTGGTGAAGTTATAACTACTTTTAATGAAACTGTTTGAGATCCAATTAACGCTAGATTTTTTATATATAAATTACAGACATGTTATCTGTGGACTATTTCTAATTGTTCTCAGTTATTTTGCTTTATTACTAGACTCAATATTTGGCTCGTTCTTAGTAGAGCACTTTCGCACATGCGCACTCTTCAAAATTGGTACTTTAAATCTTTTGAAAAACTAAAAGACGTAAATCACACTTGTATGTAGCCTATTCTAAATAAATGGCACTGGTTGTACTGAATGTTAGCTTGCTTATTTTGCCCAAGATAAGGATTTATTACGTCCCAATGTGATGCAATATAGAAACTATGCCTCTAACCACAGGTCGAGAGCTGTCGTTCAAACCACACTACTTTGCGATGCTGTTTGCGAATGTTTGTTGGAACGATTGTTTCGGGAAACACAGACTCGTTGAACTATGCTAATAACGTCGGAACTTGCGACCATAGTTGGCTAGCGATGCTTTTGGGAAACACACCCCTGAATGTTTCAGACTCGGTTAGGTCGAAAGTTCACTTGAGATGAAGATTGTCACTGAATAACGACTTAAATTTCTTCCTTTTTCTCACCTAATTCTGTTGCAAAGTGCATGACTCATATGTACTCTTTTATGATGCTTTTGTAAGCTTGCAGTGTAAGCCAGTTCTCTTTTTGTGTTCCACAGAAGAAATAAAGTCATTCAGGTTTAGAACAACATAAGGGTGAGTAAAGGATGACAGGTTTTTCATTTTAAGATGAACGAATCCTTCAACAAAAGCCCAAATAGCAACAAACAGTCAGTCTGACAGCAATCTGAAGCGCATGCAAAAGCAAACATACATGGCACATAAATTCCCAGCCCAGCGATATGAGGTGAAACTCCATACGGAACAGGAACATTAGCTCTCACAGCTTTCATATATTGACCCAGTATGAAAATCAAATTACAGCAGGCTGTTCAAGGCTTAATATTTATGTCCAGACTTTCTATTCGGGCTCCCTGTAGGAAGAGTTGATGAGCTCCAGCTTGTCTGTAATTGAGAAGTGTTTCCAGGTCAGTGTGTGTGCCACTGTGCTCTGGTGTGTGTTAAAGGGGATATTTACTCTGTGAATGGGGGATGAATGGAGTTACAACTCTATTTACCAAAGCCTGTAAAAGCTGCTCAACTAATCTGCTTCACAAAGCCAAGTAGAATCCAAAAGGATTCAGGCACAGCATTACAAAGTTAAATTGTTCTTTTATGCCGTGCCACTGCCTTGGCCATTTTTCACTCTTTCTCTCCCCTTTACAACCTGTTCTGAAAAGATGTAGAAGCATATCCCACCGCCCAAGCAATGTTACTCTTCGCATTTATCCTTCATTACTTCTTTAATGCACATTTAACTGATTGAAAGCATTATTTTGTCCTCTGATCTTAAAAAAAACGTATTGCTAAATTGATTCATCCTCGGTTTCTGACATCGAGTTGCAACATAAATCTCCTTCGGCCAAAGGACTTTTATTTCTTTGTTTTGTGTTGTATTTCATGTTATTTAAATTATTTATTTTCACAGTCTGCTATGTCGTTCATTCGCTGCCAAAACAGCATTTTTCCTCTTATTTTTGTTTGTTTTGTTTGACGTCATTTGCAGTTTCTAGTATTCTAACCAAGGAAATCTATAATATCTGGAGAAATCTATCCATTAGCATTCCCATTCGTCTTAATACCACTTGCTTTGCAGGCACATGGAAACCTGGAAGCAACCAATTTGAAATCTGCCATCTTCCATGCTAACAAGCAAAGACATTTCCCCTTTTATTTTTCCAAAAGTATGTGGTCACTGGAAACAATTTCATTTATTTCGTTTTAGGTAGAATCTTAAGTCTGAAATTTATTTATTTATTTATTTATGATTTTACTGGTTTCTGTTTTGTGTTTTCTTTAATGCAATAGTTAGTTCTTGTCATTGGATTTGAGCTGTGAATTAGTGACATTTTTAATGACACAAACTTCTCACTCCACTACATTATATATTATAATCATTCACATAAGCCGCCTAACACGGGTTTGTTCATTCATTGGTATTCGTGCACTGATGATAAAAGTGATGTAGTTGAGTTGTAACTGAATCAGATGTTCTTCTCAAGACACTGTCCACCCTACCGACCACCTGTTCAACTTGCTTCCCTCTTAAAGAAGTAGTTCACTTTAAAAAACAAAACAAAAAACTTTTGCTGACAATTTACTCACCCCCATGTCATCCAAGATGTCCATGTCTTTCTTTCTTCAGTCGAAAAGAAATTAAGGTTTTTGATGAAAACATTCCAGGATTTTTCCAATAATGCTCTTTACTGGGTCGAAAAAACAAATCTTTTTTTCGAGTCAATTCGTTCATTTCATTTGTTGAATGAACCAAATGACTCAAAAAGATTTGTTCACTTTAAAGAACGAGTTCAAACTGGAGAGTAACGAACGAGCATCACAGAACAGAGCAAGGCGAGCATTTGAGCTTATAAAACTTAAACTTTGTTATATATTTTTCAAATGAGTGATCGTTTCACTTGATAAGACCCTTATTCATCGTCTGAATCATTTAAAGCCCTTTAAACAGTTTGTAGTTTGCACTGAAACTGTCATTTGGACCTTGAACTGTTTGGTACCCAGTAAAGTGCATTATATGGAGAAAAATCCTGGAATGTTTTCATCAAAAACCTTAATTTCTTTTCGACTGAGGAAAAAAAGACATGGATATCTTGGATGACATGGGGGTGAGTAAATTATCAGCAAAAGTTTTTTTTTTTTTTTTTAAAGTAAACTACTCCTTCAACAAAGAGCTTTTTTTTCCCTGGGACAGACATTCACTGAACAAACAATAACCCTGTGAAATATAGGTAAATGTCTGGTGACACCAGTAGGTGGCGACAAGTGTCTATTTTCAACCGATATCAATATACTGGTTCACTCAATCGGGATGAATCATTGAATCGGATTTGCATCTTCTGGTCAGATCCATGAATTCATTTGGCACTCGAATCTCGTAGTGCATTATGGGTATTCTCTAGCTGTTGAGCGTACATCGCTTGTGTATTCGTTATTGCAGTGCATTGTGAGTGACTGACTCGATAATGTCAACTATGGTTTTGGACACATTACAAATGGATGTCTCCTCAAATATTGCCCTATCTAAGGGCATGGGGGGAAATAATGTTAGCAATATTGCAATCATACTTAAATGACATTATGTAACAAAATGTTGTTTTAAATACACAAACACACATTACATGGCATTACACCTGTCAGACTCCTTGTTTTCATCAGCTTACATGCAGCAGAGCTTTCATAGTTGAGATATAACATTTTTTATTGGACTGTTCTCATCATACAGCAGCCGACAGTTTATTTATTGCCATGTACCAAAATAAATAGCTGGGCAAATAGACTTTAGTGAGATGCTATTTTCTTTTTGCTTGCGACATCAATGTAGTCCGAGTGATGGTTGTTTTATTGTTTTTTTTTTCCATGGCAGTCTTCAGTTCTGTGTTATTTATGCCTTTTTACCGTCCAAATAATTAATCAGCTCCGACACAACAGGAAAAGAAACAGCTTTTAATTACTTATGATGAAATAACAAATTATGTTGGCCTTGTTCCCAAAAATACTGGAGCCAGTGCCTGGTAATTCATTACAGAGAGAGAGAAAGAGAGAGAGAGACAGTGTGGGAGGGAGACAGGGAGCTGTGAGATATGAGCTCTGTTTTGGATCAAATCAATACACATGCTTTGTTCATGTGTGTGTGTTGGCGTCTGTGTTATTGCGTGAGATCATTTGCGATCCATCAATACCTGCTCAAAAGATTGAGTGTCAGGCCACTATGGACACTTATGCACTTACAAACACTAATGCTAACAAACACTAATGCTTTAACACTAAATGAGCTAAATTTATCATCTTCAATCCTTAATTTGAATTATATCAGTCCCACTTCAAACTAATTTTTTTGAGTAAATTTGTTGTAATTTGTAAAGGAAAGAGGAAAACCTAGCAGACTGCCTACACAGGTGTCTGTCTTTTAAGGTAGTATCCTAACCTTCATTGAACCTCATAAGAGAGTGAGTTTGCTCTGCTCCTTCACACAACTGATATTCCCTAATGGAAATTAGATGTTAGTATATTGCTAAGCTATTAACATAATAGCTTAACAGTGTGCAACAGTTGGGTTCTGGAAATCCCATTATTTTTCTCAAACGGAAATTGTTTTTTGTTTGACAACAACTTAGAAACTTTAAAGGCTGACATACTCTGAGCTATTTACGGTATATGATCTTCATCAACATCGATCAATAGTTTTATATTTGTCAATCGCTTTAAATTAGACTGTCATGTGCAAAGCTTCATGTGATTTATAGTTCTTGACCACATTAGGATACACCATTTTGTACTTTTAGTCTTTTTTCTTTTCTTTTGAAAAAGTGTAATATTGTGATTCAACTTGTGGCTAGTTGGTTTGGTTCACTCTTGGTTCAACTGTTAAACAAAGTTGAATGGGTTTCACAATGAGTTTGTTGTGTTACATATTGGGATTGTCTTTTCTACAAAGTAGGCCTATATATGCGATGTTGTCTTCCAAAGAGATATCATGTTTCCTATACATTTTGAAACAGCCTTGACCTTAAAATGCTACCTCTGTTGGCAGTTTTCTATTTTTTTGGAATGTAGTTGTGTGTACGTACACGTTGAGTTCGGTGGATGGACACAAATATGCTCAGGGTTTTGTTGACATGCAGAGACCTCTGTTTTTCATTGCCACCCCGTGAGCCTGTTTTCAGGCAAGCGAAGCGAAATTCCTCAGAAATGAATTCTCACCGAGTTGGTAGTGGCCTGGATTTCCCAGAAGACTTCCTGCATCTCCGGGTTTCAGTTCTACTCTTGACCACAGAGGGGAACACTCGGAATGAAATTAGACACTTCCCCGCAGAGAACTACAGCCTCTCTCAGATAGTCCGACACAGAGAGAGAATGGACTATGAGAGAAGGGAAAAAAGAAGGTTAATGTTTTTTTTTTTTTAAAGGAATTGTTTATCCAAAAATGAAATCAAACCTTACTGTATGTCTTTCCATATCTGTATAACTCTCTTTCCAGACCAGTATAACTTTCTTTCTCCTGTAAAAAATACAACCAAATGCAATCCTCCAAAAGCAATGCAAAAAGCACCATACAATTGGCCATATACCTTCTTCTGCTAGTCTTCCGAAATCATACAATAGCTTTCCGTGAGAAAGATATTTATCTCTTGCACTATTTAGCTCTAGCTCTTCTTGGCATATTCATGAGATAAGCAGAGATTCATTCATCCATCTGGATTGTGAATGAATCTTTTGAGTCAGATCTTTTCAAATGAATTGTTTGGTTCACCAAAAAAAAGACAAAAGATTTATTCTTTCACAAATCGGTTTTCAAGATCAGCTCAATGACAACAAATTGTAAAATTAAGTGATTAACGACCAATTTGTTTCTCACACTTGTGGCTTCGGAAGACTATACAAAAGAATATTTTTTTTGTCCAGTTAATTGTTTCGAGTTCTGCTGAAGTCATACAAAATTTCACTTTTGGGGCAGTGTGATGGGAAACAGAGGTACAAAAAAAAAAAAAAAAAAACTTGTGTGTTGATAAATGATGATATGCAGGTAGAACAGAAATACGTTCAGTACCAGCATGGCGGATTGCTGTTTTTCAATAAGCACATTAGCTCTATATTTCAGATTTATGCTAACAATTAAATGACACATAGGAACAACACTTTTATCAAGCCCCGTGGATATGGACGGGGCACTATGCATATTTAATCTGAATAGCCTGCAATAGAGACCATTATGGCCGCGTAATTACGGTAATACTCTAACGGGGTCTTTTGTTCCGAGTGCTGCATTCACTCTCATGGGGTCCAGTGTTTGTTGGGTTGTATATATTTCTGTCCAAAGAAAAGTTGCAGCATTATCATCTTTCCCTGTTTCTTTTTTTTTCTCTTCTGCTTCTTCCTCCCTCACACACTCTGGGTGAAGTGATTTCTTACTCACCAGAATGTTTCTCTAAATAAGAATGTGATTTGAAGCCACCTGCTATCACGTACACACAGCCAAACCTGCCTTAGTTCAGTCGATTTTAAATTAACCGTGACATCAGGCCCATTTTCTCGCCGGGTCAGACCAACAGAATGATTATCGTTCTTATCCAACTATCAGAGTTGTTTTCAATTGGAAAGGGTTAACTGGACGTGAGGGGGTTTGTTGTTAATGTATGCCTTGTGTGTTTGCAGCCTCCGTGTGTATGTATCCAACGTGTGCTTTTTTTGCTTTATTTATCCATATGTGAGGTAGCACACAAGCTTGTGTGTGCTCCAAATGTTACGGCAGATCCACTTTAACACCAGCGCAGCATGAAGCGTGGTTGCAGTACATGCAGAGGATTTGGTGGTTCTGGTGGGGCTCTAAGTTTATCTAAACCCTGCAGGTCCTCTAACAGTTCCTCAATCCCCTTGCAAATTATCATAACAAGGGCATGCGAAATGAAAAAAAAAAAACAAACAAGAAAAAACAATTAAAGTCCAAGCACACAAACATATTCACTAAAAAAAAGGATTTTCAGGGCAATCTGTAATGTAAATTGGGAGCTCAACCTCTGTAATGGTAGACAGGCTTTCTGAATTCAAAGGAAATTTAAAATACCACTTTTTGAGGAATTAAATGTTTGTTTTTGTTTGTTTGTTTGTAATTTCTGTTACATTCTTGCTCAAAACTTGTCACTTTTTCTCTCTCCTGCAGGAATCGGACACCTCTGTGGTTGCAGTGAGACCCCACAAGCTCAGACACAGCTGTACATGGAGACCCCTAGCTGGGCAGGTTAGTGTTTTTGTGGAAGTCATAGACCAGATATGTTGTTTGGATGTGTAGGTGAAGATGTGTGTGTTGTGTAGAATAAATCATGCCCATTTAAAGTGGCACATGCTCTGTTTAATTTTGTAGCTAAGGTAAAATATAAGATTTTCAACCCGCTTTTTTTATTGTTACAATGTCAGTAGTAGCTTTATGTAAATGGACATAGTTTAGCCGTTCACTGTGTTATCAGGACTGAGAAATTCACATTTCTTTGTTAGCAGAAGACATTTGATAACTTACACTTACGTGTTTTTGTATCCCCACCCATGTCAGATCATCAGAGGGTTATTAATACAACAGTTATTGTAAGGGTACGTTTATCACTGAAAATTGTACCGTACTCTGTCTACTCTTTAAACAGCGTTTTGGTAAAAACGGAACAATTTTGCTGCAGATTTCTTACCTGTACACGACAGCATTTTGCTTCGGGAGGTTGGGCGGAACTGACAGAATGATAGTTTCTTTCAGTTTTTCCCCTCCGTTTGACGTAAAACACTGTGTTCATAGTCATCGAGTTTGAAAAGTTTACTACAAACTTGGAGGGTTTTTTTCCCCAGATTTTTGTCAGCTTTTTGTCCACATTTACAATTCTTTGCAGTCTTTAGCCATTATAACTGGATCATTCACTGGAAACTGAAAGTAACTCACTCCCGCTAAATGTTTACTCTTTGAATTCTTGCACCCCTTAACAATATAAGTTGACACCATCATACCCAAAAGTTTGCTAATAAGCATTTCCTTCTAAAGCAAGGTGATATTTGATTGTGTGGGTGTTTATTTATTTTTTTTCTATCTATCCTAATGGCAAAGAGAAAAACAACTGTCTTTTTTGCTCTGTTTTCTCTAGTATTTCTCTCTTTCTCTAGATCTTTCTACTGTATAAGCAGCCAACTATTATTGAAAGTTGAGGAAGTACCACTTAAATTAGATAAATATTTGTTGATAAAAAAAACGAAATTTAAACAGAAAATTATGGCATAATCCACTACCTCCAATCGCTCCAAACTCGTAGGACAAAATGTCAAAGCTTCATCTTTTCCTTTTCCTTTTCCTGCTGAACAAAAGCTGTACTACTACACTAACACATCTTATGCTCATATTGTTGAAAAGATTCATTTGTATATTTGTTTTCCCCCTTTCGCATAGTGCGCCAAAAGAGCCCGATTACCACTTGTGACCCCTCAATATATAGGTGCATGATCATCCTGGTTTTTCGTTATGTGTTTTCAAGAGTAAATTGTGCTGTAAGCAAAGGTTAGATTGAAATTGAATCTGACTCTTCAATTCATGGGATGGATTTCATATTTTTTGCACAATTTACATTTACAGGCTTTTTCTCTCGCTCCTATATCCTCCTTATCCGCTGTATGTCTCAATGTCATCGTTGTTTTCCGTCTGTCTGGGGTGTTTCCTCTGTGGATCAGTTACATTACTAGAAACTGGGTTCAGATGGAGATTATGTCTCAATCATTAATATGTGCATATAACATGTACAGACATACAACGATTTTCCATCACATTTGATGAAAGTAAGAAGCTTGTTTTATATTATATATAACAAACATTCGTATGTGAGAGTGTGTTTATAGTTAAAGTTTTTTATATAATATAGTTACATTTGTATGTGTATATAATTATGAATATAAATAGGCCTGCCTACATATTACACTCTTAGAAGAAACGGTTCTAAATAGAACCTTAAAAGGTTCTATCAGCACTACATATTTGTAACCCCTAAAAGGTTCTATACACTCTTACAAAAGGGGTTCCTCTGGGTTCTATATAGAACCCTGGGCTTCCATACTTGGCCAATAGAATCTTTTACTAAAAAAAAAAAATGGTTCTATATAAAACCATTTTGGAGTTCCATATATGAAGTGGGCGATGGAACCATTTCTGGTTCTACCATTTCTTCTAAGAGTGTAGAATATTTGGCTTGGACTAGGGACATGAGATGTTTGATGGTTAAGGTAAGTGTAAGAGTGGCAGTGTGTGTGAGTGTTTGATTTTTTGTGTGAGTGGAGGTGATTTTGAGTTTACTATGCCAATCAGGTCATTGCATATATTTTTGAGTTAATGTGATTGTTTACTTTTTGTTTCGTGTCTTGTTGCTGCTGTAACACCTTAATTTCCCCTCTTGGAACTATAAAGGAAGTCTGAGTCTGATGTACAGTAGGTATATTATGAATGCATGTGGTTTTTCTGAATGCCCTCAGTTGTTTCTGATATTGTAAATATAGAAAGTGCGAACTTATTCATATGATTTCTACATGAAAATGTCTGCATACAAGTTTTACCAACAAATATGTTTGTATGTTCAGTTGGTGAATAAGACCCTCACTTTTGTTACCTTGTGCATGAAAGCAGAAAGTTCATGTTCATGTGGTGCAAAGCTGCCTTAAAGGGATACTCCACTTTTTTTGGAAATAGGCTCATTTTCCAACTCCCCCAGAGTTAAACAGTTGAGTTTTACTGTTTTCGAATCCATTCAGCCGATTTTCTGATCTTTAGAAGAATATTAGTAACCAGACCGTTTCTGGTCTCATTGACTTCCATAGTATATTTTTTTCCTACTATGGAAGTCAATGAGACCAGAAACTGTCTGGTTACAGATATTCTTCCAAATATCAGAAAATCGTCTGAATGGATTCGAAAACGGTAAAACTCAACTGCTTAACTCTGGGGGAGTAGTAAAATGAGCCTATTTCCAAAAAAAAGTGGAGTATCCCTTTAAGACTGAAATTACTGGTACAGTTACTCCTCTGGTGTGTGTGTGTAGCCTTCACAAAAATAATTGATTTGTTAGGATAGCAAAATTAAAACTCAAAAGGCTTATAAAGTTTTAAAAGTGAGGAGACGATTCCCATATCCAGTTGTCGATATCAAACTCTACGGTGTCATCTGTCACTATTGAAGCTCGCCAAATTAGACAGATGCCAGTGTGGGCAGGTTGCATGACATACTGTTATCCTTGATAGTACTCGATGCAAGATAAGAGAAATAACTTGAAATTGCTTCTTTTACATTTTGGTGCCATGTTGGATGACCACTTGATGTCCAAATAAAAATTTGGGTCCTGAACCAAACTAGTTTGGAATTGCTACTACAGGGCTGTAAATGAGCTTGTGTCTTTAAAAGTGGAGTAGAGAGGAGAGGGCCGGAGCGAGGGAGTGAGAGAGGAGTGGTTTAAGTAGTGCTGACGACAGGCCTTTGATTCTGAGCATGCCCATTAGAGGGAGCCATAAATCCTGGGCTCTCTGGACTGCCTGTGTCAGCAGTCCATGGAATGAATTGATATTAAACGCGACAAAAAGCCTCTTTAATTCTTCCTCCACCAGCCTCTCTCTCTCTCTCTCACACGCGTCTTCTATTCCTTGCACTCTCTCTCTCTCCCTCTCTCTTTCCCTCCATTTCTCCTCTCTGCCTCCCCCTGTTCTGGACGGTAATTGAAAAGAGGGAGGAGAGAAAAAAAAAAAAGCCCAGTGAAGCCAAGCCTGTCATCATAAAAACATCTGCAATTACATCCGCTCTATTCATTATTTATGAAAGTCATTAATTAAATATTACTCGCAAATAGCAATAGCATTTTCCTCCTTTTTTACCCCCATGTTGTCTTCGCAATGAGCACGTTTTCTGCCAAAACACCACAATGCACATCCGCAGTAAACATTTATGTTTAGACATTAAGAACGATTATGAGGTTTATGTTAGCGCATTTGCGCCGTGGCCAATCCCTGTGTGGTGGACTCAGAGTGGCCTTTACTTTCCTACTTGTTCCGCGTCGGCGTTGTCACCGCACACCTTAGTGCTGAAATAATGGAGATAACTTGATTCACTTTCAGGCAAATGGGATATTCTAAAATGGCCTCCTTTCTCATTTTTATTGGCCTGTCTAAAAATGTCCCGTAATGAGGAGAGGAAGTGCTGTCACATGATGACATCACCCCCACACATGATGTGCTAAAACTGTAAGCGGTGGGATTGCAGGTGCCAAATTGATAAGTTGGACCTGTTATTCCCAAAATTGTAAAGATGAGGAACGATACATCAAACGAGGAGCTCCGTGGCGTGACGCTCTTTTAAAACGAGCCGGATGACATTCTAAGTAGGGAGCCGGGCCGCTCCGAGAGCACCGACCAGCGCCAGGTACAGCTGTTGTAACTCTTTCACTTAGCGGGGCCCCTACGTGGAGGCTCTCAGCCGGTACGAGGGGCCGCGCTCACGACGCGCGTGTGATGGATTGAGTCGGGGAAAGCCATCATCTGGTCGTGCACGCGCGTGCTGTGCGAGGTGGGCCTAGCGTGATTAATGATATTTGCCTGGAGTCATCGAAAGCTGGATTTAAGTATTTCGGATTTAAAGTAACATTCGTCTCTATTGTTCACAGCGAGAGAGGCATTAGTCAAATTCAGCCACGTCTCGGCAGACGACGACGCTCCAACCCCTGGAGCACGCTGTGTAACAGTGCGGTTGTCTCGCTCTCGCGTCGACAAATTATTCATGCAATTTTCGCCCGTTTTGTCTGATTATCTACAAATCTCTCTCACAACTGAGTTTATCATCCTGCCAAAATCATTTATTTCTCAGTAGTATTTCCGCTGAGTAAATGTTTGATGAATTGCTGTCATTACGCCTGTTTTTAAAGTGCAAATATATTCTGCCAAATATAGGGCTTTGTTTATCATGGTAATTTTGCAACAACGACACCAACAAAAAATACACTTTTTCCATGTTAAATAAGACCTCTAAACATGACAATATCTGCTGGATCAGATCAAGTAGCTAATTTTCAGTAAACCACCTTTTTTTCAAGTTAAATAATAAAGCCTCAAGGCCGTGTTTCTTTTTTCCCCCGTATATTTTGAGTTCCGCCTTCCCAAGGTGAAGGGCCGTTGATGCCATTAACAGAATGGACAGAGAGAGGGAAAAATCCCTTGTGACAACTGAGTAATGAGATGAAATGATAGACCTGGCTCGGGTCTGGCACTGGTATTTGTAACTGTAAACGTCCTGAACTCAGCATTAAACTGACCATCTGATCCAAGACTAACAAAGATCCTCAAGGTTAAAGACTCACTCTTCCCTCTAAAATAGAGTTCCTTAAATCGCTTAGCAAAGCATAATTTGTGCACCGTGTTTCCTTTGGCTCAAATAAATCACTCCACGTAGATGGCCAAACGCAAACGTCCAAGTTCGACCGATGCGAACGGACGTACCTTTTTCCGAGTGCTGAGCCAGATATCAGCCTTCTCTGGTCAAATGTTTTAAAAAAGCAAAGGGGTGAAAGAGCAAAGATTGCACCTGACTGGCTCGCCACTCTGTTTCTGTACGTGTGCTGCTTCTGCGGATCTGTCAATGGAAATCCAATTGCCGGGAAAGCGTTCAATCTTAACTCGGTTACCTCGGTGGATAGTGGCATCCACTGTATCCACCGCTGCCTGTTTGAGCTGTTTGTTTTAGGCCTAAATCACGGCAGATGGGGTGTGTGTGCGAATGCACCATGAGGAAAATATACATTCGGAATTACTCAGAGCCGACGCAAAGCCTTACTGGGGACTTCAAAGAACAGAATATTATAATTCATGCTGTAAAATATTGAGAACCAGGGGAAATATGCAAAAGAGTGCTTACTCAGTATCTGCCCTTTTTACACTCCACTTATTTAGCGCACTGTCTTGCAGTGTTGTTGTGCAACAGGTTTTAAAGAGACAGTTCGAATTTAAAGTTTTGTGGTCATTTACTTGGCCTCGTCCCATTCAGAATCTGTATGAAGTTCTTTCCTCATTCACTTAACACTGAAAAAGTAGATATTTTGAAGAATCTTCACAATGCTTTCTTCCATAGAATAAAATTGGATGGTAAATACAGCTGCCAACCCCCCCCCCCACCCCCAAAAAAAAACAAAAAACAAAAAAACATCTGATAAAAATAATAAAAACTTCGTCTTTTGAAGTTGTATGATAGCTTTGTGTGAGGAACAAGCTGAAATTGAATTTTTTTGCTAAATCTTGCTTGAAATTCCTTTTGCTTGACAAAAAAAAAAATCGGTAAAAGTTGTAAAATGTCCATGGAGTTTTTAATTTAATTGATTTATACAATTTTTCTAGGTCTAGAAATCACACTAAAAATTGAAATTGGGATCACATAAACCCATTTTTTTACCCTAAAGCCATATTCTGGACAAATGTGGGCAAAATAGTTTTGATTTATTTAAAAAAAGAAATACTTCCCTTGATCTGAACGGTACAAGACTTGGCTACTTTTCCTAAGTTTGCCTCCTGAACACACACATTTTTTTTTTACTCAATTCTACAATGTTAAGTGGGTGAAAAAAACCTTCCTTAATCTTGTATTTGAGTCAAAAATGAGCACCCATAGAAATGAATGGGAAAAACTAATTTAGAGCATTCTAACATAAGCCAAAATAAGACACCAAGTGACAGCAAAGTCACTTCATCTTTAGGTTTTAGCTCTAATAACTTATTGGAATGATATTTTAATGTAGTTAAAAAAAACCATAAAAGTAAGCATAATTTACATAGAAAATATAGTATTTTTTGAAGTAAATAAATTCAAAAATACCCCCAAAATAAAAAAAAAACACCATAAATGGATAGACAAAACTTTATCGAAGACAGTGATATAACATTTATAATAAATAAAAATCCCTCTGTTGCCCACATTTGTCCACAATTACAGGATTAAGGGCTATAAAGGGAATACGGTTTGAGGGCTACACCCTCCACTTTTTTGTCACAAGCCTTAGTTAACTTCTGACCCTGGTCACCAATCCCTTTCATTGTATGCAAAAAAAGCACCATAGACATTCATCTATAAATATCTCTTTTCGTATTCTACGGAGAGAAAAAAATCCTTCAGTTTTAAAAAGACATAAGGGTGAGTAAATTAATTTAAATGTTTTGGGCGAACTGTCCTTTTAATGTTGCGCTCTCATGTACATTCTTTGTCAGGAGTGATGTTTTATATGCCTCGCCATCGTGAACACCATGGAGGGCAATATTGGAAACACTTTGGTTATAAAGGGGTTTTTCTCTCACACTCAACCTTACGAGTGCTCTTCAAATGAGGGCTTTCTAATCGTAATTACACCCGAGACTGTTTGGCTTGTATCAGCTCTCATCAGGAGCCCCTCTGGCCAAATCACAGGACTCAAATCATAGTCTCAATGACACGCCTTTAATTAGAAAGTTTTGATGTTTTAAAATGCTTCTTGGACAGGATCGGGGGTTCTTTGAAGCATGGAGACATGACATTGATTATCGAGAGATGTCTCTCTGTCAGTTGCTGCGAGGAAGCGCAAACAGGAAGTTAATCTTAGCTAGAGTCCTATCCTCTGTCATACAGACGAGAAATGATTGCGATGTGGTTGACGTGCTGTGATACGCATGATACGTTATACTCTGTGATCATTTGATTAGCAGTGTTGTAGTCAGGATTATTCAATGTTAAAGGAACTGTTCACCCAACTAAATACATTCTGTTATTATTTACTTAACCACATGTTGTGAGAAGACTTTCTTTCTTCTGTGGAACACAAAAGGTGTTTTTTTTTTTTTTTTTTTAAGGAATATCCTGCATTGTTTTTTTTAATACAATGAAAATATATGGTGATCTTGACAGTCAAGCTCCAAAATATGTAACTCGTTAAAGGGATAGTTCATTGAAAAATGAAAATTCTGTCAAGAACTTTCTGTTCCCACATTGACAACCTCATTGCGGAAGCTCAAACATGCTGCATAACACATGAATACATGAAGTGAAATGCATGAAACTAAACCACTCAATTCATATGGATTAGCTTTATGATCTCTTTATGAACTTTTTGAAGCAATAAAGTTCTAGTTGCGTAGCTGTCAATGAAGGAACAGAAAGCTCTCAGATTTCATTATTTTGTGTTCCGAAGATGAACAAAAGTCTTACGGGTTTGGAATGACATGAGGGCGAGTAATTCATGACAGAATTTTCATTTTTGGGTGAACTAACCCTTTAAAGCCGGTTCACTTTCCGGTTCAAAGGGAAAAAGATACCAATACTGAGCAACCATATTGTTGAAATAACTCAAGCCTGATGAACGATCAAAACATTAACAGCCATTAAGAGACCAAAGCTTGTACCTTTATAGCAGCAGAAGCCAAAGTGTGCATGCCTATAATAAACATTATCATCTGTTTGTGTATTATTCGTTAGTTATATTAAAGTTCATGTGAATCATTTGTGTTTGAGTCTGATCTCTTCAATGAATCTGTTGATTGAATCGTTTCTCAAATGTAGACCACTGACTTTAAGATCTGACCGCAGTCGATAACGTTTTTGTATTTCAGCGCAGTCTCATCCCAATTCGTCATATAACTGACGTTTTGGGACGTCTTTTGACCATTCGTCAATATACGACTTTTTAGGGCCCCCTTAAACGTCGGTAGATGACGTTATGGGATCCTAACTCTACCCCAGACCTAAACCTAACCCTAAACCCAACTCGTCACCTAACCGACGTTAAAGGTAAAGCATCAGTTGTATGAC
The DNA here is from genome assembly GCA_038021265.1 of Cyprinella venusta. Classification (NCBI taxonomy): domain Eukaryota; kingdom Metazoa; phylum Chordata; class Actinopteri; order Cypriniformes; family Leuciscidae; genus Cyprinella; species Cyprinella venusta. The sequence goes on from CM075877.1 coordinate 24,078,412, forward strand.
GACCCGGGATCGTCATCTACCGACGTTTAAGGGGGCCCTAAAAAGTCGTATATTGACGAATGGTCAAAAGATGTCCCAAAACGTCAGTTATATGACGAATTGGGATGAGACTGTGTTATGTATTTCACGGAAAAATAAAATACAAGGATGTAATATGATAAATGACAACGCGGTCAACTATGTATTCATCTAAACAAGTTTCATTTCCTAATCATTCGATTTTTGAATTGATGAAGCACGTACCCCATATATATATATATATATATATATATATATATATATATATATGAATAAGGATTACATTTGCAGAGATGTGCTGGACCTTTCTCAACCTGCCACGGTAATATGATTAGTCAAAGCTATGTGTTTTCTTCGTGGTTAATGTTCTTTTCGCTCTTAGAGATGTTTCTCCACTTGTTCCTCATCAAAAATTAACATAGAAAAAAAAACGTAATGATAATCGCGCAGTGTTGCATTATTAAGCCTGCAGTGAGTGTTTGGAGAGGGGTGAGGGTACTCATCACGCTGATTTGAGGCCTCTCAAAGGACGCACGGGGTTGTTTATGAGGATAATGAGCCCTTCATCTCACCCAACACCGCATACAATGGGCTCATTACAATTAAAATGGCTGAAAAGCAGGCCTAGTGGAAGCAGGGAATGAGCATGATGAGAATTCAGTGGGAACGTTTGGAGGAATGGTGTATTAACCGGCCAGGAAGTCATTCTTAACCCTAGTGGCAGCTGAATTATGTTCCATTACTGAATTGGACCTAATGCTTTTTCTGCCAAACATATCGCTCTTGATGCCCACTTCAGGCAGAGCACTGGTAATGTCCACACTATTGCAAAATATCTCCTGAAACAGCTTGTTTTTCTCCTTCCTGTTGAAATTTCGAATGGTTTTTTTGGCCCGATAAACGCAATCTTTCAATATTTATACATGCGTAAAGTGAAATGCGTCGTTTAAAAGAAGACCCTCAACCTCTGATGAGCTACTAGGATCATCAGAACGACCCATTCATGGCTTTGTATGCATCACTGTCTTCAGGCTATAAAAGAATAATGCAGTTATTGATTTGAGCATTTCAGCTCATATGTTTCCACCTCGCCCAGCTCTGCTGCCCAGATTAATTTTTGAATCTTCGATTCATGGGCACATCATATAATGAATAGAGGTGATTCATGTCATTGCTTTTAAATGCTTAAATTGATATGGTTCCCCGCTGATTGATAGTGTAACACTGGCGCACAGTCTGTGTCAGCAGTTATGCCTTGGAGAAATTCGTATTGATCACGTTTGGGTGCACCGTTCTATTTTTTTAACTTGGTATTTGATAGCATTATGGCTGATTTGCATAAATTTGTCCCTCAGCGTTAATTCGTTACATTGTTGGAAATCCATTTTGGTTGCAAGCTTAGTTTAAAGTTGTCTGCTGTCATGTGCGTTGCATTAATCCAACTTTTACAGTCAAATGTCGCACATAGTAGCCTGAAATTATACGACAAGAAGCTTTAAGAGCGCAAGAGGCCCAGAGGGAGAATTACGGACCGTTTTTACACACCCTGTTCCACCTACTTGGTCCAGGAGAGACGAGGAGCAGCCGCTCTGTAATCTGTTGTTCATTTTTCTCCAAAGTGACATCTACTGTCCAGCAGGTGGTACCAAACATTTATCTATCCTCTCTCCCACGCCATCCAGCCTTCAGAAGATTTAGACACCCCAAACAATAGGCTCTCCAGAGACGCCTTTAGTCTGCAACACATAAGTAAACACGCGGCACTGATCCAGACAAAAGGGAAAGACAAACTGAGGTGTTTTAGACACAAAAGTTTCGGCGCAGCTAGACAAGTTTACAGTTTTTTTTTTGTCTCCGCCGAGTTGCTGACATTTTCAAATCTCTTTCTCTCTACTTTGTCTACGAGTCGACATTCCCTGAGTGTCATGCATCGTTTCAATCAAACACTGTAAAATGTTGGGGCTGGTCGTTAATCCTCCTCTCACCCGTTTAATGGTCGCAGCAAAAATGGAGTCGTAAAATTCCCTCTCTTTTTCTCTTATAGAAGGCGGAAAGTGGGGAGAGGGGCCCTGGTAGTGGGGCGGGGGGTGGTATTTGCTTCCAGCATACCTTTAAGTGCCCGTATGGCATAAAGTTACCCGTGTGAATCGCTTTGAGGTTCTCTTCGGGGATAGGAGTAAGGTTGAACGAAAGGCATCACAGACCTTTTCTAAAAACGCACTGTAGCCTTTTTTGGTTACAGTATTGGGCTGGAAACTGAATCTCCAGTGAGTAAGATCCTTTTAAAGCTAAAGTTTATCTTCTGAATTGCAAAAAATGACTGTATTCAAACAGGCTTCCTAAACACTTCCCTTTATGCCATTGATTAGACACACAGCTAACCCCGATCTAATGTCATTGGTTTTGCCATTTTTTGATAATACCATTACTTTTATAGCTTTTTTTTTACTTGGAAAAATCACACACTTCATACTTAAAGGGATACTCAACCATTATTTTCATATTAAACTATGTTATTCCCTTAACTAAGACGAGTTGATGCATACCTCTGTAGTCTCAGTGTGTGTACTCAATCGCTTTGGCGCGAGAGACACTTTGATAGCACTTAAATAGCCCAGTTCATTCAATATGGGCCAAGTAGAGAAGCGACCAAACACCTCCACGGTTTCCCTATTTAAAAAAGGTTACACGAGTGTGTAACTCGACCTAGGACGGTGACACAAAATTAAACGTAGCGCTTTTCTAAGCATGTAAAATGGATAACTATATCCGCCGTTTTAGGGTACCCTTAAACGTCGGTTAGATGACGTTATCTAATCCTAACCCTACCCCAGACCTAAACCTACCCCGTCACCTAACTGACGTTAAAGGTAAAGCGTCAGTTGGATGACGCCCCAGGATCGTCATCTAACCGACGTTTAAGGTTACCCTAAAACGGCGGATGTTGACGTATGGTCAAAAGCTTCAGTTGTATGACGTCTTGGGATGAGACTTTGTTAGCTTTGCCAGACCATAACTTACAACTGAGAATGGTCTGGTTTTCACCAGGCTACCATTCAATATAGTCATCCACTTTACACGCTTAGAAAAGCGCAAAACGTGGAGGTGTTTGGTCGCTTCTCTGCTTGGCCCACACTGTAAAAAAATCATTTTCAAAATTTATCACAACATTTTTTCTTTTGTCAAATCAACTTTTGTTTTAAGTTATCTGAACCATTTATTTGGTTCAGATAACTTATTATTTCGAGTTTTTAATGATTAAATCAATCTCCTTCATTGTATTAACCCACTTTTTCCATTTCAATCAACTTAAAATTTTAAGGCAACCAGGTTACTTAAATTTTTAAGTTAAACCAACAATATTTTTTTACAGTGTATTGAATGAACTGGGCTAGTTAAGTGCTATCAAAGTGTCTCTCGTGCCAGAGCGATTGAGTGTACGCACTGAGACGAGAGAGGTATGTATCAACTCGTCTTAGTTAAGGGAATAACATAGTTTAACATGAAACGGTGGAGTATCCCTTTAACCAAAGGTTGCTCCAGAAGTCGATTTGTGTGTGTTGAAGAAGTCTTAGCTAAATATAACTGAGTAAATTAGTGGAACAAGCTGGATGGCCCGCTGAGGAACCGATTCCTAAGAGGGTCGAGAGTCCTCTCCAAACACTGGGGTGTGCCAGCTAACGGCCCTGGATAATGCTGGAGTCAGTGGTTCTAATTTTGTCCTCCCGCTTCATTCTCTCAGCATCGTTGCCGATGTGATAACTTCATCGCTAAACAATTAAAAGCCCTCCTTCCATTTCCACACATATCGACACAAGAAGCAGCAGAGGAGCATATTAAAATAAATCAAGCTATATAAATAAAGGTGACTTGACTTATTATGTGGGGACTGCGCAGGAAGCGGTGCATGCAATGCAGATGACGCAAGCGGGAGAGTGCGAGAATTGTCTGGGAGCGGAGACTGTTTGCGGAACATTTGTACTTGCGAGAGGCTTTTGATGTTGTGTTGTGAAAACACATGTTAGTGCTCATTATAGCGCTGTTCCTCAGCCCTTCATTTGTATATTGTGCTGGGCATGGGCACTGAGGAGGAGCCATCTACCCTACAGAAAGTGTGCACCCTCTCTCCACATTCCCCCATTCATCATGTTGACACCAGCGCAGCTACTTTTGTGAAATGGAGAAAAATGGTTAAGTCAGCTCTTTCCCTGAGCCTCTTCCAAGTATGTGTGTGCGTGTATATTTCCGTGCGTGCTCGTATGAGGAGTTTGCGCGCGTGATGAACATTGGCTGGTATGATTTGAACATGTCGTGCGAGACGAAAATCATTTTTTAACACGCTGAATGAATTGTGTTTATTTATTTATTATCTGTTTTGCTTTACACACATACATTCAATGAATTAAACATTAATAATTGTATATACACACACACACACACACACCTGTTTAACCCCTAAATACGTGCATGGAGACATTGTAAAACTATACAATGGCAAAAAGCAAGGTGTAACACGGTTCAATCCTACAATTACCTCATTCTGAAATCATACAGACTCGATCTCTTTCTCTCGCTCTCTCCATTTCTGTCTTGTCTGGCCTGCTGTTTTGCAATATTCTCAACTAATACTGAGATTTTATCAGTTTCCCAATCTACTGTCTGATTGAAGACTGAGGAGGACATTAACATACATGGTCTGTCACACACTAGAAGACACAAATAAATGAGCAAATTTCCATTTCCTCACACGTCACCTTCATTTACGCCTGATGCTTTTCAAAATAGACAGATTGTCCTCTTTCTGTTTGGTCCTTCCGAATAATTTTCGACTTTACCCCGGCTAAGAATACCCAATATAGCAATGTTTCTGTAATGAAGAAAGTTTCCACACACTTACCGTTTCAAATAGGTTGGCAATTTTGAAATGCTTTACAGCCTTTCTGTACAATTCGCTGACAATTTGTTTGTGTAATGTGTGTGTGTGTCCACTTGCAAGTGTGTTGTGCGCACGCTAAGGAGACTATGATAAAGCCATGGACCAATTACACCTCTTTTCCTCCGCGATTGTTATCTTAAGGGCTGTTGATATAGTCTTTGTTAGGAATGTTTAATCTTCATTAAAGATTTAAGGGGAGAAAAGTCACTTGAGAAATTCGGAAATTAAATATTTAATGAGCTAATTCCTATCTATGGCTCACACCTTTACCCAGAGCTCAGTGTTTCTCATTGTCGTTAGCCATCAGAGGTCATTTTAAAACCTTTTACGGAGTAGGACATTAAAATGGATCACAGCTCATTTTTCTTGTCCACTGCAAGCACTGGACCGACATATCAGACTTTGAACTTTTAAAGTCTCCTTCTTTAAGGTTAAATCAACTAATTATGAGACTGAGATTTTATACCCTGAAGATGTCCGAAATTCAAATGAAGCCGAACCAGAGTGCGAGGATTTTGTGCTGATTGTCTCTGTCCCCGCTCATAAGTGCTTTATTTCGGGGCGCGTGTGCTCGCTTGAGTTTGTTGTGTGTCCGTCAGAGTTGACTGATGGGTAGATGTTTTAACTCGCCACAGAAGTTCCGCTTAGTTGCTCGGCTGTTTGCTGACACCAAGCGTTCGCACGCAGGTTTATAGCCTCTTGTGGATATTGAGAGGTGTCCATGAGCGGAGAGGTTGGCCTGCTCGCTCTCTGGCACTGCGAGCGAGACTCCAAGACGGAGGAGCTCGGACTCCCTTCGTGTCACACGGTATTTGTCACATTTCAGTGAAGTGAACCAGGAAATTTGCTGGGCCATTGCTCAGGAGAAGAGGCGGAAGAGAGATAGGTCCTGATGATAGAGAGGGGTGGTGTGTGAGAATGTGTGTGTGAGAGAGAAAAGAGATTGATAGAGGCAGTAGGTCCAATCTGACATCTGCTGAATTGTCCTCTTTACAGTTTGGCACCATAAGGACATTTGAACTCATGGGTAGTGGCTACATGTAGACTGTATTCACGCTTCCTGGCTTACCGCTCCGCAAGGTAAAAACGCATTTTAGCCACTGCATGTGCATCTGTTTCATACAGTTTGAAATATAAATCACCTATACCTTTCTAAAAACTACCAGCATGGATTTCCGTCCATAAATATGACTGTCATCATAAACTGTAATTATATTTCACAGTATTATGATTTTCTCTCTATTTTTGGTCAAAAGCAATACAATACATATTTTCAAAAACATTACCGGCCTGATCCTTGTCCATTGCCAGAGGTCTCAAGTAAAAACTGACAACTGGCAAAATGTAAATTTTTACAGTACTGTACCATATATAATTACAGTTTACGATTACAGTTATATACAGTATTTCCTGTGATGAAGCTGAATTATTACAGTCTTCAGTCACATGATCCTTCAGCAAAAAATTCTCAGGAAACATTCCTTCATATTATCGATGTTGAAACAGTGCTGTTTTTTTCTTTTCTTTTTTATTCACTGTAAAAAATATTGTTGGTTTAACTTAAAAAAAAGTAACCTGGTTGCCTTAAAATGTTAAGTTCATTGAAATGGAAAAAAGTGAGTTAATCCAATGAAGGATATTGATTTAATCATCAGAAACTCAAAATTATATGTTTTCTGAACTAAATAAATTATTTAAGTTGATTTGACAAAAGAAAAAAAAAATATTTTTTTTACAGTGTGTGATACGTTTTTTTTTTTAAATTATAATTAATAAATAAAAAACCTGACCCCGAACTTGTAAAGGCTTGCATACACTGTACATTTAATTACATTTTGTCAGTACAGATGTATTTCAGTAACTATTATTTTGTGATTTCACTTAAATGACACATTTACATTTTTTCCTTCACCCGTAACTTTATTTTTGAACACCACCCCTTTTACCTTTCTTCGTTAATTAAATTTTCTTTAGTATTTTCTAAATAATTGATTTATGTTGTTGTACACCGTTTTTATTTTTGGCTTGCATATTTGTATGAATATGAAAATCATTTTATTATATGATTATAAAATAGTTGACATGAGAACGTCAAAATTGAAGAAGAAAACATTTAAGAGAAATAGAAGATTTGTCTTTGTCAGACATTGCTGACCTGTACTGTTCAAGTTCATTACCGATGTGTATTACTTAATGTAATGAACTTTAGTGTTTTAAAGACGCATATGATTTGATGTGAAATAGCATTTGTTGCATTTCTTCAAGTACCAAGTACATCTTTCCTGAACATCGGGAGGCAGCAGGCCGACTGCTGTTGTCAGTGCTGGTTGAGGAAAAGGCCTCCACTGTGGAGAGGAGTCCTATTGACCAGGCCTGTAAAAGGAAGCTGCACATGTTCATTTAGCTGGTCGCCCACTCCTGGGAGGCCATTGATTGCCTCAGAGTGAGACTGTAATCTGCGTGATTGTAACGTGAAGAGGGGTTTCAACGGCACACAGGCACATTTTATTGCAGGTGGAGAGGACCCTTGGGGGAGGGGATGGGGGTCTCAGGGGCAGAGAAGATGGAGATTGGGGGGGATCGGGCTCTTAAAACGAGCTGAGGGTGAGTTGTTAAGTCATTGATTACTTGCCGACTGAGATTACAGAGGTGTAATGGCTGTGCGCAGATAACATGGCGAGTGCTTTCTCTCGCTTTCAGCGAGCGTGTGTGTGTGTTCTCGTGCTGCTGCTCTTGTTCTTTAAAGGAATAGTTTGCCGGGAAATAAATAATGGCAACATTTATTCACTTTCATGTTGTTCTTTTTGACGTTCTTCTGAGAAGCACAAAAAGGAGAAAGTTGTAACAATCTTTTCTCATATTTCATGTGTCAAGTCTTTTGAAGCTGTACAGTAACTTTGTGTGAGGAACAGATCAAAGTTATTTATTGCCCTTTATATTGGCATGCACAATAAAATATCAGTTATCAAATGATGACATTGTTTTAGATTTTGTTTTTATTATCATATCAGTCAATGTTGGATATGTATCTGTTAAAATAGGGTATTTAATAGTCCATGCATATTTTCTCTATTTTTATATGTAGATTACATTTGCTGTCATCTAACACTCAAAGGTAATTTAACTTATATATAATAAAATGTTTTTGAAATGCATTTATTTTATGATAAGTATACTACAAATACATTTACATATTTATGTACTTAAAACAAATATCCTGCAATTGTACTTTTGGTATGCTAAATTAGTATAATTAAAGTCTGCTAAATTGGAACAACTTATTTTGGACTTAAGAAATATCCTATTAGAAATAGTATAGAAAATATACTATTATAAATAGTGCTGAGGTGCAACTACAGATTTTTTTTGGCTGTCCTAAAATGGAACTATTTCAATTATACATAGATCACACTCATAGATATTAAACACATTTAGGCTTAATATCAATAAATGTGCATTGTGCAATATAGAAGTACTCAAAAGTTTATTAATTATAATATTTATAACAGTCTCAAGCAGTAGTATACTTGGAATGAAATAAATATATTTTAAATACATTTTGGTATGTGTGTTTTTCAGTAGGATAATAATTCATTAAATTATGTTTTTCACTAGGATAGTAATTCATTAAATTATGTAATCTTTAAAATAAATATCTATTTTATACAGTATATCATGTTTCTAAATTCTATTGTGGCATTTCAAACAGTTGATTTTTAGTGTTTTATTTTTTTTTATTTAGGCAAAGTAGTGTAGAATTTTAATATTAGTCATTTATTGTCTAATGACTATAAAAGTGTTTTACTTTATATTTATTTAGGCAAAATAGTGTAGAATTTTAATATTAGTCATTTGTTTATTGACTATAACAGGGTTTTATTTTTTATTTATTTAGGCAAAGTAGTGTCGAATTTCAATATTAGCCGTTTATTGACTATAACAGTGTTTTACTTTTTATTTATTTAGGCAAAGTAGTGTAGAATTTTAATATTAGTCATTTATAGTTTATTGACTCTAACAGTTGTTTATTTTTATTTATTTAAGCAAAGCAGTGTAGAATTTTAATATTAGTATTTTTATTGTTTATTGTCTATAACAGTGTTTTATTTTTTATTTAATTAGGCAAAGTAGTGTAGAATTTTAATATTAGTCATTTATTGTTTAATGTCTATAACAGTGTTTTATTTTTTTTTTTTATTTAGGCAAAGTAGTGTAAAATTTTCATATTAGTCATTTATTGTTTATTTATTGACTATAACATGAAGATAATTAATTGACTATGTCAGTATAGAAACACTTCAATTTTGGTCTGTTCCCCACACAAATATATCATATGACTTCAGATCATTTGAAAAAAATGTTTTTTTGTTGTTGTCATTTTAGATGAATCGCCCAAGTGCCTCTTTATTTTCATCATATGAAAAGAGTAACCAGTGCAATCGTGAAATATGTGAGTAAATGATTTGTTTTGCGTGAACCTTCCTTTAAAAGAAGCTGCCCTTTTGTTTTTGGCTTGCATTGACGTCCTGCGTCGTAGTTCTCGCTGTTATCCTTATGTCAAACAATAACACAACCATTACGAAATCCCTGTTGGTTGCAGCGGAGTGATCAGAGCCCTCTGCAAGCATAATTGATGCGTTTGCCAGCGCCTCAGAGGTGTTCGGAGAGGGACTAAAATGGCAGTATCATAATTTCAAACTTTAACAAAACAAATTGTATTAACATGGCCACCCCGCCCTAATGGTGCGGACTGGAGATGTGGTGCTTGTTTTAGCTGTAAATTGCACTCAGCAGGGAGTCCCCTGGGCTTCTGGCCATTTACACTCCTAATGAGTTATTGGGCACCCAAGAGCAGTGGCTCTAATTGCTTTGGCTTTTTCACTCCAGTCGTCCAAACTGGAGGCATTAGCTTCCTGGTTAAGAGGACCGCGAATGAGGAGGGAAAGCAGGAAAACAAGACAGCTGTTGATGCCTTGATCGCTTAAGTTCACTGTCAGGTAGAAGAGAAGCTGTACTCCAGCAGATTCAGATGTGCTCTAACTTTTTTTAGGGCCTTGTTTGTTGATTGGTCTCCCGCATGTCAGTCCCAGAGTCCCAGAATTAGCAGTCTCTAAGTGCTAAATCGGACGGATCAGGCCTTTTTAGGGTTGCTGGATTCTCACTCATGCAGTAGAAAAAAGTCTCCTCTTGTCTCTGTATGTTTAAAGCAATACAATTACACACATGCCTGTATAGTGCTACTTTCCCATTATTCTTTCAACGTTTGAATTATTGATGTAATGAACCGCCACACGGGACTCGTTAGAAAATGGAAATGTCTCTATATACTGGAATGTGAACCATGTCTACTTTAAAACAACCATTTCCAACATGCAACCTGCACATAAGAGCGCAAATACTCTTCACTGCTGAGTGCAATTGCCATCATGTCTTTTTACAACATGTAGAGATAACTATTGGTATTGCCTTTATGGATTTTGCACTCCACCACAGAAACAAAGCTATTCCTCACACTCAAAGCCTGAGGGAACCAGCTGTTTCTCCAGGCCATCAACCTCAGAGAGATGCTGGAGACCAAGCTAAGAGGAGTCACGCATCAGCTTGACCCCGTTAGGTGCGCCTCAGAGGGTTTCTGATAAGTCTGCCGTCATCGCCAACCCCTGGAAGGAGTGATTGACAATTTGGCACGCCAATGTAGCACGCCGGCTGTGCGAATGAAAATGGGGAGCGCCTGCATTTTTAATGGTCATCCATGACCATAGCAACTAGGGTTTGTTACGGCCCATCCAAACTGTCATAGAGCGGATCAAGCATCCGACGGGTCCTGCTCCTGTTAGTCTGCTTAATTATTTAGTGTGTATGTATTTACAATAGGTTGAGAAAGGCAAGAGAGAGTGGTGCAGTGTACATCTATAGCATGCATAATACATGATCCCGCTAAAGGCAATATGAGAAGGGGTGGCGCACTCTCATATTTTGGGCTTTTCTTGGCGTTGGGAGTTGTAGTACAGAAATGCACCATTGGAAAACCTCGTCCGACAGATTACTTGTCCTCGTCGCGTAATATTCTCTAAATGACATCGTGGGCTGAGCTTGAGAACAATCTACGACGCGTGTTTTATTGGCTTGTTCTGGCTGTCTGGAACAACAAGGAGCGTTATGTAAAAACACCAGTGCTGAACTGGAAAGTTTTGTCTTGGGAGAGCCGGAGTTCAGAAGGGAGGGGGGTTTGCTTTTGTTAAGCATGCTCTGCCTTTTCACTTCTGCTTAAGTTCCTCCTTTAATCATGAGCGTATAATTAGAGAGGCCTGCAGTATGCAAATGTATTCGCATTTTCTCCAGGTTGTTATGCAAACTTATTAAAACGTATTAAAATCATGGATAATTGCAGAGGAGCCTGTGGTGAAGATGAGTCGGATTATTTTTTTTTTATTCTTTGCCTAATGATAATGGGGGACAGCATAGATCGCTTTTCCTCGTAATGGGTTAAATTATGGGTTAAATATGCTGAATTACTGGGTTGGAGTGACCCGCTAGTATCAGGAAAGTATCCATCATGTGCTGTCAGTATATCTGATTACAGAATAGATCTGAATGCAGTTTTTCCCCTTTGAAGGTCTAATGCAAATGATTAAACCTTTGCATTATTTACGCTTCAGAAGCATAGTGTTATTGTTTGGATTTAATACAGTAGAGATGAATGCAGTTTTGAATGTGGCAATTATCAAGGGCGTCAAAGAAAATGTTTTGACTTGACCTTTTTGTCTCCAAAAAGCAAAACAACAGAACCGAACAAAAGCAAATGAGAGATCCACATGTGCATGATTTGTGATATCAAGTGTCCTTTTTGAAAAATAGAGAGCAAACGCTGATTTATTCACCAGCACTTTTCATTTGACTTTATACTCTATAATCACGTTTTGAGTCAATGTTTTAGAGTCTGCTGATTCTGGACAGGATCAAGACCTCAGCAATAAGTGATCCCCTGTGATATTGCTGTGTAAACTCTCTTACCGTCGCCTCTATAGATCTAATGTGGTACTTGAAAATCCATTTCTGCTATAAATATTCAAATCTGTGCCTTTCAGGTCTAGAATATCACATTTAGCAAGATCAATATCACTTTGCCTTTGAAATCACGGAGGCACATTTAGTGGATACTAGGGGTTGTCACGGTACCAAAATTTCAGTAGTCAATACCAATACCAGTCAAATTTCATGATTATCGTTCGTACTCATTTCGATACCGCAGAAGAAAAATAATGGGCGTTTCTTTGGACAGTTTTAGCCGCCATGTGGATAATGCATTTGATGTGTCTGTGTCTGTGTGTGTGTGTGTGTGTGTATATATATATATATATATATATATATATATACATTATGACTTTCAAACGATTAATTGCGATTAATCGAATCCAAAACAAAAGTTTGTGTTTACATAATATATGTGGGCGAATGGTGTATAATTATTTTGTATATATATAAATACACACATATGCATGTATATTTAAGAAAAATTATTAGTTATATATAAAATATTTATGTTTATATAGAATATAAATTATATATAAATCTGTATACACTATATACATGAAAATATTTCTTATATATATATATATATATATATATATATAAAATAATTATACACTCACATATATTATATATTATTATTATTTAAGAGATATCGCTGCAAGTCTAAATCCGACAGTAAATTCCTTGCATTTTCCAAATCCAAAATAAATCAAATTAAAAAATACTTTTATATAGTTTGCATCATTTGGCAATTAGATGGATTATCACTGCTTATAAAAATATAAACTAAACAATTAAAAGTAAGTTTTTGGGGGGAAACAAGGGTGGAAATTATAGATGTATTTTTTTTATTTTTATTTAAAAAAAATATATTTTTCACAAAATAAAAAATGATTTCTTTTTTTAATAGCATCATTTTAAAGAAACACCCTAATATATTGCTTTTTCTGTGGTATCTACTAGAATTTTTGACATCGCTTGCAGATATCACCCCATTTCCTTATAATGTCCTGGACTCCACTGCAGAATTATGAAATAGGAATTCTTTAATTCAGTTTTGTAATTTCAGATCTCTTCGAAGAATTCTCCATAGCTTGAATGCTATCACCAGGCAATTTATCACTCTGAGATGCAACCGAAATGAGACTGAGTCTGCACACTGTTGCTTTATGTATGAGTGGGTGATTTAGAGGTGAGGTTTTCTTTCTTGCCCATTTCAAAGTGCAGAGCTCAAACAAGCGATCAAGAAAAGAGCTAAAGGCTGAGGTTCAATGACGGCATGGAGCTCAAAAACTCCTCAAGTAGAGGCTTGTGGCTCTGCCACTGGCCCCAGTTATGTTTGAACCTCTGACCTATGCACTGAAGCAATGTGATAGTGGTGACAACTTAACCCCATATAGGTTTAAAAATGAAATGCCTCAGGTTCCCAGCAGATAATGCAATCTGTGAGATTGTATAATGCGCACTTCTTCCCAGGACTTTGAGAACAACCTCAGCCATCAAATCTCCCTGGCAAGTTGTAATATTATCCATTCTTCAGTTTTACTTCCTGTTCTCCCGTGTAAAAAATGATGGGGTTGAGCCACAGGAGCGGCAAAGCCAATTACAGAGCAGAAATCTGATGATGTTATTCTAGGCATGATTTATGGTAATTGACCCCATGCTGCGATGGTCATAATTAATCTGCCTCGTCACTTGTGGAAAAGGCCAACTGCTGGAGTGTATATATATTGCGTAGCTGTGGGATCCTATTGTCTCTCAGCGACGCAGCGAGTTGAGCCGTTCTGTCTGAATCAGCGCCTTTGTCCCCCTTAAGCCACTCTCCGCAGCCCCGAGCCAGGTTTGCTCCCCTCTTTTTGTTGTTCTCTCCCTCCTCAACTTTTCTCTCCACCATCTTTCACACCCTCATACGCACAGCGCTGCACTCTTTTCTGCTGTGTCCCTGTCCCCTGCGGCTTTGGTGACCGGGGGTTGGAAATATGGAGCGAATGAAAGGAAGAAAGATGGTGGGGCGAGGGGTTTGCAGAACAGAGATGGCGGCGTTTTCTCTCCTCTCTGGGTTTGGATTAGCATTTGTGCGGTTGGTTGGCTGGCAGCTCCAAACGAGCCTATCAGTGGATGGCTTTGATCAGTGCTGTCATGGAAACATTGTGGTTAATGAGGGCCTGTGAGTTACTGTGCCCACTATTATTGAAAAAAAAAGAAGAATTTGAAAGTTTTGGGTGGGGTGACTACTTTTAAACTTAAAAGAATAGTTACTCAAAAATTGAAATTCTGCCAGTTTCTCTTTTTCATGCTCTATTAGAAGAAAAAGTTCTATATAGAACCTTAAAAGGGTTACCTTAAGGAAAAATGTTCTATATGGAACCTTTTGGGTTAATTCATTATCATCTGTTTTGTCCTTTCCGAATTAAATATTTCATATTATTGACAAACATCAAGACCCTAAAATGTATTTATGAATGCATATGAATGATCACAAAATTCAAGATATGGGGGTTAGAAAAGTATATATGTATGTAACTTTATGTAGTTAATCAATATCACACAGAGAGCCATTTAAGTTTTCCAAAAATCAGCATGATTAAAATGTGATATTAAGTTACTTCAACAGTTTAATAAACAATAATTTAATAAACTACAAAATGTTGCAGAAAAAAATAATATATGAATGAATAATAGCCAAAAAAGGTTCTTTCTTTTCATTATAGAACCTTTTTTAGCATAAAAGGTTGTTTGGAGTTGAGTAAAGAACCCTATGCTTCATTTATAGAAGCCCAATGAACCCCTTTTTTTAAAAGTGTGTTGTTTCAAACGTATATGGGGATATGATGGAGATGAATGCTTTCCATTCAGAAATGACAACCCTATAATTTTTACCTTTATCATACACTGCTTTGGGGGCCTGAAAAGTATGTGGGGCTTACAAATAATTGTCATTTGATTCATTTATTGAGTTATTTTTTCCAAAAATGTATTGAGAATGATTAGACTATAAGCATTTCAGTGCCCTCTGAAGGCATCATGTGGGTAGTTATGGCCTATTTAGATTTTTATTCTACTCTTTAATCCTATAAATACTAATAATATAATCATTGTGGAAGTTTAGCGAATTTTCTTTAGCGATTCCCTGCTTCCCCTATAGGTGCAATGAGATACTGTTGGACTGCGTGGAAAGCAGTGTTCTGGTTCCATGTAAGGGCAGTGTGAAACAAAAATGTTCTATTGACCTGTTTCCCTCCATTATGTGTGCACTGGAATCCCAGGAGCTAAATGGCAGGGGCCTCTATAGAGTTCTCTCCCTTTCTCCTCCTACCTGATTCGGTGTGATCCCAATCAGTGTGAGGGCCTCCTCAGGAGCAGTGGGGTGAAGAAACGAATCTCCCATCGCTTAAATCCCGAATGGATCTGCCGAGGAGATACAGCCATGAGAGTGAGAGGCGATTTCAGTAAAATATTGATCTTGGTTAATTAGATTGCTATCTAGTCCTCGGGGTTTTGATTCTGAGTCACAAGCTGAAGACAAAGCCTTAAAAATGAATTTAAATTAAAGAAATTCAATATTTCAGCACAGAGCGTGATTATGTTTTGTCCCCTTATGAACAGAGTGTGGTTTTAGATTTGACGTAGTTAGATCTCACTTGCTCTGAAGCCTTTTTCTCATCCAATTTTTACTCATTGTAATCTTTCCATTTATTTTTCAGAGCATAATGTGTTTTAGGTCATGCTGCACTAATTAGATTTGTATTTTTTTAGCTTGAGTTTGACAGCAGAAGCCACATTACACAGACGACGTTAAAACCCCTACTACTCATGGCCACCCTGCTAACTTTATTATTTCAAATGTTATTAAGACGTACAGCAGAATCATTGTGCAGCTATGACAGCTGTCATTACTACCATATGTATTGTAGTTTGTTCCTGAAACTTTAGTGGTCTTTTCCCCACACGCGTCAGTGTCTGTCTGACAAACAGCTCCTGCTCTCTTTGCTGACTGACTGACTGAATGACAGAGCCCTTCAGCGATTTCCCTTGTTCTCCTTCAGATGTTAATTAAACTCTTTCATTATATTCTAGCTGTAAGAGGTCACTGTTTTGATTAGCCCACATGATACTGTTTTTTTTTTTGAGCCTAACTCCAAAAAATTAAGCTCCTCATTCATAGTGGCCTTGCTTTAAGCTAACCATTGCTATTCTAAAAGTAATATTTTCAAAGCCCTTTGAAGGTTATGACTGGCTAATGGCGTCAAGGGTTATTTTTTTATTTTATTTTTTTATTTTTTTATTGGTGCCAGGTTCTTGGATTTCAAAATCAGGGTGGATCAGCCACCCATTGAAGATTAAAAATAATAATAATAATAATATTTTTTTTGTATACTAGGGTAAGCATGAAGCATACAGTAGGTTCTACACTACCTGTCAAGTCAATCCATGAACATTGATTTCATTTTAAATACCCAGCTAATTTTCATTAATACTATAGACAACTCTTAAATGACTGGATTGGCAATGTTTAATCAGTCCCACATTAAATCATTCCCTTTCCGTTTTCTAAAAAAAATAACAGCATGTGAATTTATAATTCAAAGTTGCATCAAAACCACAAATGCCTTTATTCTAATGCTATTAAATGTATGTTACGATCAGCAGCTGGGTCATTATTTAATAGAACAAATTAACTCTACATGATGTTTCTCTGTCTCTGCCATTCCATAAATGGTGTAAATGCAGAGATTCAAATGCATCATGGCTGAAATGGTAAAAATTAAAAGAAACTTTAAAGAACATCTACATTTCTCATTTTTTTCTCATGGAGATAACATGAAAAATGTTCCATGCTTTAGTTGAGGATTTCTGTCAACTATTTGAAAACAAACACTTTTAACATGAAAATTACATGACAATCACTATAACCTGTAGATGGCTGCAGAGGACCACTCATTAGCTCACTTGCCATTTATAGTTCTTTGAATATGTTTTTTCTTTTGGAAAAAAGAAATAAAATCAATAAAATCAATATTATGACAAATTTTTAAAATGTATTGTACTTAAGTATAAAGTATAGCGAGAGTCACAAAGTAAGGGTTTTTTGATTTTCAAATTGCCAAACTTTTCTAAAGTATGCCTTCGTGGTTGTGATACGGGGATGTGTCGGGGACTGAGGTGATCATGAATTAGTGTACATATTAATCACACATTTTTAGGGCTAAAGCCCTCCTAAAATGGGCCTTTTTATTATATATATATATATATATATATATATATATATATATATATATATATATATGGCCTATTTAGAGGGGCATAGCACCAAATTTTGGGCCCTGGGTAAAATTTGTATATATATACATACATACATACATATATATATATATATATATATATATATATATATGTGTGTGTGTGTGTGTGTGTGTATATATATATTATATATAAAATTTGGTGCTACGCCCCTGTTAATCAGTATAACATGTAATTAATTGGATTCAAAAATGTCACCTACATTAAATTGACAGCCCTATTTATTTATTTTCAGGGCTCAGAGTCAATAATACAGCATGAAAATCCTTGTGTATGTCTTGTATCATTCTTGTGTTGTATCAGCCTTGTGCTACAGTTTTTGGATCAATAGTGTAAGATCTTAACCAATGAGCCAACCATATTGACTCCAATCATGGTGACAAACCTCCCTCTTGATGACATTCTTTTGTTATTGAGATTGAGAAACGTCAAAAGCTCAGACATTATCTATTCAGAACACCGCTCCCCTCAACGGCCTGACCAGACAATAATCACAATAGTGATCTTTCTGCTTTTCACTTTAAAGCAAAAGTGCAATGAAGCCTTCCCATGATTACGTGTCAGCCTTCTCAAGAATAACATGCTCGTTAATCGACTCATCACTTAATGAATGAGGGCCATTAATTGATTAGCAGCGATGCTGATTCGCACTCTCAGCCGGGGCTTATTGCTTCCCTTTCTGTAAGATGAAGTAGCTCTGAGGGGCGTCCGTTGAAACCACTGTGTAGCTTCGCTTGGTGCAGCGCGCTATCGATTTGACGTCCCTCCCTCTTCCTCTCCACCCGTTCAGAGGGGGATCTGAAAAGCTGCTGAAACGCCGCTTTCCTCAATCCCAGAGGTCCCTTGGACCAAAATCTATTAAAGGAAATAAATAAACACATTCATTAATAGAGGCTTGTTGCTTTTTTTAGCCCTTCTCTGGAGGTGGGAAGTTGGGACTAAAAGACGCAGAAGTCTTGAGAGGTTGAGGTGGGTTAGATTCTCCAGCGGCCTTTCTTATTAACGCACACGGCTCTTATCGGAAATCTAAGGTTACACTTGCTCGGATGTGCCAACAGCGTTGCCCGGGTTCTTGAGTCACTTTTGCCAAACAAATGAGCTAACTGGGATCAAGTTATCATGCTCTGCTCTCTTACCTTTTAGAAGTAGGAGTCATAAAGTCATTTATATTAGCCGCTATCCAATAAGACGCTGACATCCTGCGTGGCTCAGAGAAAGAGTAGTGGTCTATTCTTCGGCTCTTTCCCATTTTTTTCTCTCTCCCTCCTAAGGTGTGCAGCTAGAGGATTTACAATGGCTGCCATGGCACCTCAGTCTCGTCCATAAACAACCGGCACTCCTGTCTC
Organism: Cyprinella venusta; assembly: GCA_038021265.1. Classification (NCBI taxonomy): domain Eukaryota; kingdom Metazoa; phylum Chordata; class Actinopteri; order Cypriniformes; family Leuciscidae; genus Cyprinella; species Cyprinella venusta. Next base: position 24,097,045 of record CM075877.1, read on the forward strand.
ACGTGCCTCTACATCGTCACGGCAACATCCATCATCACAACTCTTAAGACAGTCATCCTCTTTCATAAGGAGGCTTCCTCCAGAGCCCCCTCAGACAGCTGGAGTAAATCACACTAGAGAGAGAGGAAGAGGAAGAGAGAATGGAAATAGCGAATGTGCTCATGTAGCCCACAGCATTGATATACAGTGTATCAATGGAATTTTTACATTTAGAACCACCCAATGCCTGGAAAATGGGATCAGAAATGCAACACTAAGGTTACGTTTAGACCTTAGACTGTGAAAAAAGATGGACGGCACACCTTCATTCTCTTCCATTGTAGAAAAATAAGGCCGCAAATGTCCCAATTTGGCGCTGATTACGCAGATTCTGAGCCCGATTCTGCACAGTAGTGAGTGTGAAGTGGAGCCATGGTATCAAGAATCAATCGCAAGCTCATCATGTCGTGTGAAATAAACAGTTATGGAAATGTAGAAATGAAAAGTAAAGCTCCAATCTCCTCCCAAAGTCTGTTGGTGCCTCAGTGACTACTACGCTCAGAGAACCAGCTGTCAATCATGAAGCCACACCCCTGTTTTTATAGCACCAAATAACTAATTTTAAAAAAAAATGAACACATTAACTTACATGGAACTTATATCAGAGTGATAAAAGCTTCTTAAAGGAGCCATATAAGATTGTGGCCAAAACTGGTACTGCAATCACTTCCCCCTCCTCCCTGACTCGAGGTTGCCAGATAGACTGCAGAATCCAGCGCATTTTTTACCTGACCGTTTGTAGCTGTAGTTGTGGTAACTAGAGCAGCTGGCAACCCGGATGCTGCAACACTACTGACTTTGTGATTGGTAGATAGACATAATCAGGGCCATTTTATGATTTTTTGAAATAAATGTCTTGCATATATAGCTCCTTTGAAATGACAGAAACCATATTTGTAACAAAAAAAAAAGTGTAATTTGATTGTTTAGTTTGTCTCAAGTCCCATTAGATTACACAGAGAGGGTGGGGTTTATTGATCTCCTGACTACCCAAATTACGAATCTTGAATTATGGGTGACACTTCTGGTTTGGGGAGCATCCATTCAAAAAGACCGAAACATATCATTTCAAAATATAAGCTTGCTCTACAATTAATCATTATTCATCGGTTTGACTGAATGAGCTGTAAATTATCCTTCATGCTCCATTTTCTATTCTATTATATCTGCCAAGAGCTCTTTTCTATCTTTCCTTCACTAATTTCTTTCTTCCGCTTTGTATTCTGCTGTAACAGTATATAAAAAAAGACAACATATACTATGCATTCATGGTCGGTTCTCCCTATTTATTTATTTTTACTATATGTTCCATTAATAATTCACTGGAGTGCAGAAAGAATCTCTCCTTTTTTCCCCCCAAATTCTCAATCTCTTTCCAAGTTTGTTTTCACGCAGAGGTGTTCAAATGTAGAACTTCACTTCTCTCTCCTCTTTCACTTCTAATATCTTTTATCAGTGTTAACTGGAATGTTAACTGGAAAGCAATTAAACATTGTCTGTCGAAATAACGTGAAGTACTTTGAAATATTATCGCACAATGCTAAAGTTAATGAAAAATCTTGATTAAGGCAATGTATGTTGCATAATACAGATATTACCACAGTGTATATTAAACCTGTCGGTAATATTGCTGCAGAAAGAATTGCGCTTTTGTGGTTATTCGTGGTATGTTCAATGTGCATTGTTGATGCTTTATTACACTTTTAAATTTCCTTTTAATGTTCGATGGTTGAATGGTAAGTAAAATGATGTCATCTGTTTTTTTTGTTTGTTTTTTTTAAAGCGTACTGTGTTCGTATAGCAAACTGGTTGTTTAAAATTGCACCCATAATTCGTGCAAAGCATCATGGGACGTAGGCCCAGCCACCTGGGGGGCGATCGATTGCTGTATGGGCTAGATCGTTCGGACCTTTACCACATTAACTTGAGTTTGTCAAAATTGTGCACTCTCTCCTGCTTACTAAGTCCCTCTCTATATGATTTTGCACCTACCACATGTTTTTCCGTGTGTTTTGCCTCCATAATGGCCGTACATCGGGGTTACCGCCCAGAACGTGACATCGGTGAAAACCCTCTATACTGTATGTGATACCATGACTTTAACAAAAGAAACACCTTTTTTCTTCATTGTATTTGACCTAAATCTGTTAGCTTTTGTAGTCTGAACAGCAAAAAAAAATTATATATTCTGCTTTTGTGGCAAACTGATCCCAACCAAACCCATAAGTGGTTTGAAATCAGATTAAAATCTGAAATGCACTTCAGTCTCAGGACTGTGCAAATATTATAGTTCTTCCTCTAATGCATATGCACTGTTGAATTGAGTACTATAGTGACATTTTTATACATATAGTATAGATTGTTTTTTGTTGTTGTGACAAGCAGTAAAAAAAATGCAGATGCAGATTAATTTTTTTTTCCAGTTTTCTGTCTTTACACAATGACAGTTACTTTCTGTGTCATGATGTACTGTAGATATGCTGAATAGTGATGACACTTTCTGAACAAACTGATCTGATTTCATCACTCACAAAAGTATGTCTAAGTCCTAAGGACCAGATAAAAAACAAAACAAATCAACTGTACAGTGTGAACATCTTGAGCCACAGAGACACACCGCACACCTCTGCCATTCATACAGCCTGTAGACTAGAGGGACTAGAAATAAGTCATGACAGAATATCCACCACTACAAAGCTTGATCCAGTATACAGTTTGTCTGCAGGTGTAGCTAGCATAACAACATGCATTCCCACACATCTTAATCAAAACAGTGCTGTGCTTGCAGAGGCCACATGGGAAGTTGCTATAGTGTGCATGTCTGGTTTTATGGCCGCATGGATGTTTGCTGTCGGGAAGAGAGGAGGATATATCTGCTGTGTGGGACAGGAATCTGTTCTCTAGCTCAGGCCATCAGGACTGCTGCAGCTCTGGCGAGTCTATTGGACATAAAATGATGATTAAAGGGTCCTGCCCTTTAAATAGACAATCCTGTTGACCCAATTTAGAGGCAAAATCAATGCGCCACTCGGCAGATTAATTGAGACGCGTCTGATTGATTTTTTTTTTTTTTTTTTTTTTTTTTTTTTTTAAAGAAAGCTCGACAAACTGCAATGCTGCAGGGCTGCAACGGCAGAACGGAACAGCTGCCCAAAGTTGAGGTGAAGTGAAAACTTCCCTCTTGTTCTTTATGTAATGTTTGCCCCAGAGGCCTTCTCCTGTGCTGGCAATAACAAGAAGAAATGAGAAAAGCCGGATTGTACACGTGTGTACGGTCATATATATGCATTTATATAGCTGCCCTGTGGCACTGGCTGTAAAATTTGATTTCTTGAGTAGTTCTGTAGGTTCATTTAGATAAAATTAGGCCTTCATGATGAACAAACAAAAATTGAAAGCTGGCTTGGTAAAGTCTTGTTTGGAAGTTTTTGAAAAGGATGACAGACTCTGAAGTAGAGCCCGACCGATAAAGGATTTTGAAGGCCGATACCGATACAAATATTTGTTGGTTTTAAAATCCGATATTCCGATATATCGGCCGATATTTTTATTTATTTATTTTTCAGAAGCGCACAACAAAACATTAACAGATTTGCCTAACATTAGTTATTCGTAGTTATTTATGAGTTTTAACTAAAATAATATGGTAATGCATTTTAAAAAGAAACTTGTTTCTTTTATTGTCACGACAGATCAGACTGATGGTAGTGGCATTAGCTAGCTTTGTGGTTAGCTAGTCTATGATGAGCCATAATTTAGCAATGGATAACGTCATACTGCAAATTGGAAAACATACATTTTCAATATAACAGGCCAAGAAGAGATTTAATTGTTATTCAAGCACTGTATGTGTCGTGATCAACTCAATGACTACGTTTACATGCAGCCAATTTTCGGGTTATGGTCGGGTTAAGGTCACTTTTCGGGTTTCTGAAAAATTAGGGATAACCCGTTTACATGCGTGAGCCGAGAGAGTTTCTCCTGTATACATGGTATTGCAATATCCCGATGTAAACGGCGATGCGTGGTTAGCGTCTAGACGTACGGACAACCTTAAGATGCAAAATGCATCATTTCCGATTCTTCTTCCTGTATCCAAAGACAACAACAACAGCAGTATGCGGATAATGAATAGTTCGGTGCAGATAGCGATCGCCTTTGTTTGCGCTTAGATGCTGGTAACGTTACTGAGCTCGTTCCAAAAGTATGCTGTGCTGCGTCTCGCCTGGTCTCGCCATGTTTACTTCCGGAATACTGCACGTGGATTTTTGTATGCGCCGAGAAGTTTCTTTACTCAAAAGACCAAGATTCCTTGCGAATAGAACATGCGCAGAACACAAATCACAATCTGGATATGCCGATACGCGTTTACATGACCAAAAATGTGGGTTAGAAAAGGGGTACCCCAGGTATAATATCCCGGTTTTTAAAATCCGGTATATGAGCATTTTTCGGGGTTTTGCCGGTGTTTACATGGACGTTCGCGACCGGGTTATTGCTAATATCCTGGTTTTGAATGGGTTATTGGCTGCATGTAAACGCAGTGAATGAGTATTGCCAACAGGGACTGTGTAGAGTGCCCTCTATACAACTCCAACACTCATGACATGGTTCAAGCGTGTTTCGTCCGTTTTTATTTTATTTTTGAAATATTCATTTATCGGACATTATAACTGCCGATACCGATAGTTTGGAAAATGCCTAATATCGGCCGATAATATCGGCCTGCCGATATATCGGTCTGGCTCTACTCTGAAGGTAATTAAAAGGATGGATACACAGACAGAGAGGTGTGAGTCGTGTTTCAATGTTAAGGATGTTTGTGTCTCCGTGTCCCTGGAGTCTAGTCCAACCCGCTCCCCAAGGTTCACTCAACACATTTGAGACCCTCTCTTCCACAGACTGAATCCAGTTAAATGGCTCATCAATAAGAGCATCTGTTTCACCTTTGGAATCAATCAATCGCTTGGTTTACAGCTTCCCTGATGTGAGGTTTGTCTGAGTGCCGTCAACCTCAAACATGGTACAGGTGATCAGAGATCTTATTACGCACTAAAGTCTCGTGCGCACTTTCATCAGTCCGAGTGTGGGTACACAGAGGTGTCTTATCACGACGGAGGAATCTGATCTTATCATTCAGCATGGAAGGATCCCATTACTAACAATCGCACACGCTGCATGGGGCTGAATGATTTGGATAGGGCAATATAATGAACAAATAATTCACTTTAATAGTGACGATCCTTCCACTAGTGTGGCGCGACACGTCCGTCATTATTTTGCGGGGTTGACGGGCAGTTTGTCTCGATCCCCCTCGGGCAGGGAGGACTAGCGTGGAGCGTCTAATAAAGAAGAACATCATAACGTTGTACTAATGTTTAATTATGGCTTTGTGGTCCAAGGACAAAGTGGAGGAAAGTGCACGAATTGCAACTGTACGGCACTGATCATTTATTTTTATTAGCGGTGGTCATTCTTTTTTCGGTTCCTCAGGTTCCCCTTCAGACTTTTCCTCCTCCCTTGTGCCTCCAGCATGGCCCGTGCTCTCATCTTTAAAGGTAATGGTACACTGCTGAGTGACAGTTCATGGCCCCAAAGCCATACAGTTTTAATTAAGAACATGTCCCTGGTTGGCCCCTGGTCCTGGAGCAGGTAAAGCCAGCTCAAGCCCAGCTCGGACCCCGTGGAGGGCGGGACGCGATGACAGTCCTGGCCCGATTAAAAGTCACAAGGTTGAAAGTTGCGCCACTTGTGGCATTTTTCGTTTCTTTCTTTTTTTGTGTGTGTTTGGCTTCTACTTGGTGGAAGGTCAGCGAGAAGAAAAGTTCTAGAGAAAGTTGAGCACAAACTTGTGCTGCGATATCTAGTTACATGAAGTTACCAGGTTAGTTTCAATGCTATTTTTTTTGTCTAAAATAGCTGTGAAATTTGTACTCATCAGCATATTTTAGATAAGGTAATGTGTAGTGTTTTATAGAGACGCTGACTAAACAAAGTCACCCCTTTTGGGAGCTGCAGCTTTAGTCTCATTTACATCTAAAACAGTGGAGGGAACTTCTAAACGAATGTTTTGTTGATGTGTTTATAAGCCAAGGAGGTGTATTGCACATACACACACACAAAAAAAAAGAAGCGCATCAAAAAAAAAAAATAATAATAAAAAGAAACAAGTCCATATTTACCAGCGCATTAGAAGCAGTTTGTTTGGCTGCGGGGCACAACATGTTGGGTCGCCACATCACAGGAATTCCCTCTTGGGATTTGAACAAGTGCTTGTCTGGTGAGGTTTGCTGTTTCCTAATCACCTGGACTGGAACGCCGGCCTGTTTGTGTGGGTGTTTATATCTGCGTGTGTGTTTTTGGAGGTTTAGCTGAGGCTCAGGAGTTAATGAGGGCTGTTCGAGATGCGTGTGTCCGGCAAGGGGCAGGTAGTACGGTGTCAGCGTTTCAGGCCAGGCTGGCCGGGGGGCGGCTCGCAGGTGGGCTGTGTGCGGCAGCCGCTCTGATTTATGGAGGTGTCAGCTCGTCTGGCCGTGGGTTGAACCCACAAATCTCAGCACCTTTAAATCATTCCTCTCCGGAGCGTGTGCGTGCGTGCGAGCGAGGGGCGGGGGGGTTCGGAGGGGTGAGGTCGGGTGGAGACGGTCTCAACTGCTGATCTCTATCGAACGGCGAGGGTAGCGTACATAAATTCGTGTAAGCGCACAGATGTGCGCGCACACACACACGCATAACAAACCCGAGCGCATATGCTGATCTCGACAACAACGCCCCTCTTTATCAATCCGTCGCTCAGTGTCTCTCTCTCGTTGCAGAGGAGATGTTATGCATCACTCACTGTCCAGGGGTCCCGAACAGCCCACCTTTCCCACTGATATCTCCACCCCGACTTTGATGGAGGAGATTTTTGTAAATCGGCAAATCTATGAAGAGATGCATTAGGTTTTGAAAATGTAGATCGCTCATATCGTCGGCAATTGATTCCTCTCAGAGCGTCTTATTCGCGGATAAATGACTGTTGGATTGATGCGCAGACAGATCTGAGAATGGATTACATGCGACTGTGTCAAACTCCTGATTAGATTCTCAACCATTGATGCATTTGTCTTTTTAGTTTCATGTTGTTGGATTTTATTGCATTAAAACACTAGGTTCATGTAATGAGCATAGTTATTATTGTTTGTCTTGGAAATAATGTTTCAGTAAAATATTGCATCAAAACTTTTGATTAATGATTGGAAACCTCCTGTGGGCCCAACATTGTTTGGAAACTTAACACCATATTATTTATTTATTTTACTTTTTTTAACACAATTATTCTGGGGTTTAGATTTTATTTGTATTATTATCATTAATGCAAGTTATCACCAAGGCTGCATTTATTTGATCAGCAAAAAACATTAATATTGTGAGATAAATTAAAATAACTGTTTCCAATTTAATATATTTAATTCAATTCCTGTGATGGTTGGAGTAAAGCTCATTTCCAGCATCATTACTCCAACAGTGTCATGTGATAATTCAGAAATCATTCTAATATGCTGATTTGGTGTTAAAAATAAATTATTTTTAAAAAACAGCTGTTTTTTCAATATTTTTTGTGGAAACTGTAGAATTATTTATTTAAAAAGCTATAAATATGTTTACATTTCATTTAAGAGTCAAAATACTTTTTAGGACATGTATCCATGCAGACAGTTTTCAAAAATAAAAATGTACTTTATTTACTTTTCTTTTTTCAGTGTACATACACATCTGATTTGTAGATATCTCTTTAACCAACAAGGCATATTATTAGGAGGCCATTCATAACATGCTATCATTATAATATGACTGTCTCTCGGGCATGTAATACCAAAATAACATCTCCCAGGGGAAGTGTGGAGTTATGAGTCTGCATCTTATGTTGGTTGAGAATTCTAGGAGATAGCAGACGTTTATAGTGCACTCCGCTTCCTGGCGAGGGGTTGTAAAATGTGACCTTTTTTGCATAAACAAAAGGAGTAAAGTTCATGGTTTTACACGGTCAGATGAGATATGAAATATTACATGTATGCATATGTTTGTTAGTGTTACATATTCATGCCCTCACAATATCTTATGTTTGTGTGCAATCGATACGTGACTTGATCGGTGCAGCATGACGCTTCTTTATGCTATCTTATCTATACATGCAAACGATGATAAATCTGCTTAGGGTTTTCCAATGCTCATGGGTATGTGAATGTGCAAGTGTACATCCATGTGAGTTCATGTATTATTCATGCACCGTATAATACATGTGTGCAGGTTAAAAAAAGTAAGGCCTGCTTAAAAACATCCTTGATTTCACTGATGGAAGCAGACGGCAACAGACACGTTTGCTGCGCTCCTCACTTTCTATGTTTGGCTTGTAATTTAATTGAAGCTGATTAAACTTACAAATTTAGTCAGAGCACAGCATGCTAATGTAATGAAATCCTTTCCTGTTCAAAAAATGTGTTAGCTCAACAGGTATGAGATCAAGTACAGGAATCCCCACGGTGACCCTCAGGAATACACGCGCCGCCAATGCCACACGTCCCTCAGAAATATGCCATCAGACTAAAAATTGCACTTTAACAGAATGTCCCGACGTTATAACCTTTTGATTTGCTGGCTAGTTTGGTCCCGCTGTTGTTAATACATATATAATTTCTAGCAACAATTTATGGTAATTTTATTGGCTATGATATACAGTATTATACATAATAAAAACTATGTATTTGTTAAAAAGTATAGCTTTCACATGTTTTAAAACAATGGTTTGTTATTTTTTTTTAACCTTTTTTAAACTGGTCATTAATAATCTATAATATTGTTTTTGTTAATACACTTATGTTGATGTTATTTTTTAACTTCTGATTGTTTTTCATATTTTTAAATGGATGTATTATTTTTGAGTCACAGTCAAATTCACTTTAGGAACATTTTCCCTAATTTACACATTTATGTAATTGTACCTTTGGCTCAAAACCTTTTGAGTTTATGAGATAAACCCACATTTCCCGCGTGACAACTAGCCCCGGTCTTACCCAACATGGCAATTTATTGGCTATACAACATGCACTCTTGCTTTTCTATTGCTCTCCTCATTTGTACGTCGCTTTGGATAAAAACATCTGCTAATGATTAAACTGCACTACCATTGGGTATAATGCTTAGATTAAAAGCACTCTATTGCATTATACAATAATAAAAAAAATGTACAGTATAATAAAACTTTGTTAGGTGATGACTTCCTAATGAAAGTTATTATAAAGTGTTATCTTTTTCCTGCATGTTTTTTTTTTTACATTTTTCTTAAAAAATATATTTTTTTAAACTTTTAAACATTTATTTGTATAGCACTTTTCACAATACACATTGTTTCAAAAACCACTTGTCCACATTACAATTTAGAGTGATCTGTTATCAGAGGTTACTGTCTTAGTTATGTATTTCAGAAATCTACACATACAAATCAAAGTTAGCGAAAAATTGATTTATTTAAACAGTGTAAAAATGGTTCTGATGTATGCAAAACTACACTCAAAGAAAATCCAGAGTAGAACGTCTTCTGCCATAAATCGCTTGTTCTCAAAATATAAAGAATAATTGTTAAACAGCTTAACTGCATTGAGCTGTGCTAATTTACATTAGTCTTTTAGGCTCCACAACAGTTTAAGAAAACAAAAAGCCTGATGCAGCACGCGTGACTAGTTCTGTTTCCATTAAAGAATTAGATGATTAAATTGGATTGAATGAGATCAACACAAAATGAAACGCATAATCAGTGCTCTGATTTGACATGTCCCCTTTTTAAATACACAAACGCCAGACTAATTCAACACTGATAAATAATTGTGGTCTTGCTTGATTGCTTAATTGGCTATTTTGTACAGTGCATGGCACTTTAAATCAATGTGCATCACATTCATTAATTATTGCTAGACAATAATGCTTCCATTCAGGGATGGACTGGGACCAAAAAGTGGCCCTAGACTTTCTGGCCCACAGCAGCCCACCACATCCCACATCATAACACATTGGCCCATTATAACATAAAAACATAACACAATACAACAATAAATGCTATTTAAACATTTGTTTTAAGTAACACAACATATATTAGGTCATAACAGAGGGACATTAAAACACACATCATTAATAATATAAGACTGCATATCAGCTAGTCGGGGAGCTAGAACCGTCAGAGCTTGCTGAACTGCTACTATTCACGCCAAATGTGTAATCTGTTCATTTGAATTAGATCTACCTTTAATGTTTTTTTTAACACGTAACTTTTCAGCTCCACCTTTTCTTTTGTTCCTCTTTTCATCCATGGACAATTATTTGTAATTATCTGCTCAGAGAAGTTCGATGTAAAGGATCAATCTCTTTCTCTCTGTAAATTAAGCCTGGAACACACCAAGCCGACAGTCTGCCGTCGGCCGTTGTGTTCTGCAATCTGCACAGTCGGCTTTTTTTCGGCCGATTCGTGAATAAGGGAACTCTCATGGCGCTGACATCATGGAACTTGAGTCTGCGCAGAAGCGATTTCGGGACCAGACATGCGCAGTCGTGAGCAGGAAGTAAAGCCACGAAATCAAGGCCCCGCCCTCACTCTCGCAGAATCAATCAAGAACACGCTCCTGCACTTTTTTATAATTAATAATAGAAATTTAGATATTAAATTGAAAGCTCCAATCTCCTCAGTCCTCCGAAGATCCCGGAAAAAAATCTGTTTCAGTGACTACTTCGCTCAGAGAACCTATCAATCACAGCTGTCAATCATTACGTCACCACCACTGCATCAAATAACGAACTAAGAACAAACACTTGAAATTACATCAGGGTGATTAAAAACTATAGTAAATGACAGAAACCATATTTGAAGTGTAATTTAATTGTTTAGTTGGTCTCACGTGCCGTTGAATAACATGGGGAGGCGGGGTCTATGACCTATACTAGGACCGGCCTCTGGGGGTAGATCGAGACGTTTTGGCTTCACTTTTCAGGGCTTGTGGGGCACGCTTGGTGTTAACAAGTGCAACTTTTTTCCCCGCACCACGAGGCAACAGTCAGCTTTCATCTGCGCTAGTTCATCGGTGTTGGCTTGGTGTGTGTCCAGGACGTGAAGCGTGTTTCAAGATACGCAATGGAGTAGACCAAACTAATTAACAGGGAGGGATGGCAACACACTCACATGAACACGAAACACACTCCTTGTCGGCCGTGCCCGTGCGATCGATTCCCTTATCTATTTGCGTAGAAAAGAAATGTAATATTACGATTTCCGTAATTTATATATATATATATATATATATATATATATATATATATATATATACACTGTAAAAAAATATTTTCAAAATTTGTTATCACAACATTTTTTTCTTTTGTCAAATCAACTTAAATCATTTATTTAGTTCAGATAACTTATTATTTTGAGTTTCTGATGATTTAATCAATCTCATTCATTGTATTAACTCACTTTTTTTCCAGTTCATTCAACTTAAAATTTTAAGGCAACCAGGTTACTTAATTTTTTAAGTCAAACCAAAATATATATATATATATTTTTTTTTACAGTGTGTATATATATATATATATTGGTGGACCGGGCCGGCCCACATTGGCCAGCGACCCACCGGGACCATACGCCCCTACTTCCATTGAATATTGGTTTGTGCTTCCGGCCAGGAAGATCACTTGTACCTTCAGATAAAATCTAGTTGGATGTGATTGGGGGGTTTAATTTGATGTCCCGAGATCTCAACCAGGTGAAACGAGAATGATTGTGGGGTTCGATTATTTGTAATTCACTTTAGATGCAATTAAATCCTGTTAGAGCAATTCTTGTTAAAGTAACAAACAAATATGCCCGCTTAAAAGTTTAAAAGAATATACAATATACCTTGAGAAAGGCTACTTGTGCCAAAACACTGTTAGCAAAGCTTTGTGAGTGTTTGCTTAAACTTTAAAGTCTTGGCTTAAAAGTTTAAACATTTAAGTTTCACATTTTTTCTCAAGCTAAATCTTTCTCACAGTAAACACCGTATTTTAATACACCTCAAATGTCAGTCTGTATGATTATACAGTGTTGCAGGAGGTCATCTGCAATAAGTTCCAGTAAAGGTGAATACCCATCTAATACAGATATGCAAGTCTGTGGTGGCTACCTCCGAATTTGAATAGATATTACATATCAACACAGTTATTCAAAATTCAAAGGTTTTCTTTTGGAGACAACATTGAATCATATAGCGTACAGGTAGTAGTGACCAGGATGTGTGAGATTTAACTTATGCAGTGTTGAGCTGAGAATGTGACATGCTGTCACAACTTCGGACAAAGATGCAACTAAACCTGTTGTGTCCCGCAGCCACATAAGGCAGATGTATTTTGCATTAAGGCCCCTGAATGGCTTGACTAAATGGGGCAGCATGCAATTAGTTTCCAAAGTACTTATCTCATTAAAGTAAATGAATTATTGATTTAACGACACTCATGCTTTTAGTGGGTGGCATACTGATATTATGAGTCTTTTCTGTTGTTTGAAAAGGCGCTGTCCATCTTTAGCAACGGCACACTTCTTCTTGAGATCTTTGGCTTAGAGGTAATTTATATGGTAAGTGTACAGACAGAAAAGGTAGAAGACATTGTTTATATTTTAAAAAGTGCATTCAAATTAAAAAACATAGGGCAGACCTTCTTTTATTGAAAAATCTAGTTTAAAACCATTTCATGATCATTTTATTTTACTACACTGTATTTTTATGTAGCCTATTCCTATTGAGCATATGCATATGTTTATGCATTCCTGTGGTTTGATGTCTTGCATATGCACATGGATATTCAATATTAAATATATGAAACATAATTTGCTTAAAAAAATAAATATATAAATCAGCGTTCATGTGTAAGTCAGATTTCAGCATTGTTCTCAGATTAGCTGGATTTATCTCCATCTATTAACCTCAGTATATTTCTAAAATAGCTATTTAATGGGATAGTTTAACCCAAAATTAAAATTGTCATAATCTACTCTTCATGTCATTCTAAAGTTGTATAACTTGTTTCTTCTGTGGAACATAAAAGAAGATATTTTTATAAATGTCTCAGTGGTCACGTACACACTGTAAAGTTGACAACTGCATTTAAATGCAGGAGTGAGTCCCTTAAATGATCGTTCCATGTGTGAACAGAACACTAACTCCCGAAACTGTGATGACTGACTTCTTGATAACCACAGCAAGCAACAATCTGGCGTCTTGCGTTTTTTTGTTGTTGTTGTTGTTGTCCGCTGTACTGAAATAAGTAACATTACAGCAACAATAGACTTATGTTCAGCAATTTCAACTAGAGCACAGTCGACGGATTCGTTGTGGGGTTTTGTAAAGACTGTTAAGCAGAGCGCGCTTTTGCAGGCCATGTCCACTTTTTAGAAGTGTTTTTGGCTTGTTGTGACTTGGTTAATTAAGCGATCAAGTTTGTGGAGTTGTTAAAGTGAGCAGGTGTGGGTTTTCATATTTCGGTAGGGCTATTATTTTCAGCATAAAGCATTTATATTTTGTTATGGGCTTGTTCTTGTTTGCTGATTTTCTACCAAGATCTGGCAACATAAACGAGTAAAGGCTCATACCGCTTTCCCTGTGATTTATTGCACCGCGCACACACGGAAAAGAGAAACATCTCTGATGCATGTTAAAATACGCCATTAACGACTATTTGTTCAGAACAGGATTAAGCACTAAAAGGTGAATTGAGAAACGAATTTAGCCGCTGTGTGAACTTTGGCCAATACAATGGAAGTCAATGGTAAACAATACTATCCCATAGAAGAAAGACAGGTATATAGGTTCGTAACAACATGAAGGTGAGTAAATGATGACTGAATTAACTATTTCTTCAAGGCCTTTTTTTCTGAATAATGGAGTTTTTCGTGTGTTTTGCTAAAAGACAATCATTACGCGCAATTCCTTAAAAATTCATGATATATATTGGATTAAAAAAAAAATTCTGTTCACAAATAAAATAAAGGTGCACAGATCCCTCTGACGATCAATGAAATCGGAGGGCCTTTGTTGTCCATCATCATCATCTCAGCGACCATTTTATTACGCTCACATGACACGATCATCCTCCGAGCTTGAAACCCAAGCTGTGCACCTCTCGGCCTCCCACCCCCTTTCCCGCCTGTCTACAGCTAAATACATTCTTACACCGCACTTACAGAAGAAGGCTGTCTGCCGTAGCCTCGGGGCTTTTGGAGGTGATTCTAAGTGCTGCAGCAGGAGCAACCATCTACTTCCGCTCCAAATGAGACCTGACACCCGAGCCGAGAGATTGCCTCATGATCCAACGTCCTCACATGCACATTTCTTTCCTCTTCAGCACTTTTCAAATGGCTGTATGACATCGGGAAAAGTGCAGAAATTCTCAGTTCAGGAAAGCCATCCAGACTCTATCAAAATAAGCGTGGTGTGAAGTCACCTGCTGTTTGTTTTTCCGAGGATGTGCTGCATGTTTTCAGGCTGCAGGTCATGTCTGTGTGTGTGTGTAACCGGTGCCTTAGCATGCTCCCTCTCCTCTTGCACTTGTTTACCACTCTGTGTTTATATGGCCACATCTCTCTCTCCCTTTCACTCTTTCTCTCTCCTCCTGCCTGATTCATTTTCTACCACAGCAATTACTAGGATTGATCCTTTCAGGGTCCACTTCCACTGCTCTCGGTTTTACTGCAGGCCCTTTATTTATTCGTTGTTTCCTGTTGCCTCTCCAGCTAAGATCATCTTGGGTCTGATTGAACATTTGCCCCAAAGTGCTTTTAGTGGAAATGAGTATAACCCCACAGCGGAGCTTGGCCGCCGGAGGTGGGGCGTCCAAACGCCGGGCAGGTTTGAGTTATCGCAGGTGGTCGAATGGCACGGGGTGGCATGTGGGATGTTTCTGAGTTGGCGATACATTGATCAGGCTGAAAGTGTTTTAGCTCTGACATCTGGGCTTCCAAATGGCCATTGAGTGAGAATGTCCTCTTTTTGTCTTCGCCCCGAGAGAACTCTATTTGTTCTGCGTAGTTTTCCATCACGGATAAATCTCAGAACATCGTGTGACTAAAGCCCCTCCTGACAAAGGAACTCATCCGGCTCCTGTGGCGAGACCGTTTGGGGAATGATACAGGCATGCGCTCGGAAAAGCATGTTGCGTTCCGTCTTGGTGGGGAAAGCCTCATTTAAGCACCTTTCATCTCCCTCACCTACCACTCTCTTTCTTCTCTAGCAATCATCTTGTTAATAACAATATTTATACATTCATACATATCTAATTGCGCTCTCATCGACGGGTGTCTCTTCAGTGGCACGTCAGAAGGGCAGTGTGAACCTTGGGGGTTGTGCAGTGGAATTATATTTAGCGAGATCTGGCTCCCTAGTGGATTAATTAAATGTTGTGAGAGGGGTACAGTGCAGTCTGGGTAAACCGCAGGGCTGTAATTTCTCCTGCCAGCAGTGCCGCTCAGTGGGCAGGTTAAGTCACAGATTAAGGGTTGCATGGCTGGTGCGGAGAGGAGGAGATGCTGGGTGGTGGCTCATTAGGCACGACTCCCACTGTTCGGGGAAATAATGGGAAAAAGGGAAAAGAAAGGGAAGGAAAACAGAAGGAAAACAAACAACCGTTTCCTCCGTCTGGAGTGTTTACCAAGTGCTGGCGAAGAGAAGGGTTTGATTGACGTGGCGGAGAACCTTTGAGTCCAGAGATGTCAGAGCAGGCACAATTTTAACAAAAAAAGTCCCATTGGTAAAGGGTAGACATGTTTTAAGTGAAGGGGACGTCAGATATGTATAGAAACGTTTGTTCAACATTGATAGGTTTTGCACATAGGTCCCATTTAAAACTGTAATTCATTCATTATTTCAGTGATTAGCAGTGATTCATTGATTTGTTGATGTCAGCAGCAAATATAAGATAGTTGAAAAATAAGATAAATTTCACCATCACAAAAAGGTATTAGTTCAAATGTATCATTTCGATTTGCATGTATCTAAAGATTTGTCATGTCAACTATTAGTCTATTACTATTAATGTCATGTGCATAGAGTGCCGAAGTGATGACGTCACTTTGTAGGACAAGTCGGAAGTTAGCGGCGCATGGGTTCCCTCGATCGAAAAGCTATGCGTTATCCCCATAGACTTTTGGAAAATCGCAAAAAATAAGATCTGTGTTTAACAAAGAGTTGTGACCCTTACACGTTTTGTCTATCAAGATAATCTTTACAAGTTAATCCAAAATGTATACATTTTGAAGCCTATATAAAGTTTTTAAAAAACACAAGCTAGTTATAACTGTGTTGTCATAGATCAAAACGTGAAAATATTTAGAGGCTTTGTTCTCCACAGACCTTATTTCAGGCAATTTAGCAAAAACCCATTCAAAAATCCCATAGACTTCAGAGCGAGGGAACCCAGAGTGTTAAAATGCTAACTCACTTCTGCATTTTGGCCTACAGAGTGACGTTGAAACTTCGGCACTCTATTAATAAGCCAAAATCATAATAATGAGCATTTAATGACCTATACATAACCTAATCAGTGCTCAAGCGCACACATAAAGCTTGCCCATGAATGTAATGTAAAAAAAAAAAAAAAACAGCAAGGAAACAGATTGTGAAAATTGTAGTAAATTATAGATAAACTGGTGTTTTGACGTTGACGATGCTGACTCGTCATCTCCGCAGTAGTTCACACACCTATTTGCACGCACAGAAAGCGCATCCTGCTTGTTTTCGCACAACGTTTAGTTAAGAGTCCACACATATAAAATTTGTTCCGTTTCGAATTATGTATTAGGCTACTTTTGATGCAAGACCAAAAATGAGTATTTTTAGTTAAATGCAAGTATTCGTGTCAGCACCTTGTCGTTCAGTTAGCACACTACACTCCGCACAAACACTTGAATATGACTTAAGCCGAGGAAACACTTAACGACTGTAAGGCCGATTATGAATGAAATTTGATGCTTAAGACTGATCATGCCAAAACGCGCCGAGTCAGAGACAGTTGAATTCAGTCGGGGATCACAGTTTGTGTTTAAAATCTGCTGCAGTCGTTGGAAACAGTCTGTAAGTGTGTTCAGTCTTACAATGTTTCTGCTAGTCGTTAAGTGTGTCCTCGGCTTAATAACAGGGCACATTTATATGGGTTAACATTTAAAGCCAGAAGCCATGCAAATTTGTTACTACTTACAGTACATGTTTCAAATGATGATAAGCTATATTTGAGGTTGATGTTTTCCTGCACGTACTGTAATTACCTCAAGAACCTGGCTTTAACTACCTGTCCATCACGGGCTGTGTGACTCCACCACAAGGTTTTTTTTTCTTCTTTTTCGACTAACCGACTGAAACATTTTTGGTCGACTAAGCCTCTTCTAGTCGACTATGATTAGTCAGCGGCAAAAAATTTGTGAGAATACAAGAAATGATAGCACTGAAATTAGCTTTAGAAGAGTCAGACATTTTATTAAAGAGATCCTTTGAAATGTAATTCTGATAGTCATTTCCATCTCAGCCTTGTTTAAAGTTGAATTAAGATGTGGTGATTTTTTTTTTATCGTTGGACATTTGACAAAAGAAATGAGAGAGTGGAAAGTATGTTATAAGTGTCTTTACTTTAAGTCCACAACACATCTAAACAGGTAACAGTAGGAGCTCGCTGATGGTGAGGGAGGGAGGTGTTTGTTATTTTCCCATTGTATGTTAATGTGTTAGGCATGTAGCGTGTGTGTGCACACACCTGGTCTTGACTCCTTCAGTAATTACTAACCAGCAGAGGATTTTCCCAGCCTAACCTTTGACCTCTCTCCCCAACCGCATGTCCGACTGACCCTCATCTCCAAGAGCTGCCCAAAGACTTCCTCGGCTCTCCTACAGCCAATTAACCTCCCACACACACACACCTCTGAAAAATGATCCGCCTATTCTGTAATTACTCATTGTAGATTACGCATAGATTTTACTCATTCTTCTGTGCCCTACAGCATAAATCCTAAGGGAAAGGGGTCAGTTATTGCTTGTATCTCAAAGGCGCACTTGGTTAACCCATCCCAGTATCCAGAATGAACAGAAACCAATTACAACGGCACGTTCTCCCTCCACCCGTGCACGATGCCAGCGCCTCGTCGCTTTTTTAAAAACTCGCACGCTTCATCATTGATTCGAGAGCAATACATGACCAAAACTTTTAGCCCCTCATTAATGCATGTTAAGTAATTTGCGCGTAAAGATGACTTTGTGGCCTGCTTTTTAGCATCAGTGGGAGCACGCAGTGACCACGGTTGTCATCTTATTAGGGGCACTGCGGCTAAATGTGATCATTATCTCCAGCGAGAGGGCTGCAAATGAAAGCAATGGAGTGCAGAGATAGGAGGGCCCACTGAACAGCATGTGCTGAATTGTCTTATTTCAATTAATTTCACTGCTAATGCGCTGGATGGCTGTGATTTTTACATAGATGATTTCAATAAGCAGAGCATTGCAGCAGAACGCATCGTTTTCTCGGAAGAGGTCAGCCAAGACAGTGTGACTTCGCCAATACTGCATCCACGGTGCTTTGGCAGCCTTTGCGGTCTCTTAAAGCAAGCCATAATCCTTTGAGTGTGTGCGTTTGTGGCCCCCTCAGGCTCCTGTGATCTAGTTGACCACTTGAAGCGAATTGTAAACTGTTTAATTGCCCTATCTAGGCCTGTTTGTCGATTTATTGTTCGTACCCTGGAGATATTTGTGCACAAAGTAGCTTCTCCGGACAATTGCACATTTTTGGATACTAAAGGTGAACCTCTGTAGCGTTATTTAAATCCCTCGCAGGCTTTAGCGTTGCTGTATTTAGGCTCCCCACGGATCAGCGTGTCCCTGAGCGCTCTCCCACCGGATTGTCCATTGGCAGGCTCTTCTCTTGTTTCCGTGTCCTGGAGGGATTTCTTTTCTTGAACTGCGTTCGGAAAGTTGCTCCGAGAGAGAAAAGAAACTTTTTTTTTTTTTTTTTTTTGTGCGCACTCCAAATAATTTCACCACCGCAACTTTGCAGGAGCCGGTCGCAGCACATTTGCATTCTGCTAATGCCACTGGTTTAACATGATCTCCGCTCCTTCCCCTCCCTTCCGCGGCAGTCATGGACCCGACTCCGTGTTCGTAATACTTTGACTCTAAGCATGGTAAATTAATGTTTGCTTTCTGTTCTGCTGACTAGGCAGAATGTGCCCTATGGCACTTCATAATTACTCATAAGCTCGAGATCAAATCAAAATAAATGGCTGGAGTTTCCTAAAGTGAGACCTTGGGAACGCACTTTAGAAGAACAAATTATTCACAATGCAGTCAGAGCATGAAGAGAGGGTCTATATGAAGTATCGTGCTCTTCGGAGGGCTGCGTATTAATCATTTACAAACCCACCTGAAGCAGCGTGGAGAATTGTTTGACGGAGGCCTTGATGACCGTGTGTACTTGTATTGATAAATCCGAATGAGCGTTTCAAAGTCTGGCGTAGAGCGAGCGATGCATTCAAAGACGTTTGATCGGAGCACAATCAAAAAGCGAGTGTGAAACGCTCTTTCGCCTCCTTGTCAACATCATTTTAGCGTAAAGATGGCATCTTGTAATTGCCTTCGAATAAAGATGCCCGCCAGCCTCGCGGTTTGTTTTTTAATAGATCCTGTTAGCGCATCTTTGGTGTATTGTGCATGAACTGCAGCTGGTTCGACGGAGCGCTCGCATGGGCAGAGCCCGTTTTTGCTGAATCATCTGCCTGGCACACGCGGGCTAGCAAACAGAAGAGCAGTCATTAATTTAGCCCTTCTTTTCTCTGTTTCATTGCTGCTTCTGCTGAGGATGCACACGCGGACACAAAGGTTTATTCAAATCATTAAAGGCATGCATGCATGCAAAGCTAATCATTTGACCTTTGGTTTTGTGCTCTGCGGAGACAAAGGCTTGCATCTGCAAGCGGCGGAGCGCATTATTTATATCATGTGATTTATGATTAGAGTGTTAATATACAAAACTCAAAAGCAGACAGAGATCAATATGAAACAAATAGCCAATGCTTTAAATTAGCACAGAGCTGCTTTTATTCAAACAGGCTGTCGCTACCGTGAGGGTTGTGCACCGTTCGGAATTTAATTAAGGTTCCTCAATTCTAATTGATTAACTGAAATGAATACATTTTTATGACAGTAATTTTTAGCTCGGAAAAGCAAAGCTTTTTTTTTTCCATTAGAAAATTGTATTTAAAGGGATAGTTCACTTTAAAAATTGATTTTTGATATGTTTTAGCTTACCTCAAGGGCATCCAAGATGTAGGAGTCTTTGTTTCAGCAGTATTTTCAACTTTGATATTTTTAGGTCAAACCGTTTGTGTCTATCAGTCATAAAATGGAGGTCTATGGGGTCCACCTCAAAGAGCATGCACAGGGCAGTCCAAATTAAACATGATTTAATGATTCGTAAATGTAATTACACATTGATGGCCTAAGACACGAAATGAGTGGTTTCCTTGAGAAAGCGAACAGTATTTATATTGTTTTTACTTCATGTAACCAAAGCCACAAAGTGCCCGCGCCCTCAGATCACTTGGACGTGGCTGTGGTTACAAGAGTTAAAATCTATGTAAATACTGTTCATTTTCTCACACAACCTGCTCGTTTCGTGTCTTAGGCCATCAATGTGCACTTACATGTACGAGTCATTAAATCATGTTTAATTTGAACTTTTCTGTGCATGCTCTTTGAGGTGGACCCCATAGACCTCCATTATATGACTGGCAGACACAAACGGTTTGACCTAAAAATGGTGGAAACAAAGACCCCTACATCTTGGATGCCCTTGAGGTAAGCTAAAACATATCAAAAATACATTTCAAAGTGAACTACCCCTTTAAATGTAAATGTAAGTATTTTATAATTATTATTTATAGTTATACTTTAAAATATTGTATCTCTTTATCTGTTAATTATAATTATTAAAAAATATTATCATGCACATATACAAATATATGTTTTATTTAACATTTTATGTACTAAAATTAAAAAAAAAAATGTGTTAAAAATAAATAAATAAAAATTTATTGGTATAACTGGGATGGGTGTATGGTTGGATGGATTAAATATAAAACATTAGATTAAACATGAATATATCAAATTATTAAAAAAATAATAATAATTGTATTTTACATTTATTTTATAAGGTATTCATTAATCAAATATTCTGCTACTTTAGGTAATCGTTTGTTTAAGATCCATCTTGCCTTCACACGGAGAGCATTTTACGCTTGTGATTCTGTCACAGCATCCACATGCAGTCCTACAGAAGCAGGTGCAAGTCCGCTGTGACTCGAGACAGCCGTTATACGTCTGGGATGTGTGGACTGATGGTGATCAATTAGTGTAATAAACCACTGATCAGAGAGCTGGTCTTCAGTGTGACAGAGTAATCTGGTTTCTAATCCAGGCCTGGACTTCAGGGACTCGGCGCGATGGAGAAAGACGCTCCCGGTCCCTCTATTATACATCAGTAACATTCCAGGCAGCGATCGATGATGCTGTTCATGACCGTAGTGTGGAACTGTGCACAACATCTCGCTCTTGATCTCATCAGTGGCAATCGTTTACTTATTCATCGGTTCAATCATTTATTAGTTGGGGGATTTATCTGATGAAAGTGTGTCACACTTAGAGACTCGTAAATGTACGCCGTGATTCCCATTACGGTGACGTGTCGCACCCGGTGGACTCGAGATGCGTGTACTTTAAACATCGGAGGTGAAGTTTACAGGTGGCAGGCCTGATATGTTCGCCCTAGGCAATGTGGGGGGGAAAGGGGGTATTGAACTGTTCAGAGTTTGGAGTGCGAGTCTCCCCCCCCGTCCCTCTCTCTTCCTCTCACTCACTCTCACTCTCTCTCTCTCCCCGTTTCTATCCAGTCACTTGATTTCTTCTGCTGCTGTCTGTGCACTCATGCAGAATTAGCTTATTTGTCAGCGGGTTGCGCCTCAGAGCCCCGGTGCACATCTCCAAATCCATTTCCAGAAGCGAAGCACAAAGGACGTTGTCCTTATGTCATGACGACAAATTTGCTGAGTATCCTCGATCCAAATGCAATGCAGGAAAATGGTCCCATCGCTCCTGCGGGAGTCTATGGAGCACTAATGAATGGGCTTCTGGCTGCGAGGAGTTCTCATTGCACCTTTTTTTTATTATTATGATTATTACTATTGAATGTAAGCTACATTTTTCCCTTCTTCCTCTGAACCCAAGGTGCTCTGTAAACATGACTCATACACTCGGCTCCTGCAAGAGAGAGATGATTTCTCTTACAAATGTATATATCTGGAGAACTACTTTTCCTTGTGTGAAGTAACACACTTCTCTGGCTCTGATTTTGACCAGAGGCGCTTCTCAAAAATGCTAACTTTAGTAAGTCGAATTTTCCCCCGTTCTCAGGGGCCGATCGCACGGTACTGGATTCAATACTGGATTCAAAAACAGCGAGATGCACTGCAGCAGAAAGGAACAAAGCGTATAGGGTCTTGAGAAACTTTTTTTAGCTTGGCATTGAAGCGCTCTGGTGCAAAACCAGTTTGTTTGTTTTTTTTGCATTGACTGGTTTTTCTCTTTTGAAGAATATATTACATTTTAATGTAGTCATTACTTAATCAAAATCAAACTCATTATGTTTTACTTAATGGCACCTAATTTTTAGTTGACTAAATTACTAAATCTATTGTATTCCTGTGATGGCAAAGCTATGAATTTTTCAGCATCATTACTCTTCAGTGTCACATGATCCGGAAATTATTCTAATATGCAGATTTGGTGCTCAAGAATCTTTTCTCGGTATTTTTGATGTTGATGTCACTTTTGTTCTGTCACAATTTAATGCATTTGTCTTAAAAATCTTAGATATTACACTTAGACCCCAAACTTAGATATATGAAGAATCTCTGTAAAACAGTTGATGAACCCCCAAAAATGATTTGGTTACCGACATTATTCAGAATATCTTTTTTGTGTGTGTGTGTTCAGCATGAGAAATGTTGACAATATTGTCATTTTGAGGTGAACTATTATTTCTTTAAGGTATTAAATTTGGACTGGCAGGAATTACATGAAGTTGGAAATTAGAAGTTTCTTTAACACTTTACTTGAAGGGGTGTGCATAAGACTACGTAACATGACACCTTCATAACCATGACATGACATATGTTATGAATATGAAGGAAGTTCTATGCATGTTTGTGATTACTGTCATTGAGTGTCATTCGCTCAGTTATGACATTTTAATGCAAATATGACATTGTTTGAGATGTCTTTGCTATGACACCTTGACAAACCAATACATCGTTGCCTGTCAGTGTCTTTGTCATGACAACTTGACATTACTAAGATATCACAACCTGTCATACACATGACATAGCAGATTAATTATCAAACTTAAGAAACCACCTAGCTTTATTGGTTAACATTACATTAAACTATCAGGTGGTTGGTTTTGACATTGGCTGTCATGAAGCCATTATAACTTTTTAATGACAAATTCAATTAGTACCACTGTAGTTGATGTCACGAAGATATTCATGACACACTTATAATGGCCTCATGACAGCCAATGTCAAAGCCAAGTTTAACGTAATTTAATGTCAAGTTGTCATGACAAAGACACTGACAGGTTATGATGTATTGGTTTATGTCAAGATGTCATAACAAAGACATCTTAAACAATGTCATATTTGCATTTAAAATGTCATTATTGAGCGGAAGACACTTAATGACAGCTGTCATAAACATGCATAAACCCTACTTCATATTCAAGACATATGTCATGTTATGTTCATGAAGGTGTCATGTCAGTCTTATGCTCACCTCTTCAAGTAAAGTGTTAACAAAGTTTCTCCCTTGTTTTCTTTTTGTTCAGTCATTCATGGAGACTGATATTATTTTATTATTATTTGTATTTCTGCTTGTCTATTATTGTGGAATCATCTGTTTTGTAATAACTCCTAGTTTCACGTAAACACAAAAATGAACTTTTGGTTTGTTACTTTACTTATCTCTTGCTGTCTAGAATGTTATGTTGTATCTTGCTGTTCTTTTGTTTTGTAAAGACTCCATTGCCTATTAGTCCTAAACCACTTTCGTACGTACCAGTGTCGCACGACTGTCTTAACAGTAGTTTTCTGTTTCACAAATGAATCATAACATTTTTAATGTTACTTTCACCTGTTGAGTGGCCATACGCTGATGTATTTCCATGCCATTTGACTTTGTTTCCTCCCTCTATATGTCAGAAGCTGGATGTGGGGCTTCCTCAGCAGGTGTTGTTTTTTAATTGAATCCAAAATCTCTGTGGAGTCTGTCCTCCTCCTCTCCTCCTCAAAGCAACAACAATAGCTAGTTACAGGGTAATGAATGGCTAAATCACGCCTGCTTTGTTTACTCATTTGTGACTGTCACACTGTTCTCTGTTCATGGATTCCAGGAACTTTAGGCTCATGCTTCCCAAAGGTTCCACATCTGAAAAGCCACACAGTGTGAGCTGAAAAATGACTCTGCAAATGAGTTTTTCCTTTTTTTGTTTTTCTACATTCAAAGGGACTGCTAAAAAAAAGATAAAGCACCCCCAAAAAATCCATACGGTTTCATCTGGGCAAGCGTATACTCACGAATTTCAGCCCTCACCTGTTCCTAGTGACAACAAACAACTCCATCCCCACTAGCATTAGCGCAGAGCAGATGTACTAATGAACAGCTCAGCGCCATTGGAGGAGGTGGTACCGCACACATTTTAGAGAGCGG
Source organism: Cyprinella venusta (assembly GCA_038021265.1). Classification (NCBI taxonomy): domain Eukaryota; kingdom Metazoa; phylum Chordata; class Actinopteri; order Cypriniformes; family Leuciscidae; genus Cyprinella; species Cyprinella venusta. The sequence continues at coordinate 24,121,929 of CM075877.1, forward strand.
AACAAGAAAACCATAAAGAACAGGCTTATGGGCTAGCAGAGTCCTGACTTTTTTGTGACCTCATTTATGCTGAGAAATAAGCCCTGTAGTCACTACACAATTTGGAAAGAACACAAATTGCCTGATTTATTTTTTTTATTTTTTACACATTATAGTCATTTATTTATGATTTCTCTGAATTTTTCCATTTTTGTATTGCCCCTTCTTGAACTATTTAACTTCTTTCCCCAAATGTATTAACATTTCATGCACATGGTCATTCATAATCATTTCATTGTTTCCCTCATTTCTGTCTTTTTTTTCTTTTTTAATTTGTGAACCTATTTATACCGAGGGGACATGCACATTGTAGTGATTAATATTTTGGAATGAATACAAATTGGATTTTAAGTATTTTCCCATCTTTGTCTTTTTCCCCAACTTTCTACGAGAAGCATGAGATGCTTTCCAGACCCCATTTCAATTTGAGATGACAATGTAGTTACAACATTTTTTATTTTGGAAAGAATTTTCCTTTTTTTGTCAATTTTTTTTCCTACTGAAAAATACACACTCTACATTAAGGGTTACAGCGTTGTAGTTACTTGCTAGCCTCAATATTATTGTTATTTTTACTTGAATAATAGAACGTCACATGATTTTGAGTCCTAGGGAAACGCATTAACTGATAAAATGTAAGTTACTTTTAAAAAAAGCATCTGCCAAACACACACTAAAATTCAAAAGGAAGATGTTTCTTGAGCAGCAAATCAGCATATTACTGTAGAATGATTAAGGATCATGTGACACTGAAGACTGGAGTAATGGCTGCTGAAAATTCAGCTTTATCACCACAAGAATAAATTACACTTGAAAAATAAATTAAAATAGAAAAGTGTTATTTTAAATTGTAATAATGTTTCACAATCTTACAGCTTTTACTCCATTTCGCCAGAGGAGAACTGGCCCCCGACTGAGCCTGGGTTCTCCCAAGGTTTTTTTTTTTTTTTTTTGTTTTCTCCATTGGGTCATCTGATGGAGTTTTAGGACACCATCGGGTCGCTTGATGGAGTTTTTCGGTTCCTTGCCACTGTTGCCTTTGGCTTGCTCAGTTGGGGATATTCAAATTAAATGACCCATCATTGATCAGCTCTACCAAACTTGATTGTCTTTTTTTTCCACGAATAAACAAACACTGTTAAGTTGTCTTGATTGATATTGTATTGTGATAAGCACTATATAAATATATTTGACTTGACTTGACTTCTAATCGAACAGATGCAGCCTTGGTGAGCAGAAACTTTTGAGCAGACTTCTTTCAGAAACACAAGACAACTTTCCGACCCCAAACTTTTGCCTGGTAGTGTAAATGTAAATGTGAGGAGGTCAGTCGATGTTTTAACATGACTGTGAAGTCATTGACCGACTGGACTGCAAGTCTTCCGTTTGGGACGGGGCCACTGTGACCCTTTGTGGTGAGTCTTGGCCTACTTGATTAATTAGTGTAGTAATGGGAATATATAGAAAGGTGAGGAGAGCATTGCTCCCTCCTGAACACACACTCAATACCTTTACCCCATCTATCGAAGAGAAGGAAGGTTGTCTAAAGGAAATGGGGCCTGCATACAGAGCGACTGCTTCTTTTCTTGAGTCTATGTTTAATGTCAGTCGGCACGCACACCAGCTGTGTGCAATAAGCAGCGTTGTTATGAATCCTCTAATACTTGCTGATGGAACTCTATTAGAATCCCCCTGTTTATTTGGCGGCTCCGAAGCCGGAGAATTCTCGTTATGAAACTCGTAGATGGATAATCCAACCTTGTGATAGTCTAACCCACAGGGTGGTCATTAATAATAATAATCTACGGGATCTTATCTCACTTAATAATGCAATTAGTGGCTAAATGCATCGACTTGAGCTGTAATGTTTAGGGTCCGCAGTTCAGGGCAGGTGTTCCATCATCCCTTAATGTTCTGACAATTTACTGTCCGCGAATGAGATTCACAACAGCGATCCTCTGGATGTAAACGATAAGCGTGATTTGTTTGCTGAAGGGCGACGCGTCACGGAAATGTGGATTCTTCTTGTTTTCTTGTCACGTTTATTGATTACATTTTATAATATGAACATATTGTGCAAAACACTCCCAGGCTATTCCCCTAATAAATTCCCCTGACCAAGGTCGTGCATTGTGGGTAGATCATGAGGTATAGATCAGCGTGGCCGTTCTATTTGATGTATTTCTCTGACTTGTTATCTCTCTAAGCATCTGCTTCTTGTTACAAAGCGATGGCATAGTATCTGAAATGGAGACAGAGTTCCTAACCAGCCAGTTATGAGCATCAGAGGTTATTATTGATTACCTGTCTACTTTGTTATCCGGAGCCCTTTGTTTCCTCAAACTCCCCTGTACCGTGGCACTGTGGCATTACGGCGGGTCAGAACTCTCTCATGAGCCCTTCTGTTATAATACAGTAGATATTTATTGTCTCACATACACATAACACTGCCTTAATGTGACATTGATTTCACAGAGCATGTTGGCTGTTTCAGTTCCACTTGGCTCCTTAAAGGAACAGTTCACCTTGAAATTTTGTCATTGTTGACTTTTATTTCTTCAGTCTATAATGACTGTGAATGAGAACTTGAGCTGTTAGATTAAAAATGGCTAAAAAAAACACCATTGATGTATTATAAAGGTTGTCAGCATGACTCCTGCGCGCCATACGATTGATTTTGTGGGACAATCAGACACAATTTTAAATATTTATTCATTCAAAATTGGCATACACACTATCACTACTTGGCATCTCTGTGAGAGTTTGAGACTTACGGATGTCCAATTCTTGAATGAATAATCTTGTCAATTAATCATTTGAACTAGTTCACAAAACTTGTCTGATACATGGTCTAAAGTTAACCTCTTGGAGTGGAACTTAAATTTAAGTCTGTTCAAAGTTGGCATAATGGTTTTAGATGGTTTGGACAATGTTTATAATGTTCTTATAGTATGCTTTAGGCTTTTTAAAGCTTGGCCTCCCCTGCTCGCCATCTTCTTTCATTTTATCCAAGAAAGTTGCTCAGGCTTTCTGCTAAACATCTTCTTATTTCACAGAAGAAGAAGAAATGCCTTCAAGTTTAGAGAGACTTAAAGGGTTAGTTCACCCAAAAATGAAAATTCTGTCAGTATTTACTCACCCTCATGTTGTTCCAACCCCGTAAGACCTTCGTTCATCTTCGGAACACAAATTAAGATATTTTTGATGAAATCTGAGAGCTGGATAAAAGGCTTCTTGAGGGATTGAAACTTGCTGGTTATTAAAAGTTATTAAAGACAGTGTCAAAATAGTCTAAGTGACTAAAGTGGCTCAATCTTAATTTTATCAAGCGACAAGAATACTTTTTTGTGCACAAAAACAAACAAAAATTACAACTTTATTTCAACTATTCATTTACTTCTCTCTCTGCCTCGAGTCAGGTTACTAGTTTAATAGCTTAAGCTTCTGTTATTGTACGTCACACTCACACACATGACCAGCGTCGGCCAATAGTGAGCCTATGTGTGACGTATAGCTCTACGCTATCACACTACATTAACTGACTAGAGGCTTATAGAGAAGGAAGTGAATAGTTGAAATAAAGTCGTTATTTTTGTTTTTTGCGCACACAAAAAGTGTTCTCGTCGCTTGATGAAGTTAAGATTGAGCCACTGAAGTCACTTGGACTATTTTAACGATGTATTTAACTTTTCGAGGATGGCAAGTTTGAATCCCTCAAGAAGTCTATGGACTAGGAGTGAGACAGCTCTCAGATTTCATCAAAAATATCTTCATTTGTGTTCCGAAGATGAACGAAGGTCTTACGGGGCTGGAACAACATGAGGGTGAGTAAATACTGACAGAATGTTCATTTTTGGGTGAACTAACCCTTTAAGGGTGAGTAAATAATGACGTCATCTGCATTTTCGAGTGAACTATCCTAAAAGCAGGTTCACTGCAGAGTTTCAAACTCAGTAATGGTAACTTAAACACGTCGTGTTTCTGGATGCTGCCCTACATCAAAACCTTCTGCGTGTGATTCAATATAGCAAAACATATGGGGCCAATGGTTTTATGAACCCCCGCCAAGATAAGAGAGACTGATCGAAGATCCTCACCCCCACCCCCCCACCTCCAGCCGCTCCCTCCTCACGACCCTGAACGGAAATGGCTTTAATCTGCGTTGTCGTGAAAAATGAGGGTCGAGGGAGAGAAGAAAGAGAAAACAAACTTGTTATTCCGGCCTTTCCCTATCACTGATGTCTTGGCCTGGCATTGTCAGACAGGCAGGTGGCACATTATGCCAGTGGAGGAGAAGTACCTGCTGGCAGAGCAGGCAGGCAGAAAGAGAAAGACTGAGGGAGAGAACAAGAGTGAGGCGGTGGAAAAACAAGAGCTGAAAAGAGAATGATGGAGTGCATTTGAATGGTCAGGTAGTTAATGCTTTATGAGATTGGGCCGAGGAGGTGGTGGAATGCAGTGTGAGCAGTATTACGCCACATAAATCTGGAGGCCTGCTTTCCCTGCCTGCGTTTGCACTTAATTACCTGAGCCCTGTGCATACCTATAGCTCTTCCCTAATGGCCAGCTCTCGTAGCCCCTCTCATGCCACAGGCCACTGGGGCCATTTGCGCACTGTGTATGTGTTGTGTGCGGGGCAACATACTCCATATACCAGTTGATTTAGAAACAGACATAACTTTTATAAATCTCACAAATGCATAATTATTTCTCATAATTGTATCTTTTATATTTCACTAATGCATTTTTATGCCATGTATTTGACTTAAGGTCTCACAAATGTGCATTCACTTGTCATTATTGTGACTTTAAATCTCACATATGCCTTTTTACGACTCTATTTTTCACAAATATGTATTTCATCATGATTGCAACTTAATATTTTACACATTCATGTTTATTTTGCATGACGTTTATCATAATTGTGACTAGCTCACAAATGCATATTTATTTGTCATATTTTTACTTTGAATCGCACAAGTGCATATTGATTTCTCGAATTCATCATGGCTTTGACAATTGTATATTTATTTTTTCATAATTGTGACTTAAAATATCACAAATTATGATTTATATCTCAAGTGCTTTATTTCAAAAGTGTGACTACATCTCATAAATGCATTTTAATCTAGTAATCGTGGCTTACACATCTCACAATAGTGACTTTTTTGTTATCTTGAGGATCACTATGACAGTAATAACACATTCAGGAGTGATTCCTGGATTTAATTCTCACATTAAATGATCATTTATTGAATTCACTCCTTAAGTTGTCACTCGGTTTGAAATATACACATGGCCATTCAATTTGGCATGTTGATAACCCAATAATTAAAAAAAAAAAAAAAGAAATGTTTTTAAAAAAGAAAAAAGAAAGGCTTGTAGCTTGTATGGCTGTAATTAAAGGAAGTGCCCTACTCAGATCTCCCGTAAGCTGTCTCGTCCAGGTCAAGTTTGTTTGGCCTCTCAGGCAGGCGAGATCAGAATTTCATGCATAAGATGCCTCCTGTCACGAGCCCTGCTTTTGAGCTGCCCGTTATGGATTTAACGATTTCCCTGGTGCACGCGATGGCTTCAAACCCCAGGATTCGTGTAATGCTGCCATCTTGAACGTCTCCCATTGACCTTGGAGATTATTGCTGGACTAGGCAGCAGAAAAGTTATGCTATATCTTAGTCAGGAGCTGTCTTCTATCAATGAGATGCTGTGTTGGCCATCGATCGGTTCTATACCAGGACACAGTGCTTGATTGATGCTTGGCGAGTGGCTGGCTGGCCTGGAGGACAGCCTTGGGAGAAAACAGAGGCAGTCTGCTTTTCCGCACCTAAAGTGTAATAGCTACAATGATGGAGTATGCATGGATACTCTTTGAGCTCCAACACTCCCATTACCCCTTTTTTATTTGGGTTATTATAGGTTTTGATCTGTTTTGTTAATGTATGGTAAGATCTTTTAACTTTAGGCTTTCTGTGGACGTGACAAACAGGTGTGTTTCAGACTCTTCATAAATACTTCATCATATCTTTTTTAGAGATGGTAGGCATAAATGATACACTCCCTACTGTGACCTGTGTATCTCCTCATAAATATCTCACTGCCTTTCCCTTCCAAACGGTTTGGTCCTTGATATGTAATGTTATGAAACCGGCTTACATCCTTTCTTGAGAGCTGTCAGAGTGTCAGTCAGTTGTGGCACCAAGTAATGAGTTGCATTAGCAGGGTCTTCCAGAGGTCTTGTGCTAAATAAAATACACTCTAGAAGAATAGTGAGTCAGAGTTTTGTGTCAGAAAAAAAAAGGATCCATACAGATATGTACTTTAAATTGAAACGCAATTAACTCTTTCTCCGCAAACGTTTTTAAAACTTTGCCACTGCCACCATTTTTTTTTTCAAAATGGTGATGGCTCCCAGAATATTTTGTTGTACTGTATGAGAACATACAATATATCAAAATAAAGAACGACCCTCCCATTTTATTCTAGCTTCATGCATTCTTTTCTCAACTTGAATGTGGGAAAGTTTCATAAAAATAAAAACATTTTGAGCAAAAAGCTGAGAAAATCACATTTTTGTCGAGGACTATGTAGAGATTAGAGCCTGACCGATAAAGGATTTTGAAGGCTGATACCGATACAAATATTTGTTGGTTTTAAAATCCGATATTCCGATATATCGGAAATATTTAAAAATATATATATTAATATTAAAAAAATATAATATAAAATATAATATATATATATAATATATTATATATATATAATAATATAATATATAATATATATATAATATAAAAAATATAAATATTTTTTTTTTATTTCAGAAACGCGCAACAAAACATTAACAGATTTTCCTAACATTATATATTTGTAGTTATTTATGAATTTTAACTAAAACAGTATGATTATAGCATATGATCAGCAGGTTGCAGGATGTGTGGCGCATTATACACGAGTGTTGCCAACAGGGATGGTGTAGAGTGCCCTCTGGTGGACAAACTATACAACTCCAACACTCATGACATGGTTGAAGCGTGTTTCGTCCATTTTTTAATTTGTTTAATATTCATTTATCAGCCATTATAGCTGCCGATACCGATAGTTTGGAAAATGCCTAATATCGGCCGATAATATCGACCTGCCGATAATATCGATCTGCCGATAATATCGGCCTGCCGATAAATCGTTCTGGCTCTAGTACAGATGGGATTCAGAACGATCATCAAAACAAATATGGATAGGCTAGTCCATTATCCCTTCCGAAGCTTCACAGTCCTCATCCTGGATCAACATTTCATTCAGTAACATTAGGCAGTTTTGATTTATATGGTGTTGTTTTACATACAGTAGGCTGTGCATATATGATTATGTATGCTGTTGCTGGTTTCTGCTTCTTCTTCACCAGTGTTTTGATTCAGTACTTTTTCAGAAGATGCGTAATAGCGCCCCCTACCGTATAACAGTGAAATTGATGGATGGATGGATGGTTGGTTGGAGGATTTTGAAGTTGTTTATTTTCACCCACTGCTGCGGTTTATGGGTTTCAATGCGGTTTTGTTGTTGTTGTTGTTGTTTTTTGTTGGCAGATCACATTGATGTATTTGTTTAGAACGGCATCTGTGAGTTTTCTGGCCCTGAAACATCAAACACATTCACTGTCACTGGCTGATTTTCAGTCTGCATGAATTGTAGTGATTTTTTGGATGAGATGTAACATTGAAATCCCTTTGTGATGCCAGTCAGGATGTCACAGTCATTTAATTTTCCAAAGCCTCCAGCTCTGGCACAATTTCCAGAAATATTAAAGATCTAAAGATCGCTTCTTTTTATCTTTGAATGCTTGTGCGTGTTTGTCTGTGTGTTGGTCCTGCCTGACCCAGGCCTTGTTAAGGGAATGCCTCCATGTGGTCAGTTCACAGGAGAACACAGGTTGTCAGTTCAGGCCCAATCAATCAGCTTTGATCTTTAATAGACCCTCTCCCCAAGCTCCTCAATTAGACCTCCTATGCTGGATTTTCCAATACAAGGTATCCTGAGGGGAGCAAAGGGATCACGCTATTTGTGACTTACACACAAGCACACACATACGCGGTCACATTCACTCGCACACATTCAAAGGCACTTCCTCCATTAAGGGCATCGAATGTGACTGGTTATATGTTGAGCATTTATCATGTGTTAAAAATCAATGCATTGTACTTGTGGTTTTCAACTGGTGGCACGTTGAATCTGGTGTGTGTCTAGAGAACAACACCATACAATGACAAATATAATTTTTATTTACAAATATAATTTTCCAATTTTTCAAATTTGTTTATATATTTGCTCTACTATTAAAAAACATAGGTCAGTGAGTTTTAAAAAAAGGTATTATGGGTTTCAAAAAAAATAAAAAATGTTAAGCTTTAATGACAGCATTTTCAAATGTTTTTCAAATTGTAATAATTTTTAACAATATTATTGGTTTTTAAAGTGCCCCCATTATGCTTTTTTCAAATATTACCTTTCATGCAATGTATAATGTGGCTGTCTGTGAAGCCAAAAGTGCACAATAAATAGAGATATTGTCTCACGAAATAAAGAATCGACTATGAACCAACTTAACGAGTAATCAGGAATTTGAATCCCTCTTCCGTTATGGCTACACATCACAGGGTAACACGTTTGCCTAATGCCCGCCTTTGTCCGCCTGCAAATACCTTGACCTACCCTCAAACACTGTAGCTGGTGTGGTCTAAATGTTGAAAAGACGCTGTTCCCTTCTTTGCAAAGCAAATTCTAAACTGACCTGTGCAAGTAATCTAGCACTTCAATGCGGGTAGTTCGATAGAATTAAATGTCCTTATTCCTTTATATCTGAGGGACTCGCGTGTGATGTCTTTCTCTTTAGCAATCGCAACATTAACATTACCACTGTAATGTTAAAAAACATGAATGTTTGTACTTGTCCATAAACATTATTAGATCCATCAGCTTGACAGCAAGTCCCATCATTCAGCTCATCAATGCGTCATCAACCTACGCCTTTGTTATTAGCTAATAATGTTATATATGGCCTTGGATAAAAACAAATGACATTATCAGACTCAGAATGCGGCTGTTATAATTTTATTATTGTTAAGCATAACTCACATTCTGCCACAACTTATACACTAGCATTAGTTAGCACCTATACATTAGCATTACACCGTATTAGCTTAATGTTACCAGCTGGCTGCTTGTGTAGTTTGAAGACTCGGGGCGAACTGCTGCCTGCGTAGCGCTGTAAAGGAAACTCTGCCTACCACTTCAGCTCCACCAGAAACATTTTTATATAATGTTTTATCAGACATATTACATTTATCAGAGAGGGGCACAATACATTTTGAGACAAAAGGGGCAGGGGCTTAAGGCCCCCATCCCACCCAATGAGTAACCATAATAACGAACAAGGAACTCAGGCAGGAAAAAGCCAATGACAGAAAACACACTCAAACAGAACATAACTGTGACATTAATAACAATTTCGGCACAGTTTATTTCTTGTATTAAGGTTGTAAATTCACGCATTTGCAAAACAAATTTTGTTAAAAGGAAAATCAAATGTAAGTGATTCATCACTGGTTGCAAAATTGTTATTAGAAGACGCAATAAGAAACTGCTTTTTATTTATTACATACAACATTTTCTTATAGCAGCACAATTCCATACAAAAAAAAACAAAACAAAAAAAAACTAGGGTTTGTCTATTGTTTTAATTATTCAATAAAAAGAATTGTTTAAACTTGCATAAAAAGCTTTTTATTTGCCTTTATTGGCCATTTTGGATTTTATGTCTATATTTGTAGGACAGGTGCGACTCTTTTGGGTTTTTTAAAGCTAAATAATGGTTCTAAATATCTAGTCTAAATTAAGTTTAGTGTTTAATGTGACTATTGTGGTTTTATTGTCACACACAATTTATTCCCCTTATCTAGTAGCGATTAGATTCAATATATGCTTTCATCACCTTACGACATTCATTTCTCAGTTACTGTCATCCTCAGAGTACACACACATGCACACACACACACACACACACACACACACACACACACAGACAGACAGTAAATGAAAACTGACAGAGGAGTTTGAACTCGAAGACTGTGTGACTCTTGACTCCTGGGAATCTTCTGGCAGCTGTGGGTGACAAAACAGAGCAGATCAAGAACAGCGGCAAATTTCCAGTCTTCTTGAGGAAAGAATCCTCACTAGCATACAGACTATGCTTGCAGCTAGCCTTGTTTCTTTCTTGGTGTTTTCGCTCCCTCTAAATCAAGTTGCAGCACTTGCTATACAATATAAATGAATCAAGTCTGGGAAGGTGCTTTTTGATGCTTTTGAGTGATTGTTGGGGAGTGATACGGTGCGGCTGTCAGAAATATGTCTATGTCTCTCCGTTATTCTCAGAATCCAGTCGTTTCTTCTGTGTGGATAGACATGTCTGTTTGTTGATTGTTGTGAATTCTTGCTTAAACAAGAGGATGCCAGAGGTCTTTATGCGAAGTGGCATGAATACGTGTTTAAGAATGCGGTTTTTGTCCCGAGAAAAATATCTCTATTCATTGTCGATTTTCTCAGTGAATATTGATGAAAAAAGTTTGTTTTACTTGGGTTAGTTCTTGTTTCCGTTGTCCCTGTTCATTAGTTGTCATGGTTTTGTTTCCGTTTGTTTCCATAGTTCCTAATTAATTTGTTAACTGATTAACTCAACCTGTCCCTTGTTTTCTCCTTTCACTTAGAGTATGTTTAGACCGTAACAATGCGCTAAAAAGTTTTCTGTTGCAATTAACATTGTCAAAACAATCCCATTCACACAAATCTGCAAAAACACTGTCTTTATGCCAGGCCAGTAGTTGGCGATGTCACTTTTTAAAGAAACACTACGCGCAGTCTATTGGCGTGTAGTGTTTCTTTATGACATCGCCAACAAGTCACATATTGTACACAAATTAGCTTCTTCTTCTTCTTTTTTTTTTGTAGCTTACATGGAGATGATTATGGTATTATTTTCAAAAACGTTCACTTTGAAATCCATATTCAAATCTTCGCGTTTCCAGGTCACCAAATAGTTGTTGTCATGTAAATGAATGATGAAAACGTATAAAAGTTTTTCAGTTTTTAGTTATGTTAACTAATGAAACATTATTATGGAGTTACCATAATGTAATATCCATTTTTCCTTTACTGTATATCCAGGCTGTTGTTAAAAATCTTAAAAAAGAAACTGCAGTAGCAGGGACAGTGAGGGTCTCATTGGGCTAGACGTTTGCTCAGCTCATTTGAGATGTTTGGTCACTGATCAAAGCAGCACTCATTTTGGTGGTCCGTGCACACAAATGTGAAGCAAGAGAGAGAGAGAGAGCACATGGGAGGGGGCTTTCCAGCTGTCTCTGGTGACATGCCAGCTGGGACGACACGGGGCTCTGAAATGTTGAGGGGAGAAGCTGGCTAGGGACGAACCCGCGGAATGGCACACTGGAGATATGCAAAACGCTAATGATCCTCGCCCTCCCCTGCCGGGACAGCTCTCTCTGCCAGGCCGCTCCAAGTGGTCCTTTCCACTGGGGATTCTCACCAGCAGGCCCAGGTATCCATGATTGCTTTTTAATGTGTGGCTCTTGGCCAATAGGAGCAGGGATTTTCATCAAGTATGACTGCAGAAATATTAAACTAGCCTGGGATTATTTTTCAGTCACAGTCCATTAAACTGTAGGGGGAAGTGGAGCCAGGAGCTTGCTCCTGCCTGCACAAGTTAGGCCAATTAGGGTTCTAATTTTTTATTAATACGCTGCAATGTTAAATAAACATGCAAACAGCTTTCGTGTTGTATGCCAATTAAATGCTGTTTTATTTGACTGCCACTTTAATCAGGTGGCTGCACAGGGGGAGGATATGGAGTTTAATTAAATTGTATTACTCTGCATTTCCTGTCAAGGCTCTTTTATGATTTCAAAGTAATCTATAAGGACATCAGCCATTGATTAACTCATATTTTAATAAATTATGCCGGGCCGTAGCATCGCAAAACTCTGCACACGGGAGAATCGTAAAGCAAAAGGGCGGAAACAAAGAAACGAGCAGCGGGCGCAAGTCATTTTTTATCACACGGCAGAACGGCAACCCCCCACAAACAATCATCTCCCAACGATGGCAGGGAGAAAGTTTCAAAAGCTCATTTTGCCCGATTTTATCGCTTCTCCTGTTCCATCAATATTCCCTTCTGGTTGATTTTTAATTTCAGGTTGGAGACCTCAGCATATTTAGTGCTCGGCTGATGACATTGTATTTATTTAGTGCTCTCGTCAATAGCTCGCTCAAGTGCAAAAAGTCCCTCCCCCGCTTTTGCCAAGCTCTATACAGATAAGTCAAATTCTCAATGCATGTACATACAGATCTGCATTGTATTAGTTCTTTGCCAAAGAGCAAGTTCGTTTTTCCCTGTCATGTTTCCATATATATACAGATGTATGTGTGTATATATATATATATATATATATATATGTTTAGTTTTACAATTTGAAACAATGTTTTGCTTGAAAAGTGTGCTTGTTTTAAATAGGATGACACTTGGTTTTATGTTTTGCTGTGCAATGCAATGACATTCATGCATTGTTAAATGTGGCACAAGTGCCACTGTAAGAAAAAAAAAATACCTACCCACTGCACTGCAAAATATCAAAATCTTGCTCTTGTTATTGCCAAGTGAGCAACAGGAATGACATAATGTCTGCCTTCTTCCGGCTGGAAGCTTCCTCCCACAAGCCCTGTTGCTCTGGCAGTGGCCATCCTGTCCTGGGCCTGTGCCTCCATTAGCCACACTGACCCGGATCTGTTCTGGCATCGTTCGGAAACTAGACCGGCAGACCTGGCCCTTCCTCTCTGTGGGGCAGCTCTGTCAGGACCTCTGTCCAACCCAAACACACCAGCCACACCAGCCTGTCCATATGGCTGCTCCATCCTGCCTGTTCCTGGGCCAGAGTCTGATTCACAATGGCTAGAGAAAAAGAAGTCCTCTTCTTCCAGAGCCCTCTCCAGGGCATCACAACGCCTCTCCAAACGATGTATTCATTACCCCCTCCTGTACCCTGGGGATGCTCAAAAGCCTTGTTTCAGAGTGGGGAGTGTGGCTGTGTCTGTTTAAACACTGCTCCAGTCCTACTTAATCATGTGCAGTTGGAGGGGCAGTCCATGCCGGCGCTCTGATTAATACAGCATGAAGCTGTGGCGGCAGACATTGCTGCAAGGGACGCGAGGCATTAATAACTGCATACTGCCACTGTTTCAGACGCTACCTCTGCCTTCCTGAAGTCTAGAGAGACTATGTGTACAAACACACAAATACCAACTCATAATGTGTCATGTAGCCTGGACACTGCAAATATTGTCATGGGAAGACTGGCCTAGAAGTCCATCTCTGTTAATTGAATTAGTGCATGAATATTGATTTTTTTTTTTTTTTTTTTAATTATTAATATTCATACATTTTGTCAATCGGTCTTATTAGGAGTAGGACTAATCATTAGCATTTCATAGGTTCACAATAGTGGAAGATCAAGTTCATAATCATTGTTGTCATTATCGTTAACCACACTATCACCAACACGTGGACCAGAACAAGCCCAAACGCAATATTTTTCAGGATTCTTTGATGAATAAATACATTTAAAACAGCATTTATCTTAAACAGAATATTTGTAACATTATAAATGTCTTTACTGTCACTTTTGATCAATTTAATGCATCCTTGCTGCATAAAAGTATTAAAGGGTCATGAAACCCCCCTCTTTCAGCTCAAGTCTAGCTCACAATCTTTTTGAAAAATGCATCTTAAGTGGGCGTGGATAGCTGTGAGAAGAAGGGAGCGGAGTGGGTGTGGTATGGGCATCACTGTCATACCAATGTCCCATGCATATCGACTGTCACTAAAAATCAGTGGTAAAACGTGAGGAAATGGTGTTTTTTTATATATATAGCTGGCAAAGTTAAATCTTATGAAATACACTGACTCTTTATTATTGTCCTTTCAAAAGTAACTGAATGCCCAGCTACATATATTAGCCTACAGTAATCGAAATTCTATTTAAAACATATGAATGTAGGGTACATGTATAGTTATAATGTCATTATAAAATATATAGAGGTTTATATAGACACTATAAATGCATTTGAAAATTATTAATTTTCTGCCGTTTTAATGTGTTCCCTTTAAATGCAAATGAGCTGCTGTTGTATGTTTCAGGGGGCGGAGCCTCATGAGCTCACGCCTCGCACTCAGAACATTCTCATCTCACGGAATGATTAAATCAAAACAGAAACTCTCAGTAACGAGTTCATTTCGACCCGGAGTCGGACAATAATGCCTACAGATTAAACTAAACGGGTATGGTTTAATTACGATTATAAAAACGTATCTGCCATCTGCTTGTATTTTTTCAAATTAATTTATTGAAGCACTGCAGACTTTATCGTAACATTTCACATTATTTTATAATGCTATCATATTCTGTGCAGGCAATTAGCTTCAGCGCCCCCAACTCGTAAAGATCGCGACTTAAAGAAAATCCAGAGCTCCCCACTCGTTACGACGTTGTGGTGGCATTCCAACCCGGTCTCATCCCAATTCGTCATATAACTGACGTTTTGGGACGTCTTTTGACCATTCGTCAATATACGACTTTTTAGGGCCCCCTTAAACGTCGGTAGATGACGTTATGGGATCCTAACTCTACCCCATACCTAAACCTAACCCTAAACCCAACTCGTCACCTAACTGACGTTAAAGGTAAAGCGTCAGTTGTATGACGACCCGGGATCGTCATCTACCGACGTTTAAGGGGGCCCTAAAAAGTCGTATATTGACGAATGGTCAAAAGAGGTCCCAAAGCGTCAGTTATATGACGAATTGGGATGAGTGTGTGTTCAACTCATAAATACTATCTATACGAGATGACTTACTTGAACCCACCATATGTTAAAATGGCAGTGTCTGTCAACATTCATGGGCGGGGCCTGGTTGTTGGGAGACACTGCTTATGATTTGTGGGGATTAAAAAATTGGAGTGGATTTTTATCACTATAGGGTGGTTGTGTACACACACTGCCGACACGTCCAAACACCATGCAAAAGTGAATTTCGCATAATAGGTCCCTATTACCAGATCAAAATAAGCTTTAAACTGAATTTCTTGCGCAAACCTATGTGTACAAGCAAAACAAATTATCATAACTGTCCTGAAGGGAAAAAAAATAGCAAGATTGTGAGTGCTTTTATACAGTAGGGACAGTCGTGTGCTTCATTCCCGAATTTGAATGAATCAGTTGAATGGATGATTCAATGACTCACCCCGTCACTTGACGCTACCTACTGGTAATTATTTCTGGTTCTTTCTGTATCTACTATCTCATAAAGCCAGGAGCACACCTAGCCGGCGGTGATAAAAGTGAACATTCTTTTTATCTCATCACATTCAGTTCAGATACCAAACTCGGGTTAAATACGACTTGCCAAGGGATCATGTATTTAACTGTGGGGTTGCTTGTGTAGCCGGTGCAGGAAACTATTGTGGGATTTTAAAAATCGATATCGAGATAGTTAAATGAGGATGACAATTAGTTATGTCAATGCAGCCCGTTCTCATCCCAAGACGTCATCTAACTGACGCTTTGGACCATACGTCAACATCCGACGTTTTAGGGTACGCTTTAACGTCAGTTAGATGACGCTATCTAACCTGTATCAAAGGTCTAGGATCGTCATCTAACTGACATTAAAGGGTACCCTAAAACGTCGGATGTTGACGTATGGTCAAAAGCGTCAGTTAGATGTTGTCTTGGGATGAGAACGTGTTGGTCAATGCATCTTTGTTTCCTCGGCCATGACAGCTGTGTGAATTTGAGAATATTTAGTGTAAAGCAATTCATTCATATTCATATTTTCGGTTAAAGCCTCTGTAATGGGATATTATTTCCACTTTCATAGAGCCATTGTATATTGTAGATTTCTATTTATGTTTCTTCCCTTATTATCATGTTATCCTGGAAAAACGAGAATCCTCCGCTCTCGCATCACACTTGAGATTGAAAGCCGGGTGCTTCCCGACAGATTAGGCAGGGATCGTTTACGGTGCTTATTGTCATCCTTGCAGAGAAACGCGAGATAATGCAGTCTCAGTTTCAGCCTAAAATCCTCCATTCATCTGCATGAGTGCGCAGCGACGAGCCGACAAACCCTGGGCCGAGATGCGCCGATGGCAGATTTAGATGTGATGACACTCTTTTCTCCCTTAAATCAAACTGTTATCGCCCACTATTTATGTCACTGTTATCTCACACACTGTTTATGACAACTTTGACATTTCGCTCAGTTTTTAAAGCTCTTGTCAAATTTCCCAAACTGCAGGGCAGAGTGAGATAGAGTGAGTTAAGGTAAGGCTGTCAGAGAGAGAGAGAGAGAGGGAGAAAGCGAGAGACAAAGCGCATGAGGGAAAAACAGGGGAAAAGAAGAAAAAGAGACGGGGAGATAGCGAAGCAGCCTGGGGGGGTTGTTGTAACGTATCTGCAGTGTAGCATGTCAGTGCGGCTTTACTTTACTGCATCCTCGTCTCGACGTCAATAATTAATCACAGGTGAGGCGTGGTGAGAAACATGCCCACGGATGCCAAAGGAGCTTCAACCGGTGCCAGCAGACAGCAGGAAAGCCTCAAACACAGTGACAGCCATCCCTCCCCGCATCGAGTCTCACCTCACGGGCACGTTCCTGTGATGCAAAGCCGGCGCGCTCTGAATTACATCACCTGCGAAAGCGCCGTTCGGCCTCCAACTCTACGGCACGCCGGCTGTTTTATTGCTAATTAGGCCATATCTTTTTATTTCTATACACCAAAAAATCAGCCACATGTATCATGGATATAAATGCGTTATAGTTGTGATCGATTGGCTGGAGCGCGGCCCTGTGGCATGAATATTCATGGGGTGATGTATGGAGAGGGAGCGAGCGGCATTGGAGGCTCGTGGTGTGTGATCCGTGGACTTTACAGTCACCGCCGGGTAGCCTGCGGCTAGCAGCCACCATAAACAATAACGCAAGGCCCATTTATAACACTAAAACTCATGTGTCGACGCAGCCACAAAGAGCACAAGTGACATTTTAATGGGCCTTTTTACTTTTTGTTTTTCAATAATGAATGCATGGCTTGCTGTGGTGCGCTCCACAATATGCGCCTCACTATTGTTTTGAGGCGTAATGCAGATTTTTGCTGTACTTGGCATTTATAGGGAATAATTTAATACACATCACAATCTTCGCGCGCGCTTCCCTGAGAGCGCTTTCCAAGACTGGGGGAATGGAGAATTATTATTATTATTATTTTTTTTTTAGCTGAACTGATGTGAAATGGTGTACTGTATGTGTGGTTGTGTGATGTCAGAATCATGTTTTCATTTAGTCTTTGTGAGTACTGATCAGTGTGTGTTACCCAAAGGAAGTTCAATGCAGCTGTTAGTTTGCTTTGCTGTGTAAGCAGGGTTGACCCCACTGTTGATCACATGCCAAGCACACTTTCCCCTCACACCGTGCCACTCACACACTGACTGATGGGCACTAAACAGCTGAGAGGAGGAGTGTTTATGGACGTGTTCAAATTGTCAAAGAAATATTTATGTCTATCAAAGAATACATTTTATTACTTTTTTGTTTTCTTTATTTCTTGCCCACTTCCTTGTTTATTTCTTTTTCTTCCTTGCTCACCTCCCTTTCTTTGTTTTTACTTCCTTTCGTAGGGCTGGTTCAAACAGAACATGTTTTTTTTTGTTAAAAATGTGAGATGGGTCAGTGGAAGGAAAAAAGCACACGGCCTGGAAACGCGCAAACTTATTTGAACTTTAGCGTAAGGGTTTTAGAATGCTGTGTAATGCGCGAGACACAAGTGCAACAGTTAAGGCGTCCGTCTAGTGCGTGTTTGCATTGAAAAAACAATGGAAAAGTAGCACAGAGGAGGGAAAAAACTTGTTCTGTGTGAACTGCCTTTTACTCCATTTGTTTTCCTTCCTTTCCTCCTTTCCACCCTTTATTTTCTTCCTTCATTCCTTTCTTCCCCCTTCCTACCTACATTTAAATTGTTTCCTTCCATTTAGCTTCCTTTGTTTTTTCTTCCATATAGTTTTTTACTGCATTTATTTTCCTTCCTTCCTGCTTTCCATACTCCCTTCCATACTTCATTTCTTCCTTCTTTATTTATTGTCTTCAACACTTTTGCTTCCTTCCTTTTTTGTCTTCCTTTCTCACTGCCTTTGTTTTTCCTCTTTCCTCATTTCCACCATTCCTTCCTTCCTTCCTTCCTTCCTTCCTTCCTTCCTTCCTTCCTTCCTTCCTTCCTTCCTTCCTTCCTTCCTTCCTTCCTTACTTCCTTCCTTACTTCCTTCCTTACTTCCTTACTTCCTTCCTTACTTCCTTCCTTCCTTCCTTACTTACTTACTTACTTACTTGTTACCTTTCATCCCAACTACATTTACATTTTTATTACCTTTTTTGCTTTCTATGTTTTTCCATGTCTTTATTTTTCTTTACTAACTTATTTCCGTACTTTCTTTCCTTTTTCTTTCCTTTTTCTTTATTTTTTACTTTAATTATTTTACTCTTCTTCTCTCTTGTTCTCTAATGTCTATTATTAATAATTATTTCTTGTCATTAGATATTGTTATTTAGCCTATTCCAAATTTCTTTTTTTCTTCTCTCCTTCTGTAGAAACGAAACCAGGAAACGGGCTGTGTAAAACAGGAAGCATTGCTCTCTTTGGAAACGTAGTGTACAGTGGGCTGCTGAACGATCACTTCTGGCATTTCGGGGTGCCCCTCGTCACAAGACTGGTAAGTGGATGCCCTCTTTGTGTTTTCCAGATTAGTGGCATGGTTGGCACTGCCTCTCTGCTCCCTTTGCCACCTTAGGATCTCCCACTGGCAGTTGGGATTTGGCATCAGTTGTGTTTTGTCTGGCCAGGACTTTTACCAGAGGTGATTTTTGATCTCCTGTTTTTCTTTTCTTTTTTTTCTTTTTTTTTTGGCATAAGGGGACATAGTTGTGCTGGCACGTTCAGTAAAGTATTCATAATTACAAGTTATATAATTACTCAGTAGTAATATTTAATTATAAAGCTTTGTGCTCTGACAGCTACACCTAACCACAGAGAACAGCAGTGGAAAGGGAATGGGGCTCATGTTACTGTATGTTCTCCTTCCTGATTTCTCTGTCTATCTTCTTTCTCAGTGATGCAAGATCTAAATGAGTACATGCATTGGCATATGACGTGTCTGTTTAAGAACTGAATATTAGTAGGCTACTCAAGTTTTAATTAAACTGTAATCTTAGCGCATGTCAGTGCCTCTGTCTTATTATGAATTGATAAATATTGATGCTCCGTCTTCCTCCGAAATCTGTCAAACAATATTAGCATACAGGCAGGGAAGGACAGGGAGGAGGCAGAGCTAGAGCAATTTACTGCTTATACTCGATTAAGATAAAAAAGGATTTGGAGGATCAGAAGTATAAATCTCTGAGGGTAACTTGTTTTTCACTGCTTTCCCAATTGAGCGTGTAGACGTGTTCTCAGATGAAAACTTTAGCGGCAGAATTGGATGTAGTTCAACTGCTTTCTTCAGAGAGAATGTAGCATCATTTGATGATGGTTGGAATATTAAGATTGTCCCTTATATTAACATTATTTTTTATTTTATGGCATGTCACAAATATTCTTTACCATTCATGAACTGGCATCCTGCTTACATTTACATTTGTTTGTTTGGATCTTAATTGTTAAATTTCAAAGGGGTCGGGGGTTTTACTACTTATCATGGCCCAGATATCCCTTGCTGGTAAATGCTGGTACATTATTCTGTTGACACAAACGTTTTTCTTCAATGACTGACATTTACAAGTAGCCATGTATAATGATTAAAAGGTTGTTTTTTGCCAGCAACATAAATAAATGATATATTTGAGTAGATTTTATTTATTTGGCTGTAAATAATTGACTTTATTTTGATTGAATAATGCTGGGCGTAGCTGGAAGGCCCAAAGCTATTACATTAGCCCAATATTTACTTTTTCCAAACTTTAATTTTCCTCTTCGCTTTTGGAGATCGGAAATTCTACTAATGGCATTTGGAAATCCAATGTTTCGTATAGCCAAAGCACGTTTAGCGTTTAAGTGCGCTCGCTCGCTACCACTCAAATCACCATAAATGAGTTCTACCTCAATTCCAAACCACGTTCCTTTTTGACAAATTAAGTAAATTAGTCAATGCCTCTGCAATCAAGTGCAATGGCACCGCTTGTTTTTTGATTAGGCCATACCTCCATGCATGTCTCTTCCAGTGCTGTTTAGTCATTGGTAGGTGCTTTTTTTATTAAAATGGACCGGCACTGCGACCCGTTCCTCAACCCCCCCATCAAACTCTCCTGCAGACGCTAAACTGCACCTTAACCAGATTAAGTCACTTGAACGTGTTTGGAGAATCGAGCCTCCCCACCAGATGGAGAGAAATGGAGGGCGGTTGTTTTTGAATTAGTTCTCCCTCGATTTTCCTTGCCGGGTTAATGAATAAATGAACTGGCGCGGTAATTGGAAGGGAGTGCGATGAGAGAGAAGGAGAGGAGCATGCAGCTCCATTGAGTTTATGGAGGCAGAAATGATGACGTTGGGTAAAGCACTGATGAGGAAGGTATAGCTCAGTGGGGCGAACATGCCTGATAGACTAAGTGTGTGTTTGTGTGTGTGTGTGTCACAGAAGGGAGGATTCGACTTCATTATAAGGTGCTTTAAGTGCGACACGCTGTGATTGTGTCATCTTCGTTCCAAACAAAGGCAGTGGAGGGCAGGTACAGGGGACAAAGGAAACGTGAACGTCCAATAGCCGTTGCACAGACGTGCACACGCTGCTGAATCCTGTCAGACTGCGCTCAGAGCTGAATTTCAGCTTTTCAGCAGAATGTGTGTAATTGATAGCACTCTGGGGCTGCGCGGGCCTTGGCAGCACGCAAAACGAACGCAAACCTCCAAAGACAGAGACTTTTAATACCTGGCAGGCTCGCACAGCGTGGAAGCTTGACTCTGTGTGGCATGTAGATGTATTGCCGCTCACTTTTGGGTTGTAGTATGGGGGTAAGGAAGAGGGAATCGCTCGTCTGTGCTCCCGTCAAATATTCCAAGGCTTGCACTATTTCCAAGACCTGCTGCGCTTGCGGCCAATATGGCGTCCCAGATGTGTTCACCTGCGGTTGGCAGCCGCCGCCTCCTAATTAAGACAGTCTGGCTTGGCCACCGGCTCAGTCTGGGCCTGCTCGGACCAAACCTTGCCCATCTGCCCTGCTTAAAGAAGAAAAACACCACCTTTACACTTCAGGCCAATTGACGTCTATACTCGGGTGGGACGTAGAGGGCGTTAGTTGCTGTAGGCAGGGTGAGTCGTGCGTGCTTGTGTGTGGTGGAACAATAAAGTGAGCGGTTGCGCTAAATGCATGCAACGCATCTGATCTGATTCTGTTTTTTTTCCCCCTCCATCTATCTGTCCTTTTTTTGCACTGCATCAGAGCAAAATGAGATTCGTTAACAAGCTTGTGCCACATTTTTAGACTCTGCGTCACATCTCCGCGCAAGCCCATAAGCTTGGAAAAAGATCAGGCGAGACATGGAGATCAAACCCATGGATCGGGCCAACAGACAACTGTACTGCACAACGCCGGCATTAAATATTGACTAAACGAATCGCGAGTCGGGGGAGTAAGAGAACACGACAAGGAGCATAACCAATTCAGGGCTCTGACTTTTTCCCTCCTTCATCTGAGAGAAAAGGTTTCTTGTCTCTGTAATGGAAAATGACGTCCCCAGGGCCAGTCGTCCTCCGAGTGCTTAACGCGAACATGCAGCACCCTCGGCATGCAGGGGAAAAAACAGTGCAGATAGTGCCTGAGAAGGAATGGAGAGACAGAGAGAGAATGTTTGTGGTTTGAGAGAGAAAGAGAAGCAGTGGGAGAAAACAGAATGCTGATGGAGTGGACAGGAATATTACAGAAAGAACAACAACAGAAGGGGAGACTGGGGCTAGTTGTCACACGGCTTACTTTTAGTAACTATGGTTTTGAGTGAGAGGTCCAATTATGCATTTGTGTTTTTTATCTAGCAGTGGATTTTATGATTTTATGATTTTTTTTTCAATGGAAGTTGTCACGTTTCAAATTTATAAAAATGTATTGTATTTCATTAAGTTAATTAATGTTTGTATAAATGTATGTGATTTATTTATTCAAATGGTTTTGCCCCACATTGCTAATTTTTTATATTTATATAAAAATGTATAAAAATTTATCTCTATAAACTGAATATTATTTTTTAACCTGAATAATCAAAATGTTTAAAAGTGTTTTTGTAGTCAAGACTTTAAAGTATATCTCTTTATATAAAATAATCCTATATAACATGACTACAGCTGCAGGCTCCCTATATCATGAAATGCACTGAAATGAAATGTGCAGAATAATGTTTAGCTTAAATTTAAAATGCTTACGATATTAAAGGTGCACAATGCATTTTTATAATTTTTTTTATTTGTGCAAACAATACTTGACCACTCATTATGGGTGGAACACTGCCAAAAGCGCACGCCATCTCCTCTCACATCTGATCTGTTGCGCACTTAGCCCAACCAACTCAAGAGACTACATTTGGTAAGATAAGTGATGAGTTATTAAAAAATATATATATATATATATATTATATCATGCATATATATATATATATATATATATATATATTGTTTATATGAATAAACAGTTAGATAACTGGCTATAATTTGATAGTGAGTTTAGCCATCTTCAGTCTAACTTTTCAGTGTGAAGTTCTAGCTCCACACCTATACTATCAAAATTACATTCGCTCTTCCTCGCTGGACAATTGGTGAGGGGGAGCTAGATGTAAGTAGTTAATATTTTAGTTAATATTAATTACAAACATGTTTAAAAGTTTGTGTGATGATCAAATCAGTTAAGGCTTTGTCAGCCATTTTTCTTGAACCCTCTTCATATAGTTAAAAACAGTGAACAGTAGAGACCAGTCAACTCATGAATCCCTACTTATTTATGATACTGACTTGTAATAGACTTCAGTATTTGATTAGACATTTTTAATAAAAAATATACAATTTTCTTATATTAAATTCTTTCCTTATTAAGTAGCAGTACAGATATTTACAATATCTGTTTATACCAAGACTAAATAACTGAAATTATGTACATTTTCCTGTTTAAAAGTTTTGTTCGTAATATTGTGCTAATTGTAACCACAATATTGTGGCAGAAATACTTTTTTATATATATTATTCATCTCAGTGTTCGTACAATCTTTTGAGAGTGACATTCTAGCACTTTTCAAGGGCTTTAAAGAACTACAAACCTCTAAATATTATCTTTTTTAAAAAAGTTATCAATTTTTTTAATGTGATGATTTGTAAAACTAAAAACTTTTAAAGATGTAAGACAACTAACTTAGTGGCAAACAAACACTTTTATAAAAAAAAAAAGACATGAAATTACCACTATAACAGATGGTTGCAGAGAAGCACTAATTGACTTTTTGACTAGTCATTTCCACTCCTTAATATTTTTTTGGGAAAGTAGGAAATCACAAACTAAACTAAACCTTTTCTTTAAATTGTGACTGAATTACACAAAGCAAGTAAAGAGCCTTTCATAATCATCACTGAAGCTGTTGGTCAGTTCAGTATTATACTATTAAAGAAAAATGGTTAATATCAATAATAGTTGAATATTTAAATTCTCTAAAAAAATTGGATCTTGTAAGTTACTGTTATTAAAATAAATTCTTCAGGGCAGTTAAAAAAAACATTTTTAATGGTTGATATAATTTTTCTGTAAATGCTAAGCATCTTGTAGATTAATTTTACAGAAGGAGGTGTACAATTATGAGCAAAACTGCATATATTAATAAATGATATATACAATGTTATATAATATATACAAAACTTATAATTATCTAATAGGCTACACCAGATGTTATCAGAACCCTTTCATTGATTTACGGCAGAGATAAAATATTCCAAAGCACGATGGCAAATGTGAACTCTCTCTGACAGTGTCACTCCTGACATGCTTTGTTCTTATCAAAATGAACCGAGAGCAAAATTAGCATTCTCTCAAATCCAAATATGAACGTGCAACAGCGCAGAGGTTAATATTTAAGAACACTGTAGCAGGCTGTTGGCGGTGTGTCTTTGAAATTGCTGAGACAGCTGAGATGTTAAATGGCAGCGTAACCCCCCTCACCCGCCCAGCCTCCCGAAAGGCGCGTGGCTGTGTACGCATGCACTTAGACGCTCAAACCACACACACATACACACACACACACACGCACAAAGAAGTCTTTCCCTCTCACACGCACCAAAAAAAAAGCTACCAAAAAGAGCAGCACCGTTCTCATGGCATGCAACCTGTCAAGCGATCCCCCCTGCTCTCCACCGGCTCACTCCGACTCCTGATTGGCTGAAACCACAGCTGGAATCCTGCGAGCCCTTCTCCCACCGAAACCCCTGCCTCCGCTCCCTCTCTATCACTGAGAAAAAGATTGGTGAGAAAAACAGAAAGACACAAGAAAGAGCAAAAGGCATTACGTTGCACGCCGACTCGCCCTACCTAGTTTACTTGCGCTTTCCCCCCCGTTCGCCCCCCTCCGACGGGTCTTTGTTGCCTCGTTGTCACGTTGCGTGACTTTTCATGTACATCAGCTGAGCGTCGAGACCAAGCGAGGGGAAAGAAGCGCTCCTACGGTCTTCTCAATCCTCACCGCTAGCCGGCTTCCCTCGGCAGACGTCGCAGCAGCAGCTCCCCTCCCCTCTCGTCTGCGAGTGCTCGGATGCTGAGCTGCTCTCTGGCTGTATCAGTGCCTGAAGAGTCAATGGACTCCTCTCCCTGCGGAGGAACACAGCCTCACTGAAGGAATGCTGGGAACAGATGCCAAACACCTCCTGGAGTGCCCGCTCTAGAACTCTCCCGCCCGCCAATAAGACCCTGAACAGAACGACACGGGACAGAGTGAGTGACGTGAAGAAAGCTCCTTGTGTGGTTATAGGAAGAAGAAAGAGAGAGTGGAAAGTGAAGGGAAACTGACGAGCGGAGACAGAAGC
Organism: Cyprinella venusta; assembly: GCA_038021265.1. Taxonomy (NCBI): domain Eukaryota; kingdom Metazoa; phylum Chordata; class Actinopteri; order Cypriniformes; family Leuciscidae; genus Cyprinella; species Cyprinella venusta. The sequence goes on from CM075877.1 coordinate 24,147,174, forward strand.
ACCTTTGCCTTTTCCTCTTTTTTCCTGTTGACTTGATATATATTTTTTATATAGTGTCAACAGTTGTTGCTTCCATTAGTTCTTGTTTTCTTCTGCTTTCTGGACTGATCTGGGAAGAGCACCAAGAATCTGACCCAGGCGGCCACCCCTCATCCGATTTTCATCCGCGAGTGCCCACCTGCCCCTGGCCGAAATGATGATGTACTTTTGGGTGAGTAACGTCTCCGCCACCCATCAGGTTGGCCTTTATGCCATTGTTTCTCCACATTTCCCGATCCCTGGACCTGCTGGGATAAGACGTGTGCTCGTAGCGTGCGATAAGCCTGTCTCCTCCTTCTATCTCGTTCTCTCTCTCTCTCCTACACTTCCTCTAAGTTTATCTGTTCCACCAAAATACACACACAGATTTTCTCTCGCTCAGTTACTGCTTTGCATTATTTGATTTGAGTCGGAGCAGTGTTTAATTTTCCTCCACTCCGAAGGGCCTTGTTCCGCAGTGCTGGTCCTGGAGGAGATGAGTAGTCAGCCGTGGCTGTTCAGAATGGATAGTATTGATGCTCTTTCTGAGGACAGAGGATCATATGACCTGATTCTGCATAGCTCTGGCAATTTCTCAGCTCACTGATGGGGAGTGTTCGAACTCACACAGCGAAAAGGGGATGTACATTCACCGCTTTATTATCGAGTCCCTATAGAGGAGTTAAAATGCTTTGCCATTCAGCCGTTTTTCCCATGAATGTGTTTTGATAGACCTTCACAGCAGTTTGTTGGTTACATCACTTAAAGCTACATGTAGTTTCCCATTATTGTACTTGCAACTAGTAGAAAGGCATGACATTTTCAGTGAATGGAGAGTTTTGGGGGTCTTTTTCGAGTGAATCTTTTCTCCATGCAAACTTTGACCATTCTTACACTCTAAAAATTGCTCGGTTGTTTTAACCCAACTTTGGGTCAAATGTGGACAAACCCAGCCATTGGGTTACATTTTTTAATTACAATTTTAAACCCAACGTTTGGGTTTGTCCATATTTAACACAAAGTTGGGTTAAAACAACCCAGCATTTTTAGAGTGTTTTTCATTGTTTTTAGCATCTTGTTCCATGTAAAAAGTTTAGCTTTTAAAGATATAGATCAGCCAAAAATAATCATTTACTCACCCTCAAGTTGTTCCAAACCTGTGTGAAGAAAAATGAAAAGGCAACATTTGGAAAAAATGGTTTTCTCCATTATAATTAAATCTCCCCGGGGTTTAAAACAGTTGGACTTTAATTGTAAGGACAATTTGTGTTTTACAGATGCAAAAATCATACAGGTTTGGATTGACAGACAGACGTGTACATAAATGATAACAGTATTTAAATTTCCGTAAACTATCCCGTTAAATTGTCATACTGATCGACACTGAGTATTTTTGTCATTTTGAGTCTTGGTCTATCTCTGCTGTTTAATAGAATGACGTCATTGATCATTTCAATGTGTTTAATTTTTTTTAGCATCTGTTTAACGTAAACATAACTAAGTAACTTAAACTTTTTTAAAACCTTACGCCCTTACACTGAAAGGCACAGATTGGGTCGTTTTCCATTTCAGTTCTTTTTTTTTTAAATAGGTTTTATGTTTTATTTAAATGTGCAAGACTGACTTCAATTATTTTTTCTACGTCTCAGTGTTTTTTTAGGATCTCGTAACATGAGACGCCATATCTAGTAGAAATAACTTTGTACTCTATAACTTTATAACTTTTTTAAAAACCTGACACATACTGAATGGCACGTTGAATCTTTGTCACTTTGAGTGTATCTCAGTTGTTTTTAAAAATATTTTTTTAACATGCTGGTCTGGCATCGTTTCAACATGTCTTGTCTTTTAGATGCCGCATCTTGTAAAAAAAAAAATCTCAACTTTTTATAAAGACGACACCATCATTCTGAACGGCTCCATACTTGTACTTATTGAGGAAGTGAGGAGATGAAAGGAAGATCCTACGACACTGGCAATGTCAAACTGTGCTGAAAATGGACTTTTAGCTTACAGGAAATCTTCCTCCACCATAAAACCTGCTCCCCGTTCAGCATCCCGTTCTCTTGGCCACACGGCGCTCCCTCTCTCCCCGTCAGGGGCCAGATGAAAAGTGCGCACTCGTAGATGTGGCAACCAGGATTTAATGATCGTCAGAAAGCAATCTCTCATCTTTTGAGCTGGCTGTGCTCTTTGATAGCACCGACTGCCCATTAATCATTCCCCTTCATCACTCCAGTCTCATCCGGGACAGAGGGCCTCCGCGCACCCTCACGCAGACGGCACAGGCTGTGTCACAGGGGCCACGGGGGCCTATTCTCTTAGAATGAAACTCGCAGACGTGCTTAATCTAATCTGAGCTTACTTTCTGATGGCCCGGGTGAGAAGAGAGATAAAATTTACCCCTGTCAGACATCCTGTAACTGATTAGCTCACACAGGCAGACTGACGCTTATTTCTGATGACAGATAGCTCTTTGCTTTGTGTGTGTGTGTGTGTTCTTTCAGAAATATTTTTTTCAAAAATCTGGGCTCAGAGTAGATGAGAAGGTGTCAACAAATAGACTATTGTTCCTCACACTTTCAATAAGGACTGTGTGAAGTGTGAATCTACTGAACAATTATGGATTTAATGATAGTATTACAGTAGCATGATAATGAAAAAGGGAGAGGAAGACGGGAGAGAAGTGCTGCTGTGTCTGTTCAATAATAAATAATTGAGAGCTCAGAGCAAGGGACTTGTTTTTCAACGAGCATGTGTAGAGATGGAAGAGCATAGAGCTTGTGTTTGGTTTGAAACGGCACGTTGGCCTATTTTTATGCCCCCCTAGCAAGGCCTAGCCCTAAACAACCTTTGCCATTTACCTTTAATGAGCTGTGCTTCTGTTGTAGTATTGGGTGTTCCACCTCACCAAATTGTTTGTTTTCTGTATGGTGGTCATGATACCTTAATTTCAGAAATGTAACATTTATTGACACTTTTTAGCTGTTTTATCCTTTAATTGGATATCAATAAAAAAAAAATGTAAGGTTACACTTTATTTTAAGGTGTCCTTGTTAAAGTGTAATTATACTGAGTAATATTAATTAACTTACTATGGGGTTAGGATTAGAATTAGGTTTGTTGAAGGGTTAGTTGCATGTAATAATGCATAATTTATAGTTATTACTATAGATGGAACGTGTAACAAGGACACTGTGAAATAAAGTGTTTCCAAATATAAGAATATAATTTTTATATATATTTACCAACGCATGTTTACGGTTTGTAAACTAAACACTTTATATCGTTTTATTTATTTTTCTAGTTATTTTTTTGTAATATTATCTTGCTTCCAATGTATTGGTATTTTTTACGTCTGTAGGCTGACCATACATTGGGATTTCGTGATTTAAAAAAAAAGTGCTGAAAAAAAAAATGTTTATACTTGTTCACATAAATACACAAAGTTAATACACAAACACATAATACACAAAGAAGCCATGCTTTCCTTCAGAGCGTTGCGTACGCTGTGTCTTTCGGAAGCAGCGTCTATCAGCCATGTAATTCGGAGAGGAGAGCGGCTGCCGACGGTGTCATGTTGCTAAATGAAATGCTTGCGCTAATTTGTCACCACTCTAATTGATCTGTGTTCTCTAGTTGCATAATGTGGGTCCTGTAACATTTACCGTGTGTTTATTTCATCCAGCCGCCGTCTGACAGCCAGAAAAACTTTATTCAGTCTGGTGGGACAGTAGCTCTAACAGAATGACCTACGGTAACACAATCTTTTTTGTTAATCCTTTGTTCTTTTCTTTTCTTTTTTTCTGTAGAGCAGCTATTTTCAGCCGTGACATTTACAAATGCATGCCAAGCAAGTCTTGGTTTCTGTAAAGTCATTATTGTTGACCCCTTGGCTGTTTGTATTTTTAAGTCGAGTGCAATATTGTCACCTCGGTTGCCAACAACTCAGCATCCAATGTGATCTGCTCTGTCCCTCACTCAATCACTTTCTTCATCTCACTTCTTCTTCTCTCTCTCTTTCTTTCTCCCATAGGCGAGACCAAATATGGGCCAGGGTGACACTGGCCCTGCCAATCAAAGCTGGCAGGAATTTAGCTTAATAAGTTGTTTGTCAGTAGTGTATTTTACCTTGTTAACAACAGTTAGTTTAATAATTAGTTTTTTTTTAATTTTAGAATTAACTCTTAATTCTTAGAATTAACTTTTTTTTAGTATTAACTCTTTATATGGCACTACAAAAATACTTAAAAGGTTATTTTATGTAAATTTTATATATATATATATATATATATATATATATATATATATTACACACACTCACATATTATTAGGAACACCAATAATACTGTGTTTGACCCCCTTTCGTCTTCAGAACTGCCTTAATTCTATATGTGGCATTGATTCAACAAGGTGCTGAAAGCATTCTTTAGAAATGTTGGCCCTTATTGATTGGATAGCATCTTGCAGTTGATGGAGATCTGTGGGATGCACATCCAGATCACAAAGCTCCCGTTTCACCACTTCCCAAAGATGCTCTATTGGGTTGTGATCTGATGACTGTCGGGGCCATTTTAGTACAGGGTATGGGTTTAGTACAGCAATGCTCAGGTAGGCCATGGCATTTAAACGATGCCCAATTGGGCATACTCTAAATTGTGCCAAGAAAACATCCCCCAGACCATTACACCACCACCATCAGCCTGCACGGTGGTAACAAGGCATGATGAATCCATGTTCTCATTTTGTTTACGTCAAATTCTGACTCTACCATCTGAATGTCTCAAGAGAAATCGAGACTCATCAGACTAGGCAACATTTTTCCAGTCTTCTGAGAGCTCTAGGCAAATTGTAGCCTTTTTTTCCTATTTGTAGTGGAGATGAGTGGTACCCGGTGGGGTCTTCTGCTGTTTTAGCCTATCCGCCTCAAGGCGTTATGTGTTGTGACTTCACAAATGCTTTGCTGAATACCTCGGTTGTAACGAGTGGTTATTTCAGTCAAAGTTGCTCTTCTGTCAGCTTGAGTCAGTTGACCCATTCTCCACTGACCTCTAGCATCAACAAGGCATTTTCGCCCAGAAGACTGCCGCATACTGGATGTTTTTCCCTTTTCACACCATTCTTTGTAAACCCTAGAAATGGTTGTGAGTGAAAATCCCAGTAACTGAGCAGATTGTGAAATACTCAGACCGGCCCGTCTGGCACCAAAACCATGTCATGCTCAAAATTGTTTAAATCACCTTTCTTTCCCATTCTGACATTCAGTTTGGAGTTCAGGAGATTGTCTTGACAAGGACCACACCCCTAAATGCTTTGAAGCAACTGCCATGTGATTGGTTGATTAGATAATTACATTAATGAGAAATTGAACCGGTGTTCCTAATTGGTTAGTTTCCGTGTTTTCACTGTTATACAGTAGGATCTCTGGATCAAAACACGGGGACATTTTTTACAGAATCAAGTGATAAAGGATTTGCTTATAAACATTGCAGTCTTTAAAAAAATAGCCTATAAATATTACAAATAAATATGCCTAAATATTACAAATAAATATATGTAATATATACATATGTAGTGTATATCTATATATTTCCACCAAAGATTGATAGTGTAATTAAACTGTGTAGCTAAACTGTCTCATAAGGAAGGTGTTATAATTCATTTACAGTGAGAGTAGACGAAGAACACAGGCCCACTCACTTGCCGACTTCTGTCCTCTCCAGCTTTTCTTTCATCTGTCACTGAATGTGTGAAGCAGTAGCATCTTTTTTGGACTCACTTTACTATGGTCAGGTTGATTGGAATCAGCTACAACCTCCCATCCACCTCCAGGATCCCTTGAGGTCCTCACTACGGGCCCCTGCGGCTCCTCCCAGCTCCTCCCACCGTCATGTGTAATCCTGCCGCCTCACACTGGCTCTTACACGCCCGTCACGGCCTAATCTTCTCCTCGCTGCAGATAAGACCATTAAACAGCAGAGCAGGAGAGGGATTTCTCCCCTGACTACAAAAGGGATCTGTGCGCCAAAGAGAATCATGCTGTTCTGCAGATAGTAGAGAGAAAGAGAAGGAGAAACAGAAAGAGGACATGGTGGCTCATGCTTATCACGCTTTGCTATTACATTAGTTGTGTTTACACAGGGTTTCCCAAGAAAAAGGTCATTACAGGGACGCTCCATTATCTTCCTCCCTCTCTCTCTCTCTCTCTCGTCTTCCTCCGCTCTCCTTCTTTCTGAAGGTGTGACTTAAAGGCATTATCCCCTGCACAGTTTAATGCCTGACACCTTTCTAATGGACTGTGGGAATGAAAGGTGAAGTGCGAGAGATCAGCGGCCCCCCGCAGATCCCCCCGGCTCCAGACGCAGCGGGAAGAGCTTCGGATCTAGGGATCAATAGCGCTGTTTGGTCAGGCCCAAGAACGGAGGAGCCAGGTCACGCAGAGGGCTTCTGCATCCTCCGGCCATTGAGCCAAGCGGTGCGCAGAGAAAGAGAGTGTGAAATTAACGTAGAACAGTGGGCATAATTACTCAAAGAGTTCCTGAATCAGCACGCTCGGACAGCTGACTTATTAGGGGGGGATGTTGGCCGTCGCGTCTTCCGAGGGCACATCCTGTGAGCGGAAGAACTTTAATGAGGGTGTAGCTTTTTGAATAAGATAATCAGATCACTTTTTGAACTACAATAATTGCGAAACTGAAAGTACTAAGTTCACACCAAAATGAAAATTCTGTCATAAACAGAAACCTATATGGCTTTCTTTCTTCTGCGGAACACAACTCAGACCTACTCTGAATTGTTAGATAGTAAACAAGTGGCAAAAAGAATTGGACACATTTACTAACAACAAATGACATGAAATCTATCCTAAATCTCCAGCATGCCTTGTTCCCTTTCAAAACAAGATTTGATCAAGTCGTGTACACCAGGTGTCACATTCACATAAAAAGAACAAATATTGGAAAATGACTTATTTTGTTTTGCAAAATGTGTTTTTTTTATGATAAAATGAAAGTCAGTGGTGTCCGATGTTGTTTTTCACAATGATGGAAAAATAAGGTGGACCATTCTTCAAAATATGTTACTTTGTGTTCAACTGAAGAAAGTAATTGATGGGTGGTTCTGATTATTCACTGAGAAGTCTGGTTATTTATTTCTACCTCCATTATTCACAAACCCCAATGCATAGCACAAATGATGAACTCGCATACAGTTGGTGTGTTACTGGCCATTGTTTTAATCCACTTAAGTCAAATGCAAATCACGCTTCTATAGGCATATTGGATATTATGAGCCGTGTGGACCATAGAAATGGTGCTGGATTTGGATTCTTCTCAGGATGAAAATAAGGAGCAGAGATTGTGCAATGAGTTGTGCTGACAGTTCAATGATTAAGAGCGGAGGAAAAACTTTAGAATAATGTCATGGGGTTCTTTCATCAAGTTGTGTGAACCCAACGCATTCTCATCCCAAGCCGCAGCCCATTTTCATCCAAAGGCGTCATCTAACTGACTCCAATTTCTTTTGTGATTCTTTATTTATTAAACATTTTGTGTTTTTTTCCAGATTTTGACCATGCTTCAATATCCGACGCTTTAGGTACCATTTAGCATGAGTTACATGACGCGATCCTAGGGCTTCATCTAACTGACGCTAAAGGTAAAGCGTCAGTTAGATGACGCGTCTAACCCCAACCCTATCCCAGACCTAAACCTAACCGCATCATTTAACTGACGCTTTATCTTTAGTGTCAGTTACAGTAGATGACGCCCTAGGATCACGTCATGTAACTGATGCTAAAGGGTGCCTAAAGCGTCGGATATTGAAGCATGGTCAAAATGGTCAGTTAGATGACGCCTTGGGAGGTCCCACTTTATATTAAGTGGCTTTAAGTACTATGTACTTACATTGAACAACAAGTAAAATGTATTATTGTGTTCCTGTTGTATTGTAAAACACTTTTGCTGCTATTGAGGTGTGATACGGGTAAGGTTAGGGACAGTTGTGGTGGTATGGGTCGGTTTAAGGGTAGGTTAAGGTGTGAGGGGAGGGTCAACTGTAGAATTACATAATGTAATTATAGTTGTAATTACATGCTGGTATTTTTAGAATATAAGTACAATGTAAATACATGTATGTACACAATAATTCCATTGTATCAAATCATTAATTTCAATGTAAGTACATAGTACTTAAACCCTCTTAAAATAAAGTGGGACCCCTTGGGATGAGAATGTGTTGCAAGCCGACATATACAACGCTTTTGCCAAAGCGTAGACAGCCAACGCACATGGTACCCTTTAGCATCAATATAACACGCACAGAGTATGGGTAGGTTTAGGTCTGGGGTAGGGTTAGGGTTAGACCACTAGGAGGCGCCTTCTGCTCCATATATATCTGCGTCTCATATTGATGCTAAAGGGTGCCATGTGCGTTGGATGTCTACGCTTTGCCAAAAGCGTCGTATATGACGCCTTGGGATGAGAACGGGCTGGTGAACCATAGCCTACATCATTTGTGTACATGCGCACTTTGGTTAGAGCAGTAATAATGCAATTAAGGTGCTTGCCTGTTTATTGTGGTTAAAATCGTACGTCACATTTTTTTAGTACGAGCATTAGTTTGATCAAAATATTGTGTTTTCATGAGGTAAATTTTAATGGAATGAGGGCATTATGAGTATAACATTTTCAATGAACTAACCCTTTTGTTTTTTTGTTTTGTTTTTTTGTTACATTCAAAATCCACGTAGCTCAGACATCTATAAGGGGATGTTCCTCTTCAATTTAAGAAGCATGACACTTCTGGATAGCTCAGGGTGAGGGACGAATAAAGGAAGTGTTCTTGGGGGGGTTCAGAGTTTAGTACAGATCCAGGTACAGCTGTTGCTCTGCCAGCCATGGGTCATTAAGATACAGAGGGGACACACAGACTGTAAAACTAATGGCAGGACACTGACATTAACGTTATAGGTTATTGACCTATCTGAGGGGATTTATGGTGCAAATCAAGCGACACTGTCAAAGGGAATGGGAGAAATAAGAGCGTTTTCACACCCTGTGCCCACTCAGAGCATAAGCACCAAACTTACAATCAATTCCCTGTGAATTTTACAAGACAATGCTCGAGAGAAAGCTCAACTCCCGCTGGCAGTTCTTGCATGCTTTTCTCTCTCTTTCTCCCTTCCTCCCATCTTTCGCTCACACTCTTGCTCTGTATTTGCTCTCTGGCGTGTACAGGTCATGCAGAAAGGGATGTGCTGTTTGAAGTATGTTGGCTCTTTTATTCCCTGCCCCTTTGTTCCCAGGACTCCCACAGCTTGACGTGTCTCAGTTCACAGCCTGTATGTGTGTTAACTTGTGTGTTATGTGCAGAATTCACCTGAATCTGAATAGCACACTATAGTGCTGTGTAACAATTATCTAATCTTCTGGTGTCAATCTAGCTGCTAATCTAGCTACTATCTTTCTCAATTTTAGACCAAGCAACCTCTGGAACGATTTGCTTTTGGTGAAAAATCAATCCGACTCAGTGAATAAACCAATAGAGACATCTGATGTGTACTGTATGTATATCTGATGGATTTTGGAAACACAAGATTTGGGTTACCGTGATGTAATTCTGTCGCTGTAATACATTTCGGTCCATTTTGAAATATTAACTTGTGAAAGCAAGCCAAAATGAAAGAAAATGCAACACTGCCTCAATTTAGCCCATGTTACCTCACCCTTAGTGATTCATGATTAAATTGAGAGAGGAGAAATTATTTAACATCCAAAAAATGGTCCAAAGTAGAATCACAATGATGAGAAATAGAACAGGAGTGAGTTATATAACACATATTACATTCACTACTCTTCAAAGTAGCTTTTTTTATATGGTATTCTTTTGAAAATTCTATTCATCAAAGAATCCAGACATAAAATGTATCATGATTTCCAAAAAAAATAAGATGTTATCATAAGAAATATTTTTTTGAGCATCAAATCAGCATAGTATAATGATTATTGAAGAATTGTGTGACATTGAAGACTGGTGTAATGGCCACCAAAAAATTCATTGTTGCATTACAGAAATAAATTACATTTTAAAATATATTAAAATAGAGACCAGTGTTTAGAAATTGTATTTTTTACTTATTTTTATCAAATTAAATGCATAAACCTTACAGGTCCAAAGCTTTTGAATGGTAGTGTAGTTGTAAACTCTAGGGAAATAGTAGGGAAACATTTACACTGATATCAGTGTGTGTTTAGCGTAAGATATACGTGTTGTCGGAAAACATCTCTATCTAAAATGCCTTTTAGATGGTCTGTCTCTAAGTTATGGTTACAAATGTCTGAATTCATTTGAAGAAAGACGCAATGCAGTGTAAAAAACCCTCCCCTGTCATTTAGCCAAGTGCAAACAGAAAGGCCACTATATGTCACTTTTAGTGCTTGCCACCTAACTCACTAGTTCACCACACTCAAAAGGTCTCGCAAGGCCAACTGAGGTTTCTTTTTTCCAGCTGACTGCTCCACTGGCCTAATGGGGTCTATCTACAGGCCTTCAGTGTGGGTATGTTTGTCTAAAAGCCATTTTAATATCCTACTGTTTGGTTCTGAGAGCAGGAAGCATGCGGAAAACCAACGGGATAGTTGCTTGAGGCATTGAAGGAAGGAGCTACAGAAACCTGGTCAAAGAGAGATACACACTGGCAGCCTCAGACAATTTTTCAGTTTGTTCTTCTCGGCTCAAGCTAATTGTTACGAGTCGGTGGTGGATATTTTTCAATGATATCAGTCTGTTACCATCTTGTTCTTTCTCTGTGAGAGCACTGGTGATTAGAGCTATAATACAGTGTCATAGAATGTTAAAATTGTGATTTAAAAATTTGCCAAGCCCAGAGAACTCTTTGCAATTAATGAAATATTTTTAAAATGTAAGTGTGTGTGCGTGCGTGTGCAGATATGCTTAGCTCAAAAAGATTTTTATATATTTGTTATAGGCTTGGAAGTCTTGCATCTGTTTTTACTGGTGTACTTGAATATGCTTCCATGCTTGATTGTTTAAAAAAAAAAAAAACGTTACGTTATTTACGTTATTACTGCTCCCTTCTCCATAGTCTGTCCCAAACGTGTCGTTTTTGATGAAGCCCCTCCTTTCGAGATACGAAATGTGCTGTGATCGGTTAGCTTTTTTTTTTTTTTCCTCATACAGCAACATTACACACTAACTAAAGTTGAAAAAGTCTAATAGTACCCCTTTCATTTAATTCAGAAGGTTTGCGACTGGTCAGTAACAAGCTTGCAGAGGTGCTATTTGCTTTTGTTGATTTGTTTGGATTGTAAATTGTGCTTACTTTCATCTCACACTGCAACGTCCTCTGGGGAGTCATCTTTTTATTTGTTAGGCAAAATATATTCAAAGTCACGTTTAACTTAAACTAGATTTCTGGTGACGAGCAATAAAACATTGACCTATATAAGCTGTGTGATATTTTGGATTTTGTGCATTGTTTCATTTTAAAATCTTGTTTTCGAGCCTTTGAGCTATTTAGAAATGAAAACTCAAACTGAAACTTTGAGTGGTCAATAAAAAAAAAGAATAAACCCTTCTTTTCTCTCACATATCTCAGAAATGAGGAAAAGCTGCCTGTCATAACACAGCCTAAATAGACAGACAGGTGTTTATCCTCACATCATGTACATCACTGCATTTGACTGATCAAAATTGATCGCATTCCCATTTTGATCAGTCAGACTGGGCTCTTCCATCAACATATCAGTTTGAACTTTCATAAATTTCCAAAACTTCAAATCAGGTTGGAGCAGAAGTACACACATTTACTGGAGATCTATTGATTACTCAGCTGGTTTTATGGAACCGGTCTGCCGTGTTTCCCGCTCTCCTCACATCTCTGACAGAATGATGTGGCAACGTGTGCGTCACCGTTCCCTTCTGTAAAAAAAAAAAAAGTGAATGGAAAAATACTTTTTCACTGTTTGATTTAAGGATTCTCTGAGTGCCTTTTTGAAACCGCGCAACTTCCCCCAAACGAGTCCTTTGATTCAGCGAATCCGCACTGCCGCAGCCTCTGCTGAGAGCAGGATCTTTTCACCCATAAGCACATCTAATTGAATCAAAGCACGTGCCCTGTTGTTCTTGCCTGATTGCAAACAAGCTTCTTCCATTAATTCAATAATGAGATTTAGTCCAAATGATTGTCCTATTAGACACGAACCCTCATTCGCCACCCGTTCGTTCGACTTCACCTCAATGTGCACTGCTTGCACCTCACAGGTAATTATGTCGGAATTAATGTCATGTGTAGTAATTGGATTCCAAAGCAAAGATACCTCATAATAGCACTTGTAATGAGGAAAAAGCAGCGGCATAGAAATTTAGTATTAGAACGTGAAGCGGTGTTGGCACACTGGATAAGGTGGAGAGGCCGTCCTAATGAATAGTCTCTGTATAGGGTCATCCTTTGATCATGGGACCTCAAAGAGCGCCGCCGGCTCTAAATGAATAGGCGCCTGTGACATTGTGTGATAGACAATCAGGGAAATGGCTGTTTTACCTTATTAGAATTGCTTTACAAATACTGAAAGTGTTATAGTTGTAAAAGTTGAGAGGTGTGTGTGATTTGTCCTGATGTTACAAACTGTCTATTAGACACACAGCCAAAGACACTGCAAATATATAATGCAGTCCTATTAGAAATATTTCTCTTGAGATTTATTGTCCATTTTAAATGCATAACACATAACATAACAAGTTTTTTGTTTTTGTTTTTTTTTGTTTTTTGCAAGACAGAACTGCGTTGATAATCCTTAAACATTCTAGTTAGGTCATTTTACTTTTTTATGAATAAAACTATTTTTTTTTTACTCCCCAAACTGTACATTTCTTCAATGAATTTGACCAAAACTGATTAACTTTGCAAACTTGAAACTAGTTCAAGTAGTTCACTTTTTTTAAAAAAAAACTTTTTGCTGATGATTTACTCACCCCCATGTCATCCAAGATATCCATGTCATTCTTTCATCAGTTGAACAGAAATTAAGGTTTTTGGTGAAAACATTCCAGGATTTTTCTCCATATAATGGACTTCAATGGGAACCAAATGGTTCAAGGTCCAAAAGACAGTTTGAAACTGTTCAAAGGGCTTTAAACGACTCCAGAGGATGAGTAAGAGTCTTATCAAGAGAAACAATCGCTCATTTAAAAAAATAAATAAATAAACAAATTTGAGGTTTTCTAAACTGAAATGCTCGCCTTGCTTTGTTCTGTGAGGCGCGTTCGTGACTCTCCTGTTCGAACTCATTCATCAAAATTAACGAATTTTTTTCCCAGTAATTTGGTTCATTTAACAAAGCATTTGAGCTTATAAAACTTAAACTTTTGTTATTTATTTTTTAAATGAGCGATTGTTTCGCTTGATAAGACCCTTATTCATCGTCTGGAATCGTTTAAAGCCCTTTGAACAGTTTGCAGTTTGCACTGAAACTGTCTTTTGGACCTTGAACTGTTTGGTTACCAGTAAAGTGCATTATATGGAGAAAAATCCTGGAATGTTTTCATCAAAAACCTTAATTTCTTTTCGACTGAAGAAAGAAAGACATGGATATCTTGGATGACATGGGGGTGAGTAAATTATCCGCAAAAGTTTTAAGATTTATATTGTTAATTTGCTAATATGCATACTGTTTTCTGAATTTTTTTCTCTTTTTAACCATCTATGCCTGCATTTTCACTGGTAAAGTGTTGTTGTTTTGTGTGTTGATGGCTCAAACACAGCCGACATGAAACAAGACACTTGCTGACTGTCGTTATAACAGCAAAGCAGCATTTCATTTACGCAGATCCAACGCCTAAAACTTTAACGCAATTCTGTTCCTGCTATGCAAGCACTCGTATTTCCTTCAGGAAATGCAAATCTATTTTTTTTTATTGCTGTCCGTATCAAGAACAGTATTATTTCATTTGCTGTTGTCAGTGTTGTGAGGTACTCTGCAATAGTTCAATGACAGTATGGCATCCATTCCATCCTTTCTTTCTTTCTTTCTTTCTTTCTTTCTTTCTTTCTTTCTTTCTTTCTTTCATCTTAAATCATGCAATTGTTGAAAAATGGCAGCGAGAGGACAGGAAATCCGCGAGCGCTTGTTCCCAAAGTTAAAGATGCTGGTCTGAAACACGTCTGACCTTTTCGGAGCTTGTGGGAGAGGCAGACAGACCTCAGCGTACGTTCGGGGACCCACCGCAGCAACCCGGATAGAGCAGCTGACCAGAAACAAATGGAAAGAAGCAGCAATCATTTTGCTCTGCTCGGCAACTGTTAGATTTCGGCCCATCATCATTCTAGCTATTTAAATTTTAATGCTGTTGCTTCTCTGAGCTGCCAGCGAGGCAGGACCGTTCTCGGTGCAGTGAACACAGTTCGTTTGTTGGCGTTTTTCTGCTCTGCACGTGCGTGTGCATGTTTTTTTCTGTTTTTTAAGACTGTGCTCCTATATGCTGCCTAAATAAATGAGCGTTTTGTTTGATACTTTAAATTAGCAGACTCTTCATCCACATAGTCCATACTCGTTACTTGCGCAAATCCTATGTGGGAGGAAAACAACGTACACATTTTTTTACCCAGTGAAATTCCACACCTCTAATTTCTGCTCCCCCCACCTTTCTTTTCCCAGCTCATTAATATTTAAACCCACACCTTCAGCAAACTTACAAAAAAAAAAAAGTGGGAAAGGGGATTGTGTTCTCAGGGATCCCTTAATCCCCAGAATTAGCAGTTTAATAGCAAGGAGCCATTTGTAGATTAGAGAGATCAGGCTCACGGGACCCTCCTTTATACTCACTACTTAAATACTTAGAATTTTAATGCAGCTACAAGACCCTGTTTAAAGTCACCCTTTAAGACCTCCCTCTGTCCCCCTCGTGCTGTCACAAAGACTCTGAGAGGACTTCGCCAAGAGGTCGTGGAGTGATACTTTAGTGTGTGTGTGTGTGTGTGCTCATTTGCTCGTGTGTGTGCCTGAATAATATTCAATTTCATAATGCATTTCATTGAAATAACTACATTTGGGACTTGGGGAGAGCTGAAAAGCCTTTAATTTGTAATCATACATATGTATACGGCGTGCCTAATCCTCACACTGTTAATGTCTTATTTTAATTTTTCACACAGCTAATTTGCCATTCATTCCTCATTCCTGTAATGTGTGGTAAACAAGCCTTCTTTTGGGGCAGGAATTAGCGCTCTAACAGCTTGTGGAAGCCGGATCAAACAGTCGCTATCTCACCTCATTTTCATATAATTTGCCCGAGATGACAACTGTCTGTTTTAGCTAGATGAGATAAAGTCTGATCCAGGGAAGGCAGTGTGTTTTTAATAATCATCTGACTGGAAGTAATTTAGTCTTATGCTTGTGTGGAGATCGTATCTTTGCATTATGGACTCAGCCAGTCCAAACATGCAGGATTAGCACGAAGCCTGGTGAAAATTGTCTTTAGAGGTTGGACCCCCTGACGTGATTAAAACCAATAAACATCGCTTTTTTGTGTGTCCAGGTGTGCTAGGGGTAATTTGATATGTTCTGTCACCATCAAAGATTAATCTGTCATTTCGGTCTTCACATAACATTCCAAATTTTCTCCTCCCCCCCTCTCTTCTTTCCTCTCTCTGGAACATTCATTCGT
The DNA here is from genome assembly GCA_038021265.1 of Cyprinella venusta. NCBI lineage: Eukaryota > Metazoa > Chordata > Actinopteri > Cypriniformes > Leuciscidae > Cyprinella > Cyprinella venusta. The sequence continues at coordinate 24,162,876 of CM075877.1, forward strand.
GATATTAAGTGCAGAAAATGACTTGCGCTTGAAAACCCTCTGAAATTGAATGGATCCGAGGCGATGGATTGCATGCCATTCATTTAGATAGAGGGAGGCTGGGGGTGGGGGGGTGGAGGCTGGTAATACTGAGTGGCTTTTGCCTTACGGCCGATAAATTGCTGGTGCACTAAACCTTTGGAGGGTGAAACACACATCGCCGGTAGCCTGCAGTGACACGAGTCTTTTTATTAACCAATGTCGCACTATAGGACATGACCAGCATGCTCCATTCCTCACATGTCGAGTATTTCTAGCTCCTGGCCCACTCAACCAATTACCGGAAAACACGTTTTAATGACTTTTCTTTTTTTTTCTTCTTTTTTTTAACCTGTGGAGAAGTCTTTCAATATATCTACACACTGTCGATCTGTACCCAGACATGTGTGCAGCCCCAGATTAATTACTTCTCTATATTGTTTAAAAATCAAACTGAGGAGACATGTGCCCCATCATTTTTTCATTTTTTTTAAATGCATTATCATTGTAAGTAAAAAAAAAGAAGAAAAAAAAATCCATTGTTGAAATTTGATATGCTAAATTGAGCTGTAATTTTTGCAACTCAGTTGTTTTAAATCTGAAAATTCATGATGGAAAAAAGTTGAACAAGATGGACTGAAATAAAGAGAATGAAGCAAGACAGTAATAAAAAAGTGAAGGAATGCTGGAAGGATCAAGAAAAAAAGGGAAGGAAGGTAGCAAGGAAAATGTAAGGACCACAGGAATGAAAGAAGGAAAAGGGTAAGAAGGGGAAAAGGCAAGGAAGGTTGAAAGAAGACAGAAGGAAAATGAAGGTGTCGATGAAAAGGGGAAGGGAGACTGGATGGACAGAAGGAGAAAATGCAAGGAATGCAGAAATGAAAGACGCAAAAACGGATAGACATATTAAGATAAAAGGTAAGTACGGCAACAATGAAAAAGAAAGAGAGAACGGATGGGAAAAGGGAAGGAAAGCAGCATGAAAAGAGGAAGTATCTTTGAGAAAAGAAAGGCAGCTGGAAAAAGGAAGACAGATAGGAGAAGGGAAACTGGTTGTGTTTTTCCTCCCTTTTGGTCATGCCTTAGAGTCCCAAGTAAGCCAGATCGGCTACTGTTTCCTTCTCGTAAAAAATAAATAAATAAATCGTGTGACACATCTGGCTACTTCTGCAAAACTGCAAAAGGTGTCGGAAGGTTCTAGATTTTTTTTCTTCTGCTGTTTCGTTTTAAATTTTTATGCCAATGGTTGCTTAAAAAAATAAGTTGTTTGTAGTACGGCGTCTTGCCAGAACTATGTCTACGGTGGTAAGTTATCGTAGGAGTAGTGACTAAGTGGTGGAATGAACAGAGAGGTTTTGGAGAATAAGTGAGGGAGGGGCGTTTGTTGTCAGACCGAATGTGCCGTTGGCTGGTGACACAGTTGCACTGGTCCGGATGACTTCAGAACTCGCTCGGATGAAGCAGGAGGCCAGAATGTGGCTTCTGCAACCTGCAACACCCCCCTGTGTGCCCACCCCACATTACCAGCTGTTCCCCGTCTCTGCGGCTGAGCGCAGTGCCATGCTGTGCGGCGCACTTCTGCATAGACTCTGCCAGTGGGTATTAGCACTCCTGTGAGACGCCTCGTCCTCCACACCTGTTTCTCTGCAGTGGTGCTCTACCGTTGCTTCTGAGGGTTTACCGTGACTCTCCGCGGGGTGCTGCGTTTGCAGTGTCGAGGTTCTGCTGTAATTTAACTTCGACGAAAGCGAGTCTATATGGACTGTAGGACTTTGCTAGCAGCTTGATTGTCTAGATGTTAGAGAAAAGCTTATGCTTGATTTTGTCCTTTTTAAGGCATTACTTAAAATGTATATAAATGACTATTATGAGTCTTCTAAAGTCATACCGGAAAAGATCTAAATTTAAATCATGAAGTTGAAATGAAAATGTTCTCTTTAACTCTCCATTGAGTATTCATGAAAAAAAAATAAATGTTGTCCAAATCATGAAAAAATCCTTCTTTTCATTTGGCTCATTTCAATTAAAGGGTACACGCTTTTAAATCATTCATTTTTACATGTAAAAATCTGTATTGATAATATGATACGTTTAGAAAAGCATCAAATGACCACTGATGAAACTCAAGAACAGTAATACTGAAGACGTGTAATGTTACTTCAAAACAAAAACAAAGAAAGACAAACTGGTAACCATGTCCACCATGTGTTTTAAGAGAACACTTTATTGTTGAAGTACTTTATTTTTTATTAACAATATTTACAGCTTATCGAAATGCTCTGTTCGTCGTCTCCAAAGATAGAAGGAATTTACCCCTCTTGCAGACGAAGTCGATCGGCAAACCCTTCTTTATACTAGCAGAGGTTGCTGAAGTTGGAATCCTTGAAGTCCTTCAGGTCACTACATCCAACAACCGAACATTTTGACTTGCCCTCTCATAACTTCTGCATCATTGAGCTTGGACTACAAAATTGTAGCAAGATTGCTCGAAGTGATGGGCCAGTAGTCAATGTCCTTATTTGTCAGTACTGCTGCAAATACTTAACGTAATTGTTCAAAAAATGTCATAGAGAAGAGAAAAATCTGAACCGGTTGAAAAATATGACCAAAACAGAATATAAAGATATAAACGAAGCACCTGAAGCGAATAATTTCATATTTTCCGTACTTATAAACACTCCAAATATACAACAAAATGCATTTAAGGGCTAAAAAGGTAGATTTTGCATGATATGTCCCCTTTAATCAGTTGGTCTATAGTTTGCAACTCACATTTAACAGTTAGTTGTTTCTCACATTGATGTATTGTAACGGTTATGTTGTGTTTCCTTTAGTTCCCATGTTTTCTTCCCGTGTTTAGTTCCTGTTTCCTTTGTTCCTGTTGCTAGTTTGTTTCTATGGTTACTTGTTTAATCGATTATGTTCGCCTACGTCGTCTTTGGTTCCTCATTCAGCCATGTATTTACAGTAAGCCCTCAGTTTGTCCTTCCCTTTGTCCTGTATTGTCTTAACATATGTGAAGCTGTTACATTGATTTATGTCTTCAGAATTGTCTTCTTTGTTTTTAGTAATTGCACTTTTGTAAATCTTCCCTTGCCTGCACCATGATCTATCATATGGCCTCATAAGACTTGTAATATAGTGCAAGAGGACCACATTTTTAATGCTTTTATGATACTTTTTAAAGGTAGAATACCCTAGTTATGTCTACAATATTCAGTTTATTGTATTTTCCTTTGTTTCACTGAGGTTTTGGATTGCCACAGAAACAAAGTTCTATGGAGTTGGAACAACTTAAATTTTTATTGTTGATTGAGCTGTTTCTTCTTGTAAGTAACCCACCTTCACCCAGTAGCCTTACCTGATTCGAAGTTGATATTTACCACTTGCCTGTTGCTGATGCAACTGTTAGCCATTGATAAGTTTGTGGTCATATGTTTTTTGGTTGCTTATTTGGAGATCAAATTCTAAGAATCCATTTCCTTTGAAAGCAACATCACTTGTTAACAATTTAGTACACCTGAATACAAGCCCATTTTATTAACTGTTTTGTTTTCTTGTTCCCTTAGATAACTTTGAATTTTTAAACCGCCGTGAAGCGATTGGAACCTAACACTTGTTTTAAGTGGGGTTTTATTTTCATATGTAAATTGAGGGAGCTAAAAGAAGTATATGAAAGGAATGAGTGTGCATGGTCTCTGGAGGGAGGCTGAATTACCTGCGAGGCTGAGGATAAATCAACACGGGCACGAGAAAGAAAATTTACGCGTCATGCTTGATTGATATTATAGACCTGCTCGATTGTACGAGGCATCTCCTCTGTGCCCGGAGTCCTTCAGCAGCTCCCCCGTTCCTCCTCTCCTCCTCCTCCTCCTCCCCTCTTCCCATTTTCTCCTCGAAACGCCGGATGGGCTTGTTCACTTATTCCCGCTCTTATTTACTGAGTGTTCAGGGAGAAAAATGAAGTTTATGGTAATAGGGCTGTGTCAGGCAGGCCAAGGTGCGTTGTTTCCATCTGGGTGCTCGCTCTCGCTCTTCCTCTCTCTCTCCATCTCCATCTTTCTTTATCCCTCTCTCTCTGTTTCCACCTGATACCCAATGTCTGTTCAGTTCCCTTTCTTTTTCACTCAGTTTCCAGAATATTTACAACCTCAGAGATTAACTTGAACATTCACGATCTGTTGAGTTTGACTGGGACCTCAAAGACTCCAGGAGTCTACATGAAAAAAAAAAAATCCAAATTAACCCTTTTATTTTCATCCTTAACTGTCTGTACTTGTTCGAATTCAATAGGTGTATTTTATTGAAGCTTTAACCCCTTTTCCTGAGAAACCGATACATTAATTCGCCACTGTCCCTCAAGATTTTGCTTCTCTTTTTCATAACGTTGTTTTTCAATTTAAGAGTAAAATAGGGCCTGTGATAAACATAATTTTATGATAAAATCTTGGATCTTTGTTCTACAACATAAATTGCACACTCACACCCCAAATGTTCTTATTTAGTCACTTAGTCTATTAGACACATACTGTTTTTTGCTCCGTAGAGCAAAATGCCCAAGTCGTTGTTACATTGACCACAGACTTTATTTTACTCATAAATTGAAAACACCCATTATGAAACTCTCTCTCTCTCTCTCTCTCTCTCTCTCTCTCTCTCTCTCTCTCTCTCTCTCTCTCTCTCTCTCTCTCTCTCTCTCTCTCTCTCTCTCTCTCTCCATATATACACATAGAAAGAGAGACAGAGAGAGAGAGCATAAAAAGAAAAATCAGATACTATGTGAATATTATTTAGGAATTGGTTGTGTACAACATAAAATGCTACTGACTCAAACCCTATAATGCTCTTGGGTGCAGTTAGCAATCATCTTGAGATGTGTTGACAATTTAACCAAAGCGGGAGGTTTTCCCTCTGCGATCTTGCAATTGAAACATCCACTCTGAAGCAGGTTGCATATATGGTAAATCGTTGTTTCTGCCGAGCGAGTTTCCCTCGGTGCGCCATGCACAGTCTCAATAAATCACACTCATTTGTTCCACAGAAATGCAAATTTTGGTGAAGGTAAGCTTAAATTTCATCAGGCATTTATTGTGCCTCATGTCTGAGAGTAGTAAACCAGAACAAGCTGGATTGCTTTGGTGAATTGCATTTCCACATGACGTCAGAAGACTTTTACTGTACGACTTCAAAACCATTCCCGAGGTGGCGTAGTCGCTTTAGACTGTTGGTGTTAAGATACTGTACGCACACATAGGCTGTGCTGTTTGCTGCTCTCTCTCTCTTCTCACCTCAAAGGCATGCGGACTCTCTGAAGTGTTCTTTTTTTTGGATTTTGGAGGGCGAGGAGAAAAGAAAAGACTGTGATGGAGAGTATGATGGAGCAGCAGAGGAGGCCGATGGAGCGCTGTCTCAGTGCGCTGCCCGAATGATGGATGAACTTTGAACAGATTTGCTCAACATTAAAAGGGTCGGGAGGCCTCTGGGCCTGTAAGGGAAAGAGAGGGAGAGAGAGATGAGAAATAGTGCCGTGCGCCATGGACTCGGTTTCTGGGTGCTACTCTTAGATTTTGCAGCCCCATGGCTAACAGCAGGCCACACCAATATTTCAGGTGAGGGGGTGACAGAGAGCACTGTGGGAAACGATATTATGTAGAGATATTAGAGTATTTCACCCTGGGTTGGCTCTCCCATACTGCCCTGTCCCTCAGGTGCTCTATTGTCATCTAATCCTATTCTAGTAGTGCTGGAAACTTCACACCTTTACATTGAGATTAATGCCTGAGGGACACGGTACACGCTCTCGCTCATTCTACGGTCATTGTATGGTATTAAAAATGTAGACACTCTATGAGGCTCAACCTTTATAATACAGTTGGTGGCATTACAATAAAATGGATTTATGAAACAATTTGCACAATCTGGAATTACAAATTTATTAGCAGAAATATAAGTTACAATTCTCTTTAGTGTCAGATTAGTAAATGTGTTAACACTTTGTAATATTTTATCTGTTTACATTTGTTGTTGCATTGGGTTTCATGAACGTTCAAAAGTTTGGGTACATTTGGGATTTTATTTGTTTTGAAAGAAATTAATACTTTTATTCATCAAGGAAATATTAAATTAATCAGAAGTGACAGTAAAGACATTTATAATGTTGCAAACGATTTATTTTTCAAATAAATTACGTTTCTATTCATCAACAATTCCAAAAAAAAAATTATGATGGTTCACACGAAGCATTAAGCAGTAAACCCATTTTCAAATGTAAGAAATGTTTCTTGAGCAGAAAATCAGCACGTTATAATTACTTCTGAAGGATCATTCGACACTAAAGACTGGAGAAATGAATGATGCTGAAAATTTAGCTTTGTCATCACAGAAATAAATTACGTTTTTAAGTTTTTTAAAACAGAAAACGGTTATTTTAATTGTACAAATATTTTACAGTATTACTGTTTTTTGTTCGTTTGTTTTTCAAACAAATGCAGCCTTGGTTTCCATGAGATATTAAAATCTTACCAGCCCCATACTTTTTGACTGGTAATATATGTAGACATTAAAATTAATCAAGTGTTGTTCAGTGTATGATCTATATAGGACCTTTTTTAATGGTCATTAAATGCTCATTAAAGTGTTAATGTAAATGTTAGAGCTATTTTGATGATTTGTTAAATCAAAAAATAAATGGAACAATAGTTTTCCTTTTTTTTCCCCTTTTTCCTGCTTCCCAGGTTCTCATCGGAAGTGCCAAATGCCGTCCAAGATTCCCAAATCAATAATTAGCTCCTTCATTTCGACTCATCGCACAGCCCCTTTCAGCTCTAATCACTTCAAAATACACTCGCACAATAGTGAGCTAATTTACTTACAATTATATTTTCAATTATGCCCTAATAAACCCATTGTACTCTGGGTAATCACAAGTTACCCTTTGAGCTAATGCAATATGGCGCAGTGTGAAGTCAAATTCAATTTCGTGCAGTGAAATGAAATGAAAAAAATAAGCACATGCTCTCAATCATCATGCCAGAGGTTTATTCATTGTGGACCCCCACTGCTGTTCAGTAAGATGTGATACAATAAGTACCCAGCAGTCTTGACTAGCAATCCTCAGGTAGTCATAAGCTACAGCTGCATAATGCTGTGTTGTATATGATGAAACTTCCCCCAGTGCAAAACACGGTACTTTCTCACGTTGCAGTGAAATGGCAGATTAGTGCGTCACCCTACAGGATTTTCAGTTTTGTTTTGACTGTTGCAGGTAATGTGGTCGGACAGCCATTGCCTTATGCAATGCTCGTGACCTCCTTGTGAACTGGCTGCTATAGAATCTCAATGGAGTAAGAGAGGGAAAAAATGGTGTAACTGGAAAGCTGATTCATGATGTTTTGGTGGTTTTAAACTGAGCTCTAATTCGATTGGAAACACCAGCATGAATGAACAGGCTTCTGTGTTTCCCAGTAGCAATGGGACGTGTGACTCATTTCTGTGAGTCAGTACTTCTAATCTGTTAAAACAACGGATTCAGCTGTTCTTTTACATTTTACATTCTTTTATGTCACTGAGTGAGTCTTCAATTAGGGGAACTTTCCTGTCCTTTAGAATGATTGGAAGTAATGAAAATTTTAAATGTTTTTAAGGATAGATTTTAGTTGCATTAATATAAGATTGTCCCCTTGACACTGTAAGAAAATAATCTTTAGAAAAACATAATTCATAATGCCCTGGCAGAAATTCACCAGCGCCTTGTCCATTACGTTTATGAGCATTTATTTGAACCCAAAAACACAATGCAATGCCATGCTTAATGGGTATTTCACAAATTCATGGGTAAAGAAAGCTGTAAAAAACAATCAATATGGAAAGATCCTTGATAATAGCATGTTACTTTGGGACATATTTGCAATACATTTTATATATCTATATCCAGCGCAGTCTCATCCCAAGACGTCATACAACTGACATCTTGGGACGTCTTTTGACCATACGTCAACATCTGCCTTTTTAGGGTACCCTTAAACGTCGGTTAGATGACGTTTGTAACCGACGTTTAAGGGTACCCTAAAAAGGCGGATGTTGACGTATGGTCAAAAGACGTCCCAAGACGTCAGTTATATGACTTCTTGGGATGAGACTGTGTTACTATATCTTTTGTCGCGGGCCAACAATGACTTAAAATGGCTGCCGCGTGCGCATGTCTGTAAGGTCCTTGAGATTGCAGAGTGTCCCAATTGTCATTTTAGGTTTCACAAGGGTGCACTCGAGTGGCGGTCGATATGTGCCCTTGACCCCCGTACTGATGCAGACTTCTTCCCAACAGTCAAAGTGGCTTTATGTCACGAAAGTGCGGACATGTAGGAAGACCGCGAATGCTTAGGATACCATTTGGGACAGGGCCTCAATGGTTCAGACTTCCATCAACTACGATCGTTGAGCCAAGATCCTTGAATGGCTCAGGTCTTGGTAGGTCGTGCCGTCAATCTTGATCGTACCATGCTTGTTCCGGTCTATTGTAATGTACTCTTAAAATTTTTTTAACATTGCTAAAGTTGCCAGCCGATTGGGCGTTACCATGCCAACGATATGCTTAAAACAAAGAAGTTTTCCTTGTAGAGACGACACCATTGTCAAAACGATCCCCATTCACACTGATCCGCGAAAACGACTAAAAACCCTGTATTGTGCTGCAAGGCAGATGTCGATGAAACACTATAGACTGAACACATAATACGGGTGTAAATGACTTGAGACTAAACCTAAATCAAAATTTGCTGTAAAAATTAACACTGCTATATGTTCCCCGTATTGTATTCTTCCTCAAAAGTTTCATTTGTCATTCACAATTATTATGATTTTCGATGTTTATTGTTTAGTGGTCTCTCAGTTCCCCATATTCCCAGCATGGAATAAGTAGCTCTCTAATGTTAAAAAAAAACAACTTAAAGGGTTGGTTCACCCCAAAATGAAAATTCTGTCAGTAATTACTCTCCCTCATGTCGTTCATCTTCGGAACACAAATTAAGATATTTTTTGTTAAATCTGAGAGCTGGATCACTCCTCCATAGGCTTCTCAAGGGATCGAAACTGGCCTGCTGAAAAGTTATGAAAGACATCATTAAAATAGTCCAAGTGACTACAGTGTCTCAATCTTAACTTCATCAAGCGACGAGAATACTTTTTGTGCTCAAAAATCAAACATAAATAACGACTTTATTCAACTATTCATTTCCTTCTCTGTGGTCCTCAACCTTTCACGTAGTGAAGCAAAGCTTCTTAGGCTTACTATTGGCCGACGCTGGTCATGTGTGATGCGTGTGACGTTCAACCTAGAAGCTTTGCGTAGTTTCACTATGTGAAATCTCAAGGCCCACGGAGAAAGAAATGAATAGTTGGATAATATCGTAATTTTTGTTTGTTTTTTGCGCACAAAAAGTATTCTCGTCGCTCGATAAACTCAAGATTGAGCCACTGTAGTCACTCGGACTATTTTAACGATTTGAATTTATCTTGAAGAAACCTGTAGGTTTTAGTTGAAAACGGTGTTGTGTAAACGGCCTATTAGTGCGTCCCAGATGGATTCAAAGGGAACACAGTCGAACGCCTTTTCGGTTCAGGAATTCTTTTTTATTTATATTTGTTTTTTTTTTTTATTTGATTTTTACAGCTTCCAATGATGATATAAAAGAGGTGGTTATGGGGGTGATTGATTACACATTTAAAACACTGTAGCTGTGTAAAAACCTGAAAGCAGCGTTTCATTTTTTGCTCAGATGTTAGCATAAATGTAAGTTTTGCAATCACCTTAAGACTGAGGAGACAGGTTTGACTTTCTTCTTTGCTGTTGTTCCACTTTCCAGAGGATAAGCACCGTAGGGGACGAGGGTAGAAGAATGTCTAATATGGCAGCCTCCTGTCAGGATTCAGACCCTTTGATTCCACATTTCAAACGGCGGCTCTACCAGCCAGGGACGACGCATGTGAAAGTCACTTTCCAATAGACAACCACTGGCTTTTTTGCATGCACTTGTTTTACGTGCGTCCGGAGCTCACTGGGGGACCTGAGAGCTTTTCATGACCGTTTGTGTTTTGAATGCATTAGATGTGCTCTCACCCCCCCCCCATCCCCTACGCTGTACGTAGTATTTCTTGCCCCGATGCCCCCCTCTCCACCGCCAACCCCCCACCCCCAGTCCCATCGTCCGTGCTGGGCTTTTTGCATTGTGTCAGTAAACAAGACGTTCTCTATCACGAGGAGACTGGAAAAAAAGAGTTCAAACCATCTTTGAAGTTACAGCAGTGCTGCTTTGAAGTTCTCAATGTCACAGGGCATTTAAGTTCTCATAAGGATGAGTTGAAAAAAAAAATAAAGTTTAAAAATCTCAGACTTCCCGGTGAACTTCTTAGATGCATCTTTACAAAGATTATAAATGACATGACAGACATGATAAAACACTTCTGTTCTCATTTGCACAGGAGAACATGAAAATTGCAAGGGTACGGCCAACATACGCCATTGATCGACATATATGTATGCTAAATAATTGATTATGAAGATTTTATCTGAGGAAATATGCCAAAATGCACCTCGGGGGAGGTTTTAATACTCAGAGGTTGCTCTTTTTATAGCTCAGGTGGCTTAAAGGAGTTCTTGGTTATGTTTGATTTAAATGCCAGCATTTTTTGTTGTGTGTGTTTCTTGTGAAGAGAAATAAAAGCAAATGCTAATACTATTCTCGACATACAGTAAAAGATGAGCTCTGAGAGCATGATAGCACATTACAGATAATTTGGTCTTGGGGGAAATTGATGAGAAATAATTGAATTTCTATTGAAATTTTGTTGCAGACTTTTGAACCATAGCACATTTCGAGACGTTGCTGAGAATTTTAGCTGTGCAAATATTAAAAGAATAGTTCTCCCAAAAATGAAATCGTGGTTTCAAACCTGTTGAACACAAAAGAGGATATTTCGAAAAGTGTGTTTTTCTTCTTTTGTCCATACAATGAAAGCCAGTGGGATCCAATGTTGTTGTTGTTGTTTGCAGAATTGACATCTTTGAGTAAACTATCCCTTTAAAAAATATCTAATTTGTCTGCTTTTTTCTTTCCAATGGGATGTATAGATTCATAAAACTGAGGAAAGCGAACCTAGAACACATGAACCATCCTAGTTCCCAGCCACAATCTACTTTCTGTGATTGCAAGTTATTTGTTGTAGCTGGTGGAAGGGTGTGTTTTGTGGTGGTCACAGCACCTGAATGGCTTTGAAAGTAGCGCTGTGTGGTTTGATTGATACAGTCTGAAATCTTATGTCATTATGCTCATCCACACTGATGTTTCTGTGCCAACAGGGATCTTACAGTTGCCCCCGCTGATTAAGTGTCTATACAGCTGCAAATGGAGCTTGCAGAAACGGCAATGTGAAAAATCCAAGCTGTAACATATTCAGTTTTCTTGAGGACAGTTATCAATCAAGTGTGGAGATCATTTCAACACTGTATGCTATATTTTTATGTAAAAGAATCATAATTTCACACGGTGAGCAACAGTTTAGTTTGTTTGTGTTTGTATCCATTTCTCTCACTGTATTAGACTGTAATCTCTCCTTTGGTATAGACTTGAAATGGACAGTTAGTACTAATGAGTGTTTGTGGCTGTCCATTGGTATTATGGTCAGAGTTAGCTTTGGTGAAAATGACTGTCCAGTGAACTCATCTTTATTTCTTTAGCTCACTCAGCTCATTAAAGCTAATGTCTCATCAGTTTCTATTAGCACTGTTAACAGGGTAGTGACAGGACGCTTAAACAAAGAAGCAGAATCAAAAGAACCCGCAAAGATGTGTGTCTGCACCTTAAATAGGCGAAACGTCTCATTTAAACTATAAAGGAGAGATCAGATGTGTTTGCACAATAGTCTGCTCATTTCCACCCTTGCTAGTGCTCTCCTTGGTAAAAATGACCACATCCACTGCATGCTTATGTTACAAAAGATTTATGTGTTAGTAAGACTCATTAGTAAAGGGCTTAATATCTAAGACTTTACATCAGTCTTGAATGAAGATACGTTTTCACTTTGATTTTCAATTTTGCTTAAACGCCAGGATATAGATACACTTCAAGCTCATTTTTATCAGTTCAGACAGACTAATTACCGCTTTACTCGCTTGGTAAAATTATATTATTTGTAAATTTGCTGACTACGATGATTTAACTATTGTAACTACGACTTAGATTTTAGTCAAGCATAATTTTAATAAAAATGTGCTAATTGTAATGGTTTCTTTTCAGAGAGGGTGAAGTCGTCAGTATATTATTGAAGTAATAAATGAAAAAATATATATTTTTATGTCTGAAAATGTTTTACTGATTATTATACTATGACACAATCTACAAAATGTTTTCAACTAATATTAATGCATTAAATCTAGGCTCTGTTCAATCACAGGCTCAGAAATGTATAGCGCTCTGACCATAATTTACAATTTAATTACTAAGGAAACCATAAAACAGACTTACTGTACAAATCGCAAAATATAACTCTTACCTGAGAGATCAGTAAATCAGCATTCAATCAATGCAAAGTCACAGTTTTTTATGTTAAAATCAAATAAGCGTAAATGTTTTTTTTTTTTTCCTACACGCTATATTTTTCCCTCTGAACTAAAAAAAGACCCTATTAAAGGTCCACCAAAGGACGTTGTGGATGGGGTTGTGTTTGGCGGCGGTGCGGTTTGTTGGTGGGGGTTTGATCCCCCATAATGGGGGCACATCTGGTGTGTCTGCATCCAAAGGGAAATAGATCAACCCCCTAAAACCCTAAATGATCCCAACCCATATCCCAGTCCAGCCCAGGGCTGTCTCATTCTCCACAGCCTTTGGACAAGACTAGCTTTTGTGGGCATTACCTTCCATCACCTTAAATCATTGAGTAATTGTTTAATTAGAATTCTTACTGGCAAACCCCTTGCGTATCCTTTAAACGACAATATTCAGGTGTCGTTTTCATTATTTATTACAGGAAGCCTGATGATTATAGGGAATAATGAATGAAAAAAACAAACAAAAGCAAAGCGAATGTTTCGCGTATGTGGTGGTCTGCTCCACTGCTTGCGGAGATCGGCAATTAATGTCCGAGATCAGCTGTTGTGATGTCATTATACATTCCCTTCGTTTTCCACGGTGGGTCTGTTTGATCTTTGAATACCCCCGGGAACTCCTGCCTCCTCCCTCTCAGCATCTCTCCCTTCCTCCTCCTCCTCCTGCTCTCCCTCGCTCTCGCAGAACCTCCCCTTTTCTCTCTCCGAGGGCTCACATTGGCTTCCGTATGTGTGTGCGCGCGTGTGTAAGAGTGTAAGTGAAAGTGCGCAGCCGAGACTTGATGACAGAGGGCCCAGGACCGTTCAGACGACTCGCACGCCCGCGTTCAGCCCACCTCCAGAACAGCTGAGGGAAAGAAACAGTCCAGAGAAAGAACAGCAAAAGAGCCAGATAGAATCACAAAGACTTCTGCACTAAAGAAAAAGAGAGAAGAAAAAGGAGTAGAGGCAGAGTGAAGGTTTCAGAGAGGGAGAGGGAGAGCTAGAGAGAGAGGATCTCCCAGCTTAATGCGCAAAACGTCCCGCTACCACATGCTGTGCTCAATGGCCAACACAGGCTGTCTTCTGCTCTCCGGCTCAGGGATGCTAACTCACTCTCTCCAGTGTCCCCCTGCGTTCCTCTACCTACCCGAGGTAAGGCGATCCCCATCCCTCCGTCTTGCGCTTGCTCTTCATTCTTCTTCCTCTTCTTCTTCTGCTACTTGCGGGGGACACGTGCTAGCATTGTGTTCACCCCCTCCTCCTCATGTGCCTCCTCCCTCAAAGCGCTCGGCAGGGGTCATCCCTTCTCTGTTCCCATCTTTTCATTCATGCTATGACTTTTTGAAGTGTCAGTTTTCGTTCCATATACTATACAAACTTTTGTTCCTATGCTTTTTTGTTCCGTTTTCGTTGTTTTTTTTTTGTTGGTTTCATTACTAGCAATAGTGTTTTAATATATCTTTTCTCTCTCTAGATGTTTTTATACTATAAATATATTTTTCACTTCACGTATTTTAACTTTTTTTGTACATTGTGTGTATACATATATAAATATATATGTACACACACATACACACACACATTTTTTATCTGTAGTAAATCACACATCGCTTCCTCTGTTAAAACTGTTTTTCTTTCAAGAATTCACTCTGTCACCCGTTCTCAAACACACGACTGTTATTAAGTTTGACCGTGTCAGTTGTATCGACATTCTTATTGTTTGATAAGTGCTCTGTTTTCAATAGTTGTGTGAGTCTTTTTTTTTTTTCCTTTCTTTCTTTTTTTTAGCTACTGCCTGAACGTAGACAGATGTCACTGAATTAGTCCGTTCTAGTAAATGTGGGTTGGCTGACTTATCTGAAGGTGCTTGGAAATTGGGTGGCACGTGAGGGGCTGCGGTGATTGTTTTTGGCCGTGTGTGTGTTCTACGGGTGGTGTGTGTGCGATGGCAGGCTGCTGCTTTCCTCTAGATGGTGTGTTATTGCTCAGATATAAAGAATGATAAGGCTGTTGAGAGATAACCTGCCTCATGCTGCTACCAAATCGCTCCTCACTCATCACCTTAACAGTCGCTGTCCTGGCAAACACACACACAACACCAGCTGTCCGGGCCTCTGCTGTCCCAACGCCGTTCTCTGTACGTGTACATGTGTGTCTGTGCATACAAATAAGGCGTATTTAAGAATTCATCCTGTAAATGCTTGCGCGTCCTCATAATTCCTCATCTGATTTTGAACAGATGTCATCGACAAGATGTCAGGGCTTGTTTTTGTGTACACCCGTAATTGATTAGCTGTGAGAAACGTCTCAAATATCTGTCATATCGGGCTCGGCGCAGTCGAGTTGCTAGCAGGGGTTTGTTTTGGTTTCAATATTAGTGTTTTGTTTCAGCGATTTCAGATTTTTTTTTTTTTTTCGAAGTCGGTTGATGCGGGAGCTTTTAAAAAAAGAATGAAAGAATCAGACTGGGTCTCATCTATCACATTTAGTATGACTCACTCCCAAATAATACAGGCAGATTCAGAAAGAGTTATCACACCCTCAGGGATTCTGCAGGATCCCATTCATTATACTTTTTTTCTTGCTTTTATTCACCTGCTGAAATGGTAGCCACATATAAGGCACGTCACATCTTTCGCAGATTGTGAATTGTAATAAGATTTGTTTTGTTCACTTTTTTTGTCTTCGTTCTTTTGTGTCGTATTCCTCACCTGTGCCTCATCTTAGACTGCATTGTATGTACAAAAAATAAATAAAAATAAAACTGCTTTATGTGCTTCATAAACAATAAAGTAAAAAGAAAGTGTGTTTTAGAAAAAGTAAACTTACAAATTTTACAGTTCTAAACCAGTCCAATGCAACTTTTTGGGAGAAAATGTAATTTAATGTGTATGTGTCTAAATCTTTAAACATATAAAAACACTTCATTCTTCTTTGATACGCAAACGATTTGTTCTTGATTTCTACATTGTACAGCATGTCTGTGAAGTTCATTTGTGTTTCATGCACCCTTGTGTGTGTGTGTTTGTGCATGTGTATATGTGCTGGTCGCTGTCTGCATGCACAAGTGCTGGTAAATGTTATTTAGTTGCATTACTCATTGGATTAGGAATTAGCTTGGGATCCAGAAAGGTTTTGTTTTCTGTTTAATAGCAAAAGTTTCAGCCATAGCATCACGCAGGTTTTTTTTTTTTTTTTTAGCAAACAGTGTGTTTTATAACCCTGTGTGGAGTTGCAGAACAAAACAATTGCAGAGGCATAACGTGTTTCTAGTTCAGTAGCTTGTTCTATAACCTCATTCAGACAACAAACCAAAGTCGTTTTATACAGTCTGCTATTGACAAAAAAATAATAATTGTCAGACAGTGGTCAAGTGTGTGTTTTTTTTTTTTTTTTAAAAAAGGTCCTCACAGATATGAAAAAAAAATCTCAATTACGTTCTTCACTCTTTTTCTTATTTTAGCAAACGTGACCTCTATCTACATTTAATTTAAATTTGGCTGGATAAGATTCCCTCCCTCTCCTTTTATTGCGGCAGAGGCTGGTTCTCAAGTCTTGAGTCAATACGGAGCAGTAAATCTGCTTGTGCAAGCATCTCTCCCTCCCTGGAGGACCGAAAATCTTTACCCATGCTCAGGATAGTTAAACAATTCTCGCTATTGTATGATTTTCTCCTGAGCCATGGAGCTGAATATTAGAAGCTTATTCTCTGGTGAGTTTTTAGTCATTTCTAGCAGCGGTCGAAGTCATTTTGCAAGTGTAACTCCAAAATACACACACGTTACGTACTGTAGTGTGGATGGGGAATGGTAGTGTGTATTTCACATGTTGAATTGTCAGCACAAAAGCTTCACCTGCTCTGCTGCAGGTGGTCTCTCGCATGTCTGGAGCTACAGAGGGGAATAAAGCCAGCTTTGAAAAGAGCCAGAGAAGAGGTAGATGGAATAACAAGGGTGGAAACATTAAGGAGAGGAAAAGGAAGGTGTGGGAAAATGAAATCCATGAATGAGAGGGGATTGAGAGGGATATGAATGCTCAGCAACAATGAGATATAATTGGACGGGTGGGCTAGCGCGAGCAGAAAGGAGAGTCAAAAGAAATGCAAGGGAGTGGTTGAAGCCGTTTCTTTTTCTGTGCTGCACGGTAGAGATAGTCGGAGCTCATTCCCCTCTGAAGACGTCCTGCTGAGTGACATCAACCCCTGCTCACAACGATCAGATATTTAAAACACACATCCAAACTGCACACACTCAAACTCTCGCTGCGAGTGTAACCGAATACACACTCGCTTGTCAATAACCGATGACATAATGGGTTGGAAATGGAAGTGAAACCCCGGGGAATACGGATCAGTGGACGTCCACTGAAGGAGACGTTAGCTTCAAATTGTCTCGTATTCCTTCTGGTTTGTCTAGGAACAGTAAGTGCAAATTAACGCTAGCTAAACGACAGGTGCAATGAGGATGAATCTGTATAGCCGGTCGTGTCGATACCGCGTATCAATAGGTAATTGTTTTGCTAACGGTATTGTAGTTAGCCTGTTTCTGCTCTTAAACACATTTGATAAGATCAAATGAATGAGCTGGTCATTCAGGTGGGATTGTGCTTAAGTAGAAACGCAAGTTTTGTTTTAAGTTCAAGGGATTCTTATGTCAAGATTAGTTTTACTGATTTGAGTCCCGCTTGAAAGACCTGTTTTTGAGGATATGGACTGCATTTACCGGTGAGATTTAAAGCAGGTTATTATAGGAAATAGGTGCATGCTCTGTCAGCATCATAGCGCAGTGGTGCAACACACACATATTTAAACATTTATAAACACACACACACACACACATTCAACAAGGGGAGTGTTTTCCCCAGTCATGCATTGATTGCTCTGCATTGATGTAAAGTGAACATAGCATTTTCATATTAATACTAAATGGAAACTCTCTTCATAGGTTTTCTCTGTTATGTGAAGTGCTCTGGATCTCATTAAAATATCGTTTCTATCAGCGCCACTAAATTATTGATTACAACACATGCGGTGGTCCAACATTTGTCTCTGTCTTGTCATCCCTTCAATCTTAAATTGAAGGAATGTATTTTATATGCATGGAAATTAAGTGTGCATTAGTGGTGAATTCATTTTATTTATTTTTTTTTTTATGTGATTGTTTGGATCACATTCAGGTTTTGAGGCTAACCAATTCCAGATATCTACTTTCTGAAGTAAAACCTGCGGATTCCAAAAACACAATGAATTCAGCACTCGAGAGAATTGTAATGTTTGTAATAAGTATCTGTGGTCTGGTGATTGAATCAAAGGTGTAATTATTTTCTCGGGCAGTTTTCATTCGATTCAGCACAATCAACAAAAAAGTTTCTTTGTATTTTCACACTGCATGCAGCTAATTCACCAAAGTCCTCTCCTTCTCTGTGCCCTAGTGTTAATGATGCATTGTATTGTTATTTATTAGGCCACCGCATCGGCATCTATTTAGCCATCCCCATATTTATCTTCCTCCATAATTGGGCGCACAAGAGAGATTAGTCATTTTACTCTAAGCTTGTTTTTTTTTCTGAGCTGATAATTAACCATTTGAGTTAATGCTTCAGATATCTCCATTTAATTGTTTAATCATGTTTAACATTTTTATATTTATTAATGAAATGCCCGTCTAGCTATATGAAGTCACTCAAAACGTATGCTTCTTAGATTATTAAACTTATTTGTAGTATATTGTTACTGAAATAAAAACTTAACTCAATGCTTTATTTTTTTAAACAACACTTCAATTTGATTTGACGTGTTCACATTTGTTTTGTACACTCTAAAAAATATTGTTGGTTTAACTTAAAAAAAGTAAGTAACTGTTGCCTTAAAATTTTAAGTTGATTGAACTGGAAAATGTGAGTTAATACAATGAAGAAGATTGATTTAATCCCCAGAAACTCAAAATCATAAGTTATCTGAACTAAATAAATTAAGTTTATTTGACAAGAGAAAAAAATGTTGTGATAACAAATCTTGAAAATATTTTTTTTTACAATCGAGATAGTTGACACTGTAAAAAAACATTTTCAGGATTTGTTATCACAACATTTTTTCTTTTGTCAAATCAACTTAAATAATTTATTTAGTTCAGATAACTAATTATTTTGAGTTTCTGTTGATTAAATTAATCTCCTTGTATTAACTCACTTTTTCCAGTTCAATCAACTTAAAATTTTAAGGCAACCAGGTTACTTACTTTTTTAAGTTAAACTAACAATATTTTTTTATAGTGTATCTACAAACCAAATATTATCAGTCACATTTATTTAAACAAAATGCAAAGAAACTTTTTTGTTGATTGTGCGATACAATTGATGATTGCCGTTTTAAAAAAAATCCACAGGTTTTAAACCAGAAGCTGAACTCAGAATTGATTACTAGTCTAATATACAGTATATGAGTTTTAAAACGACACCTAATCAAAAACATCATGTCGCTGTATCTGAGTGGAATTAAGAGAGAAACATCAGAGCTGTGGCATGTTTGTGTGAGCGTGTCTGCATTAGATCTCTGTAACTCTGCAGATGGTGTGATGTTCCCCACATGCCCCAGTGTTCAGAGTGTGCATCGGTATTGATGTTTCTGTGCTTTGCTGCAATGCACGCTGGGCCGCCACTGGCTCTGCACCACGGTTATCCTCCAGAGGTGAGAATTATGGAAAGCTTGGGTCCTCCAGGGTCTTCTAGATCCATTGGGTAGGTCTTAATAAATCTCTGAAGACCCTGTGGTGCAAAGAAGACTTCAGGCTGGAGTGTATAGTTAGTTATCTGTGTATCAGTGCAGATGTGGTGTGCAGATCAATTCATGCACACACACACTGTAGGTGTTATTCACCTATTGTGTGCCACTAAATTCAGTCTCTGCGTAGATGAGGCTGTTACTGGCCGATTCATGTATCACAAATAATTAACATGTACGCCATTCAGCGTAAACGTTCTCAAAGTGCTTTAGCTTTGTGTGTCTGTCATGTCAGTGCAACTTCTTATAAAATATAAAAGTGCATCTTTAAGCATATTCCAGTTGCCAATGTCTTTTATTCATGCAAACTGTACAGTCAGAGAAAGGACAATTGTGACGTGGGTGAACCGCTAAACTTTTCTTCACATGGAGGAGAGGTGAATTCAAGCATTTACAATATTACATATGTAGCAAAAATTAAATATAAAATATAAATACAGTTATTTTATGGATGACTTTTATAAAGAACTGTTACATTATTGAAAGGTGTTCGGTAACGCTTCCTTTTACAGTACAGTACTTGCAGGGTACTTACAGTGTACTTACCTAGAAAGTACTGGCTAATATAAGGTAAGTACATGGAACAGGGGTAGGTTTAGGGGTAGGTTCAGGGTTAGTACTAGTTATTACCCAGTAATTGTAGTTACTAAGATAAGTACATAGTATTTAAATGGGTAACTGGACTGTAAAAGGAAGCGTTACCAGATATTCTAGACAGAAATGTTTATTTCAAATATCTTACAAGTTAAATTTTAAAATTCCACATGATATTTGAGCATTGATATATTGCATTTAGTTCAGTATTCAAGCTCATTTTATGTTTTATTTATGTTTCTTGTAATCACTTACACAGCTTAGAGATCACTATTCTCACTGAGACGGCCTGTTCTGATCATCCTCCCCCAGATTAAGTCGACTGAACGACTTTTTGAGACAAACCAAATGCAGTCTCCTCTCTGTTGCGCCTCCAAGACGAGCTAATTAGCAGTGTTTCATTTCCTTAGCAGACACGCAAAGCACTTCAGCTCCATTGCGAGCAAGAGGAGAATAGCTGGATAAATTGGATGCCATTTTTTTCTTCTTTGCACGCTGCTCATGGCCAGGTCTTCGAGGGTAGCAGAAGGGCACGCGCCATACGCCAGCCCCGACCACCTTTCCCATTAAGCCTATATAAGCCCCGAAATCTTAGCTCTGGTTCATCTGAAGTATATCTCTCACATCATGAAGTTGGAGCTGAATTTATAATGCTGCCCCTTCATCTCCTGTGCTATTTCTTTGCTGTACTACTTCAAAACTTTCACTTTTCTCTCAGCCATACCTAGTTTGTTGAGCGAGACACTTTTTTATTGGGTGTACGGACCCTTTGGCATCCGTGGAGTCTTTGATACATATGAGAGGAATACTTAAAAAGGACTTTTTCACTTTCTCTTTTGTTTGTTTGCTTGCTTGTTTTTCTGCTTTATAAAGTTTTGTAATGTTTTGGACTTTTTTTACATTTAACACATTCTTAAAGGAATATACTGGGTGTAATAATGTTGACAAACAAGATTATGGAGTGGCATTTACGATGGAAGTAAATGGGTCCAAATTTTAGGGGATTTAAAAGCATATATGTAAATCTTATAATTTATTAAAAGTACTCGTACTACTGTTTAAATGTTTGGGGTCAATAAGATGTTAAGTCCCTTATATTATTGCTCACTAAGGATGTATCTATTTCATCAAAACTACAGTAAAAACAGAAATGTAGTGTTATATTAGTGCAATTTAAAGTAACTGTTTTAATTAGTTTTAAAATGCAATTTATTTCTGTCATGGCAAAGCTGCATTTTCAGCATCATTACTCCAGTCTTCAGTGTCACATGATCCTTCAGTAATCATTCTAAAATGCTGATTTGGTTCTCAAACAACATTTCTTGCTATTATCAATGTTGAAAACCATTTTAGCTTAATTTCTTTGACGTTGATACCTTTTTAGGATTCTTTGATGAATACAAAGTTCATAATAACAGCATTTGAAATCAGAATTTTTGTAACATTATAAATATGTTTACTGTTATTTGTGATCATGCTTGATGAATAAAAGTAGTAATTTCATTCAAAAAGAAAAATGGGTAACACTATAATAACTGCACGCTATTAATCATTTGTCAA
Organism: Cyprinella venusta; assembly: GCA_038021265.1. Lineage (NCBI taxonomy): Eukaryota > Metazoa > Chordata > Actinopteri > Cypriniformes > Leuciscidae > Cyprinella > Cyprinella venusta. The sequence goes on from CM075877.1 coordinate 24,184,406, forward strand.
GCATATGTAAACAGTTAATTCATCATTTATAAAGCATTAATAAACATTAATAAGCAGTTTATAAATATAGCTATAAATTCTTGATAGCGTTCTTTATAGCGTAACTTCTTTATAGCGTTTAATAATAATATAATGTGTTTTATAATTGTATTTTCATCCTTTGTTAATGATCAATTAATCATTTTTGCAATTTTTGCAAAAAAAGCAATTCTTCATTTAGAAATGATAAATTGATCATTAATAAAGGATAAATACATTTATTAAACAAATTATAGATATGTTTTTAAATCAAGAAGAATGCATTTACAGCTGTATTTATAAACTGCTTATTAATTATTAATGCTTTATAAATGATGAATTAACTGTTTACTCATGTTTAACTAATGATTATTAGCGTGTAGTTATATAAAGTGTTACCGATTTTTCTTTTTGAATGAAAATATTACTTTTATTCATCAAGCATCACAAATAACAGTAAAAAATATTTATAATGTAACAAAATATTCTGATTTCAAATGCTGTTATTTTGAACTTTGTATTCATCAAAGAATCCTAAAAAAAGTATCAACGTCAAAGAAATTCAGTATAAAGTGTTACCGAAAAAAGTTTACTTCCCCCAAACTTCTGAAAGGTCGAGTACATTAATTCTAATGTTAAAACTGGTGTATTACATGAGCTATGAAGTTGTTTTCATAATTTTTATGGTCTTAAAATTATGTTAATGTATTGTTTGCATCATGTGGTTGTACTTTTGAAAGTAACTATTTTAGCTATTTGCCCCAATCACTTCCATTGTAAGTGCTTGACTAAAGAAAAGGAGGATTAATTGGTGTTAGCCAACATTATGTCACAAGTGCTGTCGGTTGAGCTTACCTTCCACTGAACCCCAAATATACCTGTAAACAAACATGTTGACAGTAATGCATTGCTTCTGCGTATGTGATATTTGAATTTAAAGGCCCGCTTTAGCGTGCTAGCGAACATATGACACTTCCTTCGGCTCTCCACGTGGTTTTTTCTTCCTCTCGCCTCCCTATCCCTAACCATGTCTATCTGTCTCTTCTCAGTCTCTGCTGTAGTCAAGACCGGCTTTATCTGTGTGTTTAGACAGGCAAGGAAAGAATTACACTGACAGTGCTTAGGAAATGATAGGCTGGTACTGAGATATTTGTGCCCCATAAATTCTCCACTGCTCAGCATAATTTACGACAGAAGCTGCATGCGCGTGTCTGTGTGTGTGTGTGTGCGTGTCTGTGTGTGTGCGAGAGAGAAGTTCGTGTCCCACTGTATCTGTCTCCATCTGCTTAGCCACTTTTGCTCCGCCGTAAATTAAGGGCCTATAGACAGCTCCCCTCAAGTCTCCGCTCACATAAAAATGAGACGCTAGTCATCTCTCTCCCCCTTCTCTCGCTCTCCTTCTCGCTATCTCTAATTGAAAGAGAGCTATGTAAAGGTGAGGCGAGGATCGGCATAGGTGCGCAGCCCTGATAGCACAGGTACCACGTTATCTAAAGGCCATTAAAGCAGGGGTTAGCGTTTTAAAGGTTAGCGTGAAAACGTGTTTTTAATTAGCGTGCCTCACTCGGTACACGTAGTGTCTGCAGGAGGTCCTCCGACGCGGGGATCGCAGAGGGTACGCCGAGGTCTTCAACCTGACATTCAGAAGGTTATGGTAGTTAGATGATACTAGTGATGTGGATCCCCTCTGTAATTACCTTAGCGTTCTCCGCGCACATCAGTCAGCTGTCAAACGCGACAATATCCCGACACGGATGGCGTAGAAATCGTACCCTAGCGACGGACGTTTGTTGTTGACATTTAAAGTTCAGTAGCCTTTAACCTCAGTCGGGTCATGTGTTTTTCATATTCCTAGACCTAATTGCTGACAGTTTCGTATGTTTACAACACGTTTTTAGTTAGCTAGCCTGTGCTCTTGCGGTCTGAAAATGAATGAGTTCATTTCCAGTGTACCGAAGGGTAATACAGTGTTGTTAGCGCATACGCTCACCTGCTGAACAATTAGCGCTACATAAACCCTGCAGCCATTTTCAGTCCAATACTAAAGCAAAGCTCAGGAACACGGCTAGTGAATTATGTATAGCTTAGTCAAGCATAGTTTAATACAGGGCTGTCTATTAATCAATTCTTCTCTAATTGCAATTTTCATTTCGTTCAGGTCTCTACCTGCTGTTAGGCACGGTAGTATTAACCTACAGGGCCAGCTAGCAGAAATGATTTAGATTTTTGTTCGACTTATTTTTGTGTTTGCCGGTATTAGTGTAATTCTGCTGAATGCATTATCTGCATGCCGTGCTACACCCGCACAGCAAAAGTGAGTCGGTCCCTGTGGCCCCGCATGCACAATAATGACATTATCATGCTTGCAATAAATAATCCAACATATGCCTCTGATTAACAGAGCCTTTCAGTGCGTACCATAGAGAAGGAAAGAAAGCGGAAAATTTAATGAAATGCGTGCTGACATATTGCCTCCTTTGTGACTACTGCAAATTGATTGTTGATACTCCATTTTATGTGTCATAGCAAACTTTGCACAGCATGCATTGCAGCACCGTTCAAATCTAGAAATCTTTGCTGTCAGTATGTGTGTGTTTTTTTTTTTTTTCTCACAAGGCGTTTTTGAAAATCTTGATTAAATGTTCTTTCCTCTCTCTTTGCCCATTTGTTTCCCTGAGGATGGAGGAGCTGGAAGGGAGGGATCTAGATTTGGCACCTTTCAATTCGCTTCTAATCAACAGCTCGGTTCCTCTCACATACGGAAGCTCTTAATTACTGCTAATTGTGGCCATTACCATGGGAAAATTAAATAATAAAAGCAAGACAAATATTGATGTTAATTGATGGAGCTGCTCGCTGATAGCACAGCTTCTCGAAACGGTTTCAATAAGTTTGAATTAACCCCATTTGCATACATTAATTGGGATAATTAGAAATTAAGATGATTGCTGTTGAGGTTGATCATTAGTTTGGTGTGTGTGAGTGGGATGCGGTGTAATGAAAACAGGCCGGGCAGAGGGATGTTTTGGATACTAGCTTCTCCGCGTGTTCTGTCATAACTAATTACTCTAATCTTTCGAGCCGTTCACACTGAAGTTGAGGGAACCAGCTCAGAGTGCCTTCAATCTCGCATATGAGACCAAGTAGAGGCTTTTCTGATGCCATTTGTGTCCTTTGCAAACTATGGAGTGACAGAATGGCAAACGGTTTTGTGAATATGAAAATATTTAGGTATTCCTATTTAAAAAAAAATCAGGTAACCTAAAAATGTGGTTTGTGGTAGCAATTGAGCTGGTTTTATTCAAGTCATAAATATTTAATATGACTAAATCAACTTGAAAGGTCAGATCAGGCTTAAATGCTGTAACTCTTTAAATATGAACAGTTTTGCTTTCTACAGTATATTTAAGTAAATGAGAGAAAAAATGGTTTGTGTAGATTTTTTTTTAATTAGCAGGTGTAAAATTATATATTAAACTTAAAATAGGATAAAAATTGTGAGGAAATATGTGACAAATATGCAGCAAACACTGTAAAAAAATATTTTCGTGATTTGTAATCACAACATTTTTTTCTTTTGTCAAATCAACTTAATTTATGTAGCTCAGAAAATAAATGGATTTTTTCCCATTTTTATTAACTTAACATTTTAAGGCAACCAGGTAACTTTTTTTTAAGTTAAACCAACAAGTTTTTTTTGTTGTTGTTGTTGTTGTTTTTTTTTTTTTTACAGTGTATGAATAAAGATTTACCGAATTGTTTAGACTCTTCCTAATATGGGTTAATTTAATTTTGGAACATGTTGGTTTTGTATCATGATGTGTAATTATGGATCCATAAATGTGAGTGTGTTATTAGCTGATAGATAGATAGATAGATAGATAGATAGATAGATAGATAGATAGATAGATAGATAGATAGATAGATAGATAGATAGATAGATAGATAGATAGATAGATAGATAGATAGATAGATAGATAGATAGATAGATAGATAGATAGATAGATAGATAGATAGATAGCGATCGATTTATTTTGTAATAAGTTCTAGATAATTATCAATATATATGTAATTTGTAATTGGAACTTTATTTAGTGACAAAAATTATATTTACACTCAAACATGTACTTTTAATGGCCACTGCTTGTGAATCTTCTCAGTCCAGAACTGAGTTTATCAATGATGATGAAATTAGTTTGCGGTTATAGGTGACCGCTTCAGTGAATCAGCGTCCTCTTTTGGCACCGTTCAACATTCATGCACTCTGTGTTCGCCATTCGTCAGAAAAAAACAATGAAATCAAGCAGAGCAGGAAATATTGAGAAATCTTGTTCTTCAGTCTCGAATCCCATGAGACGGTTATTGAGGTGGCTGTAATTTGATAAGATGAATAAAGTCTGTGGGCTCAAGGCGACTCAGCACTTTCCCCGGCACTTTTCCGACCTCACTCCTACCTTCACAGAACTTCTGACGGAGGAAGAAAAAAATCCCTGACATTGGCAGCAGCGGGAGCCCACCTATCGATTAGGTCATATCTGGGATAGATGATGGATTGGAGGTAATTTTAGGGGCATAAAGGGGGTACCTAGCAGGTTGCAGCCCTCACAGACCAGTCAGGTTGAACAAATGGACGTGGGTGGTGGTCAGCCTCATCATAGCGGGCCGTACGCTAGCCTGTGGCGTTCCTGTAGAGGGCGGAGGGGAGAGATGATGCGATTCGCCTCTTAGATCCATCTGTGCTCCAGGGTTGCACCACTTCCCAACATCCCTCAGGATCTTTCCAGACATTGCTCGACATGGCTTCGCTTCGGCGCCAGTATTTATTCTCCTTCTTTTTTTCCCTATTCTTTCTCTCTCTCTCTCTCTCCCTCCGTTGTGGCTGTTTCTTTGTTAGGTATTCTTCCAATTTAATTACGAAGGCTTTGAAGTTCCCATGAATAATGGCAAAGTGCACCCTTCCAGAGCCTTCAGCTTTTTATTCAGATCAAAGATAGCTTTTACATCAGCCAGAACTCCTCCCCCCAGCTGAGAACAGTCACAGGGTTTTCAGACACCAGGTGCCAAGGCTCGTCTTTTTGCCTGCTCCCCCGTCAAACACGGGTGATGGAGGCTCCCCTGGATGGGTATTGAACTGTTGTTGCAAGATGTCAAAAGCTCATTCCAAGGCTGGCACTAAAACCTGCATGCAACATCAGACCCTCTTTGTAACTTTAACCTTTCATCTACGGGGCAGATGGCAACAAATAACCGGTGCATTTTGTGAACGGAAAAAGAATAGCTTCTGTTTTATTTATTTGTGCTGCGCCACACTGCACTCCTCCGCAAACACAGGGCATTTTATTTGCTTAAATAAAAAAAATCTAAACACATTTATACAGTGGTCCTACAGATATATATTTTTTTTTATTATGTATACAGTATATATTCAAGTTAATTACGTAATATAGGTGAATTGCCCTAATGTGGGACACCTACTGTAAGGTTTAGTGTTTGTACTGTAGGTCCCCCATAAATACATGAATGACAGTGAAAATATGGGTTAGACAAAACTGTGCTGTCATGTGATCAAAATAACATGTCCTATCAAATGTCTAATCATATTTGAGGGTGGAGCAATCATCAAACAGGAGACACCTTGTGTGAAGACCATCCGAAGGTTAATGATAGAGTTTTAACAAATTTGAACTTGCAATAAAAGCAGTAATATGTCTATAATTTCTCGTGAATGGGTTATCTGAATATTCTCTTTTGATTTGATTTGGACAAATACTCTGGGTTTTAAAATGGTATTGGGTGTAGATTTAATGTTTTAGTTACACATCGCAATAGTCTCAAGTGGAAAAAATGTCCCACATTAGGGCAATTCACCACTTCATATCAACACTAAAATAATCTTCTTACGAAGCTATCTTTATTGTTTGCAAATGTTTTTTTTTTTTAATTATATTTTGCATTGAATTTGATGTAATTGATACATTTTAAGAGTCCAAATGCGTTTTTTGGGCTGCTGTATAAATCCACTTCATGTATTGATCCATAGCGTCATCTGTGTGAACTTTAAACTTTTATCACAAAAACCTGTTTTTCTAATTAAAGAATGTGACATTAAATTTGAAAAATGTATCCGGTATTGCATTTCCGTCACACCAACTCACCGAATTTGACATTTATGTTCTCATTAACTTGTCAACTTCTGTCAAGTAATTGGCATATGAAGGCCGGGCAAACATATTCAGCACCCTACGAATACTAAAAGTGGAAGCAGGAAGTGCAGAATATCTCCTTCCTTTATTACATGCAGTGACAAGCTGATTGTGTCAGCCACAGGTCAACAGACAGCAGAGACAGAGAGAGAGAGAACTAATGTCCCCTGGGCATCAGGCAAGTGTTTTTAGACAAGTATAGCAGATGCTAAACAAACATACAGTCACACATTGACAGACTGGAGGAGGTATGCTGATGCACAGGGCATGCTGCCCCACTTTGCCTTTCCCATTCCTCTAAGTGGCTTGTCAATTACACTGGGTAAACAGAGGCAGAGTTAGGGAGTAAATCCACAGAAGACAAATATAAAATCGGATCCCTGGAAGATTAAAGGCCACTGAGCCGTGCGAACAAATATTTCAATAAGACAACAGCGTTGAGGTTGGGGCATTAGTTTATATGAATGTGTTTGTGTGAAGTGTCTTAACAGTTGCGTTCAGTCCTGATGCAAGTGTGTTGTATGAAGTAAGACATCGGCATGGCAGAACTGACCAAAAAAAGATAAAATGATTTGCATTATTGTTGTTATGTATATCTTTTTGTATATTAAATGGTCAGAGCCTGAAAAAAACAGATTCATTTGAGGTTTACAGTAAGGAAGTGGAAAGTTTCAGAGGGTTATGGGTAATGTAGGAAACTGTTCACTTGGAATGTGCTTTTTTTTCATTGGGGAAAATCTTACCTCAGTATCTCTTTGTAAACATTAGAAAATCACAGGAAAGATATTTTATTCGTTTATTTTTATATTAGGGCTGTCAAACGATTAATCGCGATTAATCGCATCCAAAATAAAAGTTGTGTTTACATAATGTATGTGGGTGCACTATGTATAATTATTATATATATGTAAATACACACATGCTTGTACTGTATATATTTAAGAAATATTTTCATGTATATACTGTATATAGATTTATATATAATTTATATTATATAAATATCTATTTTATATATAAATAATATTTTTTTTTCTTAAATATACATGCATGTGTGTGTATTTATATATATATATATATATATATATATATATATATATATATATATATATTTACACAGTGCACCCACATATATTATGTAACAATCATTTGACAGCTCTATTTTATATATATTTATTTATTATTTTGTTGCATTCTTTTGTAACTAGCAAATGAATGTTACATTTTTTGACTGCCTAAAAAATGAAACCAATAACCCAGTAGTTATTGCTTGCAAGCTTCAGATAACCCCATGATACAGCTCTGGTGCTGTAATGTTCTCCCTTAGCATTGCCTGACTCGACCATGTCATTCCATTAATTCCAAGCCATTAATGAAGGAAAAAAAAAAAGGAAATTGAAAAAGAAACTGTGGCTATCAATCCCTGGTGTTGTTGGCAGGTATATAATGAAGTATTTGAGTCCAATTGAATTTGAACTAATTACACTACCCTCCAGATATTACTTCATCTGTACCAGTGGAATTAATGTAACGCTGCGTGCAGGAGACGCACCCCAGCTCACCTCAGAGTCACACTCCATCACACACTGCACACTCTGAGATAAACATATTCGTATATGCTAAAACCCATGTAAGTACACACACAGAGTACAGCGCTGCGGCATAGCTACATTCAGAGACAGCCACGGTTTGCTAAGCACCGCAGAAGCCCCCGGCTGCCCAGTCCTCTTTAATTACACATGCAGCACTTTGGAGGGAATGAAAATTCTTTCATTCACTTCCATTGAAAATATTTGGTCATTTTCATCCCCCCGTTACTTTGTAGTGCAGTGCAAGCGTCATACAGGGTTTTTCATTTTGATGTCTTCTGATACTGTACAGATAACATGCACTTTGGGCCTCAGAGCTCGCCAAGATTTGAAGAAGAAAAAAAACCTAAAAGAACCGACTGAGATTTCCTGACATGAGATTTCATGCTTTTTTAGGGCTTTGTTGATACTTATATTTAGGGCTGTCTTGAACAAGTTTTTTTGTGCCCATGATTGCGAGTCATTTAATATTGAGCACACTTCAAGTACATTAGTGCACGTTGGTGCACACTTTAAATACATTAAAGTTAGTAAAAATCAATCAGTGTATAGAGGGATGTACAGACATTGTAAACAGGCTGTTTGGTCTCAATTAAAATGGGACTACTGGTATAAACTTGAATTTTGAAGAATATTTGCAACAAAAAAGAAGAAAAAGTAGATTTAGAAAGCATAAAGCTTGCAGCAGCAAGACACGACCATATCAATGCATTATGGCAACAACGCAAGACATTCTGATGACTATCAAAATAAACAGTGAATAAATAAATTTCACTCAAATTTTATTTTATCTTAGTGGTGATCCAATTATGAAATTGCGATGTATCCAGTTGTATTGTATTGGGATGTGCATCTTATTGTGAGGTAGATCCAAATCGTTTCGACCTGAAAGTTTAGTTCATTTGGTTGGTGTAAACGCACCAAAAGTCTAGATCAGAGATTCACTCCATACGGTTCTCAATGGTAATATATAAATTTGTCCTGAGGTGCGAAAGGGAATTAAAGTTAAAGTGAATATTTGTACATCTTTGTGTAAATCATTATTGCTAAACCTGCATTGAAGCAATGAGAAAACGGTTGAGTAGGGTGAAATCGAAACTGGGTTTGGATCAAACATTTACACCAAATCAAGTGTTTAAACGGCTTAAAAGTTCGGTAGGTGATTTTATTTTATTTTTAAACGCTGTTGAAAAGTGGTTTGGACCGAGCACCAAAACACTTATAGCCAATCAGCAGTAGGGGGTGTATACACCCATGATGGAGGAGGAGAGAACTCAGAGCACATGACTGACATTAGAAGAACAATTATAGAAGAGAAGAGATGACAGAAAATACAAAAGAGGAAACGGCCAGAAGAGTATAACTTTAAAAAGAAGGTTTCAGTCGAGAAGTAGGACCCACATTAATATCGGAGAGTTTTATATCGCTGGAGTGACCTTAAAAGGCCTGAAAACGCATGCCGAGGTTGCTTTATTTCTTCTCTATACATGAGTAGCGTTGTTTTGCTGTGTTTCACAGAGCTAAGATATGCTGTCTTTTACTTGAGTATGTCATATTTATAATATATTAGTTACTTGCACTACCGTGCTACGTTTGTGATCTTTTTGAGTAGGGGTTTGTTTGTTTTGGTGATTTCATATATCAACAGTTTACCAGAAATTACTTAGGCCTACTGCACCTTTAAGATGATACTCCTTATGTACCGTTTTCTGCAAGGCCATTTATTCTCTGAATACTTTCCCATTCTGTGCCTGTGTGTTTCTCGGCTCACCCTTTCTTTAAATGTGTGTAAAACAGGCCATTCCTCATTAGAAACGGCCTTATCAAAGCGCCTGCCTGGCCTGATACTGCTCAATATTCATCAGTCCTCAACTTCATTTTCCTCTAAAAATCACGTAGCTTTTCCTCTCTCCCCTAGCATTGAATATGCAGGCTTCCTGACGAGGTTGCGTAATGATTATTTAATGCTGACATAATTGCTTAAGGGGCTTCTTGTGCTCCTGTACTTACTGGCATGATACATCAGCATCATTACCGGACCGATTGGCCTCCAATCACACGCCTGTGATCATCACGATCTGTGTGCTTCAACAGGGGTCCGCGTACATACTATGACACACAGCGAGCATCATCCTCTAAACTGGACTGGCGGGTGAGAAAAGGGCTGATTTGTGTGTGCAGATGAAGGAATCATGAATATGACCATGAGATATGCACTTTCAAGTGCATCCACTGGATTTCTTAGAGCATGTGGAGTTGGAGAGTTATCAGTTGTTAGAAATGGTCTCCACCCATCAGGACCTCTCTTTACACTGAGGAGGAACATCCCATCCCTTCGTAGTCTTTAAAGTTCTGTCTGTTCATATAAGCGTAGTTGGGCTTCATGTTGGTTTTGACCGAAATCCTGCTGCAAATTCAAATCCAGCTCTGATCTCAATGGATATCTGTAATGTTCAAAATAGTTCAAATTCAAATCCTGCCAAAAAAATCTTAGATTTACTCTAAATGGGGGAAATAGGACTTGAGGATGGGCAGTACTGTGCTAAAATAAACACTCAGAACACTTTGCTACCAAATAACAACACCCTGGCAACCATCCACACCAGCCTAGCATTGCATTGGAAAGCGCCACTAACATTTACTTCACCCCAACCTAGTTTTTTTTTTTATTATTACATGAATGAAATGTTCACTGGAAAACTTTTTTCCTTGTGCTTTGTAAGTACGTACCCAAACAACAAGAGCTTCCCGTTGTGCGCAGATCTCTTTGTACACTCTTTTAGTTGGAGATACTTCTGTCGGTTAAGAAGGGGAATATTACGGGCATAGAGGGCACATTTTGCAGTGGTAGCACGTCATATCAAGTCAAATTGCCATTTGAATTCAGACTGTGTGTGTGTGTGTGCTTTACATGTTTGCATGTTCTAAGCTAATGTCTTTGAACTTTGGGAACGTTGAATATTCTTAAAGGAGTAGTTCACTTTAAAAAAAAAACTTTTGCTGGTAATTTACTCACCCCCATGTTATCCAAGATGTCCATGTCTTTGTTTCTTCAGTCAAAAAGAAATGAAGGTTTTTGATGAAAACATTCCAGAATTTTCTCCATATAATGGACTTCATTGGGAACCAAATGGTTCAAGGTCCAAATGAGAGTTTCAGTGCAGCTTCAAAGGGCTTTAAATGACACCAGACGATGAATAGGGGTCTTATCTAGCGAAACGATTGGTCATTTAAAAAATAAATAAAAAGTTTAAGTTTTATTAGCACAAATGCTTGCCTTGCTCTGTTCTGTGATGGCCGTTCGTGACTCTCCTGTTCGAACTTGTTTATCAAAACGAACAAATCTTTTTTCGAGTCATTACTTGAAGGGTCCTAGATAAGACCCTTATCCGTCGTCTGGTGAAGTTTAAAGCCCTTCGAAGCTGCACTGAAACTCTCATTTGGATCTTGAACTGTTTGGTTCCCACTGAAGTCCATTATATGGAGAAATCCTGGAATGTTTTCATCAAAAACATTTAATTTCTTTTCGACTGAAGAAAGAAAGACATGGGCATCTTGGATGACTTGGGGATGAGTAAATTATCAGCAAAAGTTTTTTCTTTTTTTTTTTTTAAAGGGATCTACTCCTTTAAGAGGTGGTGTCGATTTATTTTATCTGCACGGTGGGGTCTAAAAGTCTGAGACCATTACTGAACATGCTTTTTTGCAGCTTAATACAAAATGTTTTATTATGTATGTTATATATATAATAAACACAACAATCTGAGTGAAAAAAAACGTATTATTTTATAACATCTTTATAAATACATCTTATTTGCTTTAATGACTGCTGCACTCGAACTGCATAAATGCCACAAGTTTGTGTAAAACCTGATATTCTCCTGCAGAATTTGAGAAGTTTAAATGGGGGGAAACTGATCTCAGACCTTTGGATCCAATCTCTGTTTGCATATGTTTTATGTCGAGTTCTAGACTGATTCAGATGAATTGGCATGTGTGTTTCTCTCCCCATCAGTTCAGTTGTCAGTATACCACCACAATAACGTTGACCAGAAGCGACCCGCTACCACTCTCCCTCTTCGCACCTCTTTATCTCCATCTTTCTCTCCAGTAATCTGTCTCCACTTTTGTTCCTCCCACCTTGTTCCTTGTAATCTCTCGTCTTTTAAAGCCTCATAGCTGGCTTCCTCTCTCTCCCTCTGTCTTTCTTTCTGTCCCTCTCTAGTGTTAGTTCTTCTCCTTTTTTCCCCCTTTACAAGGATCAATTTAGCCCAACATGATCCTCGGTGTGCACAGCTAATTCCGTGGAGCTCACGCAGTTCTGCATTGTGTCATAATCTGTGTGAAATTGATTTATGGCCCCTTTTCCACCCTCTAAACAGCTGCTGAGTGATGTCTCCTGTCATAATCATTCCATCCTGCAGCCCCTTCTCGTCTTTTTCAAGCACTCCTCTCCGGCGGTCTGCCGCCGCACAGATTATGTATGATGAGATTTCCTCTCACGTTTATAACATGATATCTGAGAGAAGCCGAGTTTCTTCTCCTGCCCCTCGGTCGCTCTACCCATGCTTGCTTGTTCCGACGCTCACTATCTCTGGTTTTTGTGGCTTCAAACATGCCTGCATTATTAATGGAAGTTTTACTAATTCATCTGAATGGAGGCGAGGGGGAGTGAGAGAGAGACGGTTGGTTGAAGACCGCCACACTCTCAAAAGTTTGGTGGTGGTACAGAGTGAGCTGTAGCTAGTCTACAGAACTGAAGTCTTGAGAGCCCGTCTAACTTCATCAATTATGGAAGCGGGCGACATTTTTCTGCCGGTTTCTGTGGCTTATTGGTGTGGAATATAATGTGCTTTTCCCTAGTGTTGTCCAGGTGAACAGATGAACACAGACAGACCGGGGATATAAATGCCACTGAGTGAAATCCAGAAATGCCCAAGTATTCCAATGTCGTGCCCCCTGCATTTCACTTTTTTATTTAATTTATATTTCAAAAATATTAGTATTATATACATATATATAAATATATATTTATATATTTAATCGGTTAGTATATCTTAATCAGTTTAGTATTTTAATCAGACAAAAAGATCTATTTTCAAATATTATTTTTATTATTTTATTATCGTGTTAATCATTTTGTCATTTAATGTGTATATTTTAGGGCTGTCAAACGATTAATCGCGATTAATCGCATCCAAAATAAAAGTTTGTGTTTACATAATATATGTGGGTGCACTGTGTATAATTATTTTATATATATATATATATATATATATATATATATATAAATACACACACATGCTTGTATATATTTAAGAAATATTTTCATGTATAAACTGTATATAGATTTATGTATAATTTGTATTATATATAAATATTTTATATATAAATAATTTTTTTTTCTTAAATATACATGTATATGTGTGTATGTATATATGTATATATATATATATATATATATATATATATATATATATATATATATACAAAATAATTATACACAGTGCACCCACATATATTATGTAAACAAAAACTTTTATTTTGGATGCGATTAATTGCGATTAATCGTTTGACAGCACTAATATATATATAAATATATATACACATTATACACATGCAAATATTTCTTAAATATATACATGCATGTGGGTGTATTTGTATACAAAATAATTATACACAGTACACACATATATATTATGTAAGCACAAACTTATTTTGGATGCGATTAATCGCGATTAATCATTTGACAGCCCTAGTATATTATAAATGATCAATTATTTAAACATGTAAATTATAACTAACTTTTTATATACCGTATATACATGTAAAATGATCATGTATATTAATTCATTAAATATTTTTTTCATTTTTAAAATCATTTTATAACTGTATGTAATATGAAAATAAAAATATATATTTTTTATAATTTTCATTTAATCAGAATAATTTATTAAACAAATGTTATATTAAAATTCTATATTTATATAAAAAAAAATGATTTTGCTTTTCAATAATGATGTATGAACATTTAAAAGGTGATTAAAATAAAATGCCATAAATACAGGCTTTCTGATCAGGCTCGACAAACGACGCTTTAGGGTCGAAAAGGCTTGAAATTCATACGGGAGCTGTAGGGTTTAGCACAACACCAGCAGAAATAACAGGAGGAGGTGGGGCTTGGGATCCAGATGTGGTTATAGTCCGACAGATTAAATATAGACAGGCAGAGTCGGAGAGAGAGGGCTTGGTCAAGGCAGCTCTCCTCCTCTCCTCTCTTTTCTCCTCAGAAGAGCTGAGAGAGTAGAGTGTGGCCCCTGAGGCAGAACTCCCAGCATCCAAATCGGACAGGCGGTGCTGAATGTGCAGGAGCTGTCAGGTGCTATGGCTTGTAACATGAGTTAGTGCTGCTATCAGAAGCACTGTGTGAGTGTATAAGAGAGAGAGAGAGAGATAGGGAAGGCAAGGCAGGGACCGAGACTGCTGCTAGGACCCATAGCCACGCTCCACCAAAGCCCAGCTCATACATTACTAATGCTTCGAGCAATACATGTCTCATTCATAATAGATAACCCCACATGCACCTGCAACGTATATCATACACACTATAAAGAGGTCAGCCATTCACTGGCTCTGGCTATGGGCCACGGACCGTGGAGGTTTGGGGGGCCCATCTGTAAATTAGCCATCAGCTTCACCTCAGTGTGCGTGACAGTCCACAACACTCCGGCCACGCTTGGGCGGACCGGGACTCGACCCGCTGGCCGACGCGTTACGCCCCTCCCCGCCCCGGGAAAATAAGCACCTCACCAACCAATCACCTCCACCCTCTCGGTTCATGTCTCGCGGCCCCTTCCCCTCGCAGACAATTTACGGTAATTGAGAGAAGGCGAAGCTCGCCTCATATGGCGCGGAGGAAAATTGCCTGCGCAGGGCTGTAAATTAGCTAAGCAAAGGGGATTCAGGAATTACGTCCGCTCGGCAGGAAATGAGCGTTTATCGGGATGAAAAAAGTGCCTGGACTGTAAGACTGGACTTGTCCATTGTCACAGGGTTAATACTGCGGTGAATAGGCCCAGTAATGGAGCTTGGCTGACGGGGAGCAGTTTCCGGGGAACAGATGCCTCCCCCCATTCCATTTTACACCAAATCCCCCTCTTTTTTATCGTCTTTTCCGAACAGATCCAAATCAATTAGGCACTGAAGCAAACGGAATTTATTGGGCATCTCACCGTTTTATATATATGGCAGATCTGAGTGTTTATGTGTCCGTCTGGATCAGAAGGATCCATTCAAGTGTGTTCATTCTGCATTTAAACAAGCCGCAAACCAAACAAAGCCTTTTTAAGATGAAATAATACCTTGAGTAATTGATCCGAGTCCCATGGCAGTTCCACAAAGCGTACTGCACTGTCAGAAGATATAACGTCGAACCGAGACGCATTTGCATCAGGTTGCATATTTGCATGCGTGTCGGCACGCGCGTACGTATCTGCATACGCGTCTAAGCCTGCGTTTGCGCTGCACCGCTCCTCGCGGGCACCAAACAAACAGAGGATCTGAGCCATCTATTATTTACTGCATTTTTATTTACCCCATCAAACAGCTGCCACCAACAATCAGACGCCAAATGAGTGTAGTTTATGGCTGAGAAAGCAGGGCCGAGAAATAAAGGTGGGTTTTATCTGAGGAGGGGCTTTAATTGCCCGCGCTTTAATGGTCAGAGAGGACGGGAGAAGCTGGACCGCCTCGGGATATGTGGAGCGGCCAGCGGCGCGGCACGTGACTCTTCAAATCGCTTTTGGATCAGAGAGCGAGAATGAAAGAATTGTTTTTGTGCTCGCAAAATTGGGGGGGAAACAAGTAGGCATATAAATGTTGTTGTTTGTTGAGGTCAATTATTGTGCCACGGGCGAGAAAACCATATAAATGTTGGGTTCAATAAAGATAATAAGTGTGGAGGTCCGGGAAATATTATCATGGTCATCTCATATGAGCTCTGCTCTGGAGTTGGCACTTTATGAAGTTTAGCAGACTTATGTAGATTTTTTTGCTTCCCGGGAACCTGTAGCCCGCTCGTGTTTGCGAGGAGAGTAAACATCCATATGCTACGGGGTGGCTGGTGTTGTGTGTGTGTGTGTGTGTGACTGTCAGGCTTTTAGTAAGTGTGTCACATCTGCTCCTCATCCCATTACAAAACTGCACAGCTTTCTAATGGCTGTCTTTACACCTGTACAAACCCCAGCTCTGACACGCACTTCTCCCCATGCACTCTGCGACATCATAAAACAGTTCTGCACACACACACACACACACACACTGGTCTTCAGTTCGAGACCCCTCCCTCTGACTTTTTTCTGTCCTTTTTTTTATAATAGTCTGAAATATTCATGTGCTGCTACAAGTACCACTTACCGAATTAATATTTTATTTTGCGCTAAACTAGGTGCAAACGTGTGAAGCCGTAGCAGGAGGCAGAGTGGATGTTCCTCTCGGGTTTGCCCATCGAGTCTCTGGTTGGCTGAATGTTGTTTGCGCTTCCCGTCCTTGTTGCCAAGACACATGACAGTGTGACCCAAGCAAAACACAGATTAATTATGTAAAACTTGCAAAGGACTATATCTTGGCTAGTACTTGAAATGTATGCATGTTGATCTTCTTTAACACACTCAAATTATGTTCCTTTAAATAGCTGATATATAAAACATGATTTTAGAGCACTGGAATAGATGGGTAGAGGAATATGTTGACGTTATTTACTCACCCTCTTCTTCTTGTTGTTCTTTTTGTCCGTGGAAAACTAAAAGAGAATTGTGGAATTTCCGAAAACACAATCTGTCAAGTTCTGAAAGGAAAAAAACACCAAATAAAACAAGAAAAATAAAAGCATTTTAATGAGTTTTTTTTAAAAAAGTCATATTGATTTGTATGGAAAGTGATTATTCATTGAATGTGCCTCAGATTACTTTGAATAGCGCACTGGTCACATAAACCACCATATTTATTTAGATAAAGAACCTATGCATACAGGTTTGGAACACAAGGGTGGATAGTGACAACTTTTTATTTATTTTTTGGGTGAACTATCCCTTTAAGGGTAGTGTATTTGAATTTAGTCATATAAAAAATATAACCCACATCTAATTACACAAAGTATACATAAGTACATTAAGCTAAACAGTATGTGGAAGATTTGTTTTGTCAGCCAAGATCTTCAGGCTTTTTTTTTATTCATTCCTTTAGATTTATTTCTTTCATGTGTTTTCCTCCTAAGTTCATATAGAATCCTTCTTTCTCAGTCACTCTACATCTTGCAAATAAACTGAGCAGATTTGCCTGCTCGTTCCCATTATGATATTCATGAGTTATCTCTTTTTTTTTGTACCTCACTGTAGCTCGCACTTGGCTTGTCACCTCCAGTCATCGCAGTGCTGTCTGCACTTTCAGTAGAGCTGGTGCAATTCTGTAAGAAACGCAGCTGTTTGAGTGAGGCTCTGTCAGTCTCTCCCTTCCCAGCGGATGCACTGTGACTCGTTCCAGGAGTAAGACGGCAGCGCTGAGGTAGAGGATGTCGTACTAATGAGTGGGTGAGAATGTGTGTTGGTAAACAGTCGAAAGAAGGAGAGGGATAGAGACATAGACAGACTATGTGTGAGAGAGAGAGAGAGAAACATAACATAAACATACTTAAAGGCACAGTTCATCCAAAAAATTAATTACCTTCATTCCGAACACTACATACTTCTTCTGTGGAACACATGAAAACCTTTTTTTTTTTTTTTTAATAACATGCTTTTTGATTTGTTTCTTGCAATTAAAATGAATAAGGAGTGGATCTTCGAACCTTCAAAAATTATCCAAAAGCACAAGAAAATCCTTATAAAAGTCATCCATGTGACTATAGAGCACTTTATTTCAAGACTTCTGAAGCTTTTAATATCTCTTCTGAGGAATTATTATACTCATAATCTTCATGGTCAGTTCATTGAATCAGTGAGTTGAACAGATTTAATATAAATCAGATTTATTCCGATTTATAATCAAATATCATTAAATAATGACATAAATGTCTGTCTTTTTCTAAGACAAAGCTAATGTATGAATTTAGATGACTTCAAATTAAGTGCTTTAGTTATATGTGTGCACTTGTGATTTTTATTTATTTTATTTTATTTTATTTTATTGCATTTATATTGAAGCTTGAATGCTCCAGTGCCTATTTATTGTTATTGCATCAAAAAAAAAAAAAACATTTTGTGTCCCAGGGAAGAAGGAAAGCCAGTAAATAATGACAAATTTCTCAATTTTTTTTTGTCTGAATTATTGCTTTAAAAAGGGAAAAGGATGGTAAGGCAGGTTTGTAAACATCAGCAGGAATGTGTAGACCGACCAGATGAGAGGGCTGTTTGTTTTCTCTGAATGAGTGTGTCATTCAGAGAAAATGCCTTTCCCTCATCAGTTACTCCCTGTATATTACGCTTTATTTCTTTTGAGTCGACAAGAGCAAAGGTCCATAATAGGTGCCTTTTTAGATGGATGCAGTGCTAATTCTTTCAAGACCCAGAACCACTCTTTGCTATTCTTCTCCCTCTCCATATCTTCCTCCCTAGTTGTGTATCCCTGCAATCTCCACTTCCATTTTCTAAAGTGTCACCTTTGGCATTTCTTACTGGAAATTAATTTGATTGGTCGGAAAGCTTGCCAGTCTTTTAGGCCGAAGTTACTGAAATGCTCCGGGGTCTACAGTAAGTCCTCAGACAGTAAACTGGAATCAGGCCAGTGTGTGTGTGCGGGACTCCCAAGGGTCGTATGACCTGTACACACTGTCTGGAGAGCTGTCTAGATGGGAGCAGATTTGTATTATATCAATTGTTTAAAATCAAGCATGTTTATTTACTATCACTAGGACACATTTTTAATACATTGGTCACTTTTTCAAAACTCTTCACATAGTGATCACAGCAGCAGTCTGTGTGGGCTAAACTGTGGATAATTTATCATTGCTTTGGTACAAAATGCATTCAATGACTACTACTGTCAAATTACATGAATTATTTTCTCACTCGGACACCAAAACGTTAAGTACAGTACTATACAGGCCATTTTGCACATGTTTTACATAACTTAACTTAAGTCAAAACTTAGCACAGCACAAAAATGAATAAGACAGTAATACAATATTGAAACATGTTCTGAATCTAAAAAATCAAATACTATCAAAGCAATGAGATGTAACTGAATACATAGACAAGTGTCTTTCAGTTTTATTACCATCCATTCAAAAGGGGAAAACTAAGGAATAATTTTGTACTGACATGAATGAAGTGTTTTGATAGTTTTAGTGCATTTCAAATGTGAAATTAACTGTGCCAAGTTGAAATGTGGCTTTGAGAACAGTGTGAAGAGTTTTGAATGACCTAAGTATTGAGAAATGTGTCTTAGTGGTTGTAAAAAGAGAGCTGTACAGCCGGGGTTTCGACTCGCAGCTTAAAGTCCCCTTAGTGAATCTTATTGTGGCTAGAATCCTCCCACTTACAGAAAAAGTTCAGAAAAAAAAGTCAGCAACTATTTGCTGGTTTTATCATAAATGGATTGTGCCACAATACTCAGTGCCACATCAATATCTAGTTAAAGGGTTAATGGGACTATTCTGTCATTATTCGGTCAACCTGTAAGACCTTTGTTCATCTTCCGAACAGAAATTAAGATGCTTTTCATGACATTTGAGAGCTTTCTAACCCCCAATAATTCATGTTCTGAAGTTGAACGAAGGTCTTGCAGGTTTGTAACGACATGAGGGTGAGTAAGTAATGGCAGAAATTGTGTTTCTGAGTGAACTAACCTTTTACTCTCTGTGTTAAACTTGAAATAAACTGAAAAAAATAAATTGCAGAAAGCTGCCTAAAGTTATCCAATCAGATTTGTGTGTGCGATATGGTCAGTCTTTTGAAACTCAAAAATTGACATGTGTCATCTGGAGCAGTCACAAATTCCAAGCTTATTTTGTATCGGTTGCGTGACCTTTTTGCGGTGAAATGTAAAAGTTTTCACCTCTCTGTTCTAGTGCACTTCTTTGTGTAGAGGCAGTGGTGGATAATTACTGTCTCTAAAGGTGATCTGCTGAAGTGTTTCAGACCCTGCAGTGCACCGTGGGCCGCTGCAAGCCAATGGATTGTGTCCAGTGGACAGAAATGTGTGTGCGTGCGCAGCGGAGCTGATAAGGCTGTCACGGACACTCAGCTCCAGCTACGGGCCCGAATCGGGGACCAGAGGCTGAGGAATGCCGGGATAGCGTCTCTCTCTGGTAGGACAAGTCCTAATGTAAAACAGCAGGACAATAAAAAGACAATGGAGAGCCATGATAGCCTTGGCTCCCCAGCGTGCTTTCTGAATGGGGGCCGGAATGGCAGCGTTGGCGATCGATGGCGAGAGAGGCAGAATTGGAGGGGGGTTCGGGGGAGTTGAAGGCTGCTGATTAGGGAGACGGCAGACAGCAGAGCACCACCACTTCACCCAGCCTTTATCTCTCTCTCCTTTTCGCTCTCTGCAGCCTTTCTTTCCGCACACTTTGGGTACTGTTTGCCTGTTACTCCCCATGGCATTGCGGTGACATGGCATTTAATAGACTCCCCGGTGTGAAACAAACTACCTCAATTAATTCCTCAGTCTCGGCCCTGGCCTCTGCTGAGCCACTCACACCAGTAGCCCCTCTGGCTTTCTCTGTGTGTGCGCACATGCACCGGCGTACGTGTCTGTCTGTGTACATCCCTGAGAGTATGCATGCAACAGTCTGTGTACGCGGTGTGCGATTGATTTATTTTTTTTTTCTTTATTTTGTCCGCCTCATTGAAGAGGGACACTTTTGATAAGTACAGCTTTGGCTATGGTTTCACCCTCATCACAATCAAGGCTCAATAGGGATGGAGTTTCAGACAGGAACAGTCACGTGTCTTAAGCGCTTTGTTTTCTTTTTGTGATGTTTTCTTCATGTTTGGTTCAAATTGAATGGAGTTACTTTATAGATGTATTGTTTATCCTACATACTAATTATGTAAATTTAGGGGTGAAGTCAGGTTGTTTGGGACACTTTTTCCAAGTCATATCAATGGCAAAAAAGTGTCTCACTCTCTCAGAATTCACCCCTATTATAAATCTAAACTTTTATTTGATGAAATATTCTTAATAAAGCATACACACATAATTGTTATTGTAAATATAACAATACATTGCTGAAGTCCTTTTGTTTTGGGGCAAGTCAAAATATTGTAACTGCTAGCTCAAAAACTAACTTTAGCTGGATAATAACTTTATACTAGAGTGGCTGTAACAATCTCTATTATCACTGTAAAGCTGCTTTTGAAACACTCCATATTGGCGCTTTTAATAACAAATGGAGTGTTTCAAAGCAGCTTTACAGTGATAATAGCTAAATAACTGACTTGATTGTCACTTTTCTAACAAATTAATACATCCTTACTGTATAAATTAGGGCTGTCAAACGATTAATAAATAAAAGTTTGTTTACATAACATATGTGGGTGCACTGTGTATAATTATTTTATATATATATATATATATATATATATATATATATATATATATATATATATATATAAATGCACACACATGCTTGTAAATAATTTTGTAAATAATAAATAATTTATGTTATAAATATAAATAATTTATATAAAAATAATATTTTTTTCTTAAATATACATGCATGTGTGTGTATATATATATATATCTATATATATATATATCTATATATATATATATATATATATATATATATATATATATATATGTATATATATATACACAAGATAATTATACACAGTACACCCACATATATAGTATGTAAACTCAAACTTTTATTTCGGATGCGATTAATCGTTTGACAGCCCAAGTATAAATGCATTTATTTATTTAAATAAATGTATAAACCTTTGCATGTGAGTGTATATGAACGCACCACATGTACTTTATAAGTTGAGCATTTAATTTTAAAAACATTAATAAGGATTTTAGGAAGTAGCACTCTTTTGGAAAGGCTTTCCACTAAATACTTCTCAGAGGTATTCAGGGTTTGTTTAGGCCCGTCGTGTTCTTCCAGATGTAGTAAATAATTTCTTTATGGACCTCGCTTAGTGATCGCTTAGCATTGTGAGCCTGGAAAATAAAAGAACCCTTCCCAGACTTATCACAAACTTTGACGCACACAATTCTCTAGAATGTTTAGCATTAAATTTAGTCTTTGCTGGAATTAATCACCATAGCCAAACCCATTAATCCTGGCCATGTAGTGTATTCATCAGATTTTTCCTCCACAGAGATCCTTAATTGCCCTCCACAGATTGTTGAATCTTAGATGTTGGCGCCATTTTCCTACATCAAGAGTATAATAAGATGGCTAAGTCCCTTCATCATTCTCCGTCTGCTCTTACTGCACATAGGAGGACGTGGGGGCTTGTTGGCTGCTTGTCAAGAAGCAATCCCTTGTCTCAGTACCTGTGTGTGTATGTGTGTGTGCATCTGTGTATGCCCAAATCCTGGAGAGTGGCATGCTGGGATACTCCCGACACCACCCTCCAAAACAAAGATAGACATAAAGTAAACATACATGACACGTAGCCGACCTTGAGATCTTCTTTGAGGATGATCTCACCTTCTCAATGGAATAAGCTTTGGATGTGTGTGTGTGGCGGGGGTGGTGCTGGCAGGCCAGGCTGCACCCTATCCTGGGGCTTGACCATCTGGGTTTATTGACCGGCTGCTCTGTGATTCCAGAAGCCTGCTGAAGAGAGAAAGAGAGAGGGAGGAGTGAAGAGAATAAGCCTCAATCTTAACTGGACGGTTTCTGAGTGTCGCTGCTTTGTGTTGATTTCGTTGAATCGCTTTCCTGGGGGAGAATGTCTCCCATGAGTCTCCGAATGGTGCTTGAATTTTAAATAAGGCCACCTCCAAAGTAGTGTGTGTGTGTGTGTGTGTGTGTGTTAGGATAGGTGGGGGTGGGGGGAATGCTGACTCAATCCATCAATGATTCAACAGGACAGGGGAGCACTATGGGGCTCTGTAACTGCCCTGCCAGCATTCCTGGTCTGAGGCAGAAACCTTATCTCCCTTGGGGTCCGACCGGCTCACGCGTCTGGGACCCTTCAAGGTATAGACTCCGGCCTTTAGGAGGACACACACACACACAGATCTGACACAGTACTGACCGCATCTCTCAGAGGCGCATAAGAGAAGCTACGCCATCTGCTTGGGCGCTGACACTGAGAACCATCTACATATGCACACATACACAAACTTAGAGACCCCGCCGCTTATCTAGCCATCAACACCCTTTAATTCAAGCTCGTAGACCGCTAATTTCCCTCATTGTGTTTGATTGAGCACATGACCTAAAGATCAAACTGTTTATAACTGCTGTGTCCAACCAACCATTTCCCGCTGGAGCTCATTGTGAGGCAAATCAAAGCAAATCGTGGCTAATATTCATGATCAATCACCTGACGTGTTCTCTGAGGCTATGAAATGAGTTTTAGCTGCGTCTGAATTGTAGATTGAACCTCTTAAATTAATTTTTTTTAGACGTCTCGACAAAGCTTGATATTGTATATGCACAGTCATACGTTTTCCTCTCTCCCTCCAACAGCTCACTAATATGTGATTAATTGAGGTCTAATTAGCGGTTAGTTAGCACTTAATTAGTTCCTCATTCTTGACCATTGAAATAAGATGATGGAGCACACACCGTGCAGCCTGCTATCAATCCATTTATCATCGACAAGGATTTTAAGGGCTTAAAAGTAGCTTTCTTTTTTCATTTTTTGGAATCGCAGTAAAAAATCGCATTTTTAAGTAATCACATTTAGTGTTATGTATTGTACAAAATCATTTTTTTTAAGGAAGTCACCAAGGCTGCATTTATTTGATCAAAAATACAATAAAAGCATTATTACTACCGTGTAAAATAACTCTTTTCTATTTTAATATTTTTTACATTTTCAGCATCATTACTCCAGTCTTCATTGACATATGATCCTTCTGAAATCTTTCTAATATGCTGGTTCGGAGCTCAAGATTTTTTTTCATATTATTATAATCAATGTTGAAAGCAATTTCGTCTAAGTCCAACGCACATGGCACCCTTTAGCGTCAATATAACACGCACAGAGCTTTGTTCGGTTATGGTAGGTTTAGTTCTCGGGTAGGTTTAGGGTTAGACCAATAGGAGGCGCCTTCTGGCCCATATATCTGCGTCTCATATTGACGTTAAAGGGTGCCATGTGTGTTGGATGTCTACGCATTGGTAAAAGCATCAGTATATGACGCCTTGGGATGAGAACGGGCTGGCTATTTCTGTGTAGCCATGGTTATCAAAACCAACCCACCACTGACGTACTTTAGGTTGCGGCGAATGTATTTTGTGTGTGAGACGGCGTATATTGAGTTTCTGTGTGTGCAGGAATGTTTTTTCCTTTGTTTTTTATTTGCTATGCATACTCCTACATTACCGGCTCTCCTCATTTTTCCTCCTCCTCCCCTCCTTTGAAAGTCAAGTGGCATTTCCATTTTCAAATTGCTTCCTACTCCTTTGTGAATAGAATCGAATTACTCTGAAAAGCCCTGATTGATTCTTTCTGAACACAATAGTTTTCATCGTTTAAGCCAATAGCAGCTGCTCACTCTCTCTTATATTGCCTATTGAGCCAGACCCAAGTCCTGCTGGTGGTCATTATAGTGGATTCTGAATGGGTGACTGGTAAAAAAAAAAAAAAAATTGTAGGGACAAGTAACGGATTGCAGGGAGGTGGGGGTTTGGGCGTAAATGAGAATACATTTTCGGGGTCAAGAGTTCGCTCTTTCTGCGTTCATATAGTCCCTTCATGCCTCTGTTAATTCAACACAGTTGCAGTTTTTATTTGGCTTCGGCGTGTGCGGTGAAAAGCCGCTCGTTCTTTAATAGAGCTGTGGAGAACTCGTCTGGATCCAGCCCATTGCATATTCTAATTTGTTCAAGGAGCAAAGCGCCATATTGATCATCCCCCACCCCAGAGAGAGCGAGGGAGAGAGGAAGAATCTGGCTCGCAGTGTAGGCTTTTCGATGCGATGCATACCTCAGAGGCTTTTTAAGTTTTGACCCCGTGCACGGAGTAATCTCCTGAGTGGGCTTTGTAGTGCAGCCATCTCTAGTGTAGCCTGGAGCACCAGCTCACCCATGTCCACAACGTCTCTCTCTTGCCTCGACGTGTGTACAGAGCACACCGAGGTCAGCGCAGCCACTGCCTTGTAGGGTGATGCTTTAATCAGTTTTATGGCCGGTGTATCATTCAGTTCGAATATAAATAACCAAATGTATAGTGCTGCTTTCCTACTTGGCTTTTGAAGAGATATGTGTGTGTGCACATGCTAGCCCTGCCAGGGTGCTGCAAGGCAGGCAGCCTAATGGTTTGGAGCATATATATTTAATGGGAGTGGTGGAAGGCTGTAGAGAGTCTGTGGTTTATGGATCGGCTCCTGGTAACAAACCCACAGCTGTCAGAGCGGAAACCAGGGGAAGGGAGAGATATGGAAGAGGCCCGGTCCCCACTGCGACCCTGCCGGACCAGGTCCACGGAGACCGCTGTGAAGCAGGAAGGGGGACCAAGCTGTTTTCCTGTTCCAGAGGGTCTAGTTGGGCACAGAGAAGGCTAGGAAGAAATGACATCTCACATGCCAGTGGACAGGGGGAAACGGATTCATCGCGACGCAGTGTGGGCTTGGCACCCGATCAGTTTAAAGAGGAAACACCTTTTGTCACGTTAGCAGCAGGTTTGTGGGCAGATTTGGAGAGTGGCCACATAGAGGTGCCCAATTCGGCTGGCAATATATTTGTAAGATCTTGATTAGCATGTTAAAGGGATGGTTCGCCCCAACAATTTACTTACACGGCAGAAAATATTTTTTGTTATCAACTTTTTATTAAATTTTAAAATGTACATCAACTTTTGTTATATGCAACATACATGGAACAGCAATTTGTATGTTTATACATAAAATACAAAAAACACTATATACAATTATATACAATTACTTAAGCCTTAAAGAAAAAAAATGATTTCTATAATAATGGGATAATATACATATATATTTTTTATTATTTTTTTATTTTTATTTTTTTTTTAAGTTTGGAAACATTAAGATTCACCAAGACAAAGACTGTATTATAATATTATAGTAAAAACAGTAATATTATGAAATATTATTGCAATTTAAAATAACTGTTTTCTGTTTCAATGTGTTTTAAAATGTAATATATTTATACTATGGCAAAGCTGAATTTTCTGCATCATTACATATCATATATATATATATATATATATATATATATATATATACACATATAATATAAATATACACATTTATATACACACACATATAAATATACACACACACATATATATATATATATATATATATTTATATTATATATATATATATATATATATATATATTATATATATTATATATATTTAAATATAATATATAAATAATATATATATATATATATATATATATATATATATATACACACACACACAAAATTATGAAGACTGAAGCTACGTTTATTGTAAGATATTTTGATGAATGAGGGGTCAGTATTGTCTGGACCCCAACAGTCTTCATATTTGTGTTCTGCACATTTTGTTTTCCAGATATTGTGTTCAATATCTGATGAACAAAATGGAACATGATGGTGAGTAAAAGATGACAGAATTTTCATAGGGTGAATTATCCCTTTAAGGAGGACAAAACTATTTTACTTTTTCAGCATCGTTTAATTATGGTGATGTTCTTCGAGGTCACGGTTTATATGCGAAATCATTGACAAATTTATACCATGCGAAACGCCCCCAATCATGTTGTTGGATTGCAGTTGGACTGAATGGGCAACAGACGCTGGGTTTTAGTGGGCTGAGGCGCGGCAGAGGGGGGCAACATCTCATCACCATGGTTACGCCAGTTACCTCTCAGAGCCTCCTGTGAAATGGGCTGGAGCTCAAAAGTTTTTTAATTTGCCACATCATAAAAATAAAGTCCATTTTCCACTTCAGGAACCTTAAGGGCTGACAAATATTATTGGGAAGAAGCGACAAAGGCGGAAACGGCGAAAGGAAGGCAATTCTTTTCTTCCATTTGTTTTATGGGTGGCACCCACCTTAGTGTGCAGAATGGGAGGTGACTTCGTCCGGCTGTGACTGAGCCATGGGAGAGAAAAAATAGATTTGGTGTACAGGCAACAAGCCATTCCTACAATCTGTTACCTTTTCCTGCTTTGTGCAATTCCAAAGTACACCGTGAACACACAGTATGGAGCGAGCATCTATTTCTGAATCTGGTGCCCGGCCAGAAAAGCCGTGGATGAGAGACTGGATGTCTGAAGGCTTCTCGCATTGAAGTTTCACTCATTTACATTGCGCATTTACATTTAATCATTTAGCAGACGCTTTTATCCAGAGCGCCTTACAAATTAGGAAAAGCACAAGCAATTTATCATACTGGACCCAACGATATTAGCAGTACAGCAATAGTGGTTTTCAACAGTAAAGCAGAGCACTATAAAGTATAATTGCAGAAAAGTAGAAAAAAAGAGCATGTGGTGGTCTTACTAGAGGAGGTTTAAAGCCCATTCCACTATACAGATGACTCACTTAATTGCTCATTTCCATAAGGTAGCGAGCTGCTTCATTTTTAAGGCATCATATGGTGTGGTATTGTGGTAAAGTCTGCTTAAAAAGGTATTCTGTCAACTTATATACTTTGGGCAGCATCTCATCTTTTAAGGACAATACAATCCAGAATGCATTGCGGCAGACTGAGGGAAAAATTAATTGAACATGGTGACGAGAAATGTAAACTTTAATACATCCAATTCTAACATGCGATTTAAATTATTAACATTATTATTTTTTTTTTGTATTTTCAATTCAAATAATTAAATTGTTTAAAATTACATTAATGATATATAATAATTAAATACTAATAATAATGTTTATAATTTGTGTTTTTACTTATTTGACACAATTATTAAATAATTGTTAAAGGGATATTCCACCCAAAAATGAAAATTGTCATAATTTACTCACCCTCAAGAAGCAAAGCTTGAAATATTTAGACTATGGCACCAATGACTTCCATATTAAGAAAAAAAAAAAAAAAAAAAAAAAAAAAAACTATGGAAGTCAATGGTGCCAATCGTTCGTCAAAATATCTTTGTCTTCAGCAGAAGAAAGAAACACATACAGGTTTGCAACAACTTGAGGTGAGTAAATGATGACAGAATTTTCATTTTTGGGTGGTGTATCCCTTTAACATTACTATAAATATAAGTTCTATATACCCACTATTTGTGTGCTTAAAGTATTACCGCCTGTTGCTATCAGTCACATGCAGAGCAATATTTGTATGACGCACACAGTTCATGCCTGTGTAGAATCCAAATTGATAATTAATTTGGTTCTGTTTCAGTTATGACACTGCCAAAGAAGGCAGCTATAGGCAATGAGAACAGCTTTTAATTTCGCTTATTTCTGAAGCAGACAACGGTAGCAAGGATCGCATGCCGCCATGCACCAGGTCAAGACATACCTGAGTGTGCATCAATTCTTTATATGGGACGTTACATAACGCACTGCAGCCTTTACTGACCATGCGAGGTGGGGCACATCAGCTCCATCTGTGGGTAATGTTCAGATAAGACAGCACAATAAGAGAGACTGGCAGGTGTGGTTGTGTGTGTGTGAGTGTTTGTTTGCATGCGTAGGGGTCGAGAAAATATAGGAGTGTAGCCTGCAAGGAGCCTTTGGACCAACATGATTCATTCCCGTAAGCTGTCATTGGAGCCGCTGGATTTAGTTAAGTAATAAGTGCAAAATGTTCTCTTTTGAATAATTGATACTTCCCTCGCTGAATTTTCTCCAACTCAGCCATTCATTTGCTCACATATATCCTGCTGATTAAGAAGTATATCTTACAGGAACAGGAAAAGTGAGCATGTGTGTGTTTTGTGTGTGTGTGCATAGCATACAGACACATACATCTAATTATGTCTGTATGTATGCAACTATGATACATGAGAGACATAAAAAAACAGATAAAATCTCAGTCTATTTATATACAAGTCAGATTGGTAAAACAAACAGCTAGATGGGAGTATGAAATATTTGGTTTTAGGATTTCTGTGGCTTGCTGACTCGCGTGAGTGAACCTGCAATGACTATAACAGTCTGCACAGTGAATACAGGTGGATTTACAGAAAGACTAGGCTAGTTATGAAAAAATTATATTAAGTGGTGCATCAATATTTAAAGGGTTAGTTCACCCAAAAATGAAAATCATGTCTTTAATGACTCACCCACATGTCGTTCCAAGCCCGTATAAGACCTCCGTTCACAATTTAAGATATTTTAGATTTAGTCCGAGAGTTTTCTGTCCCTCCATTGAAAATGTAAGTAGGGTATACTGTCCTTGTCCAGAAAGGAAATAAAGACATCATCAAAGTAGTCCATGTGACATCAGTGGGTTAGTTACAATGTTTTGAAGCATCGAACATACGTTTTGGTCCAAAAATAACAAAAACTACCACTTTATTCAGCATTGTATTGTCTTCCGGTTCTGTTGAAGACAATACAATGCTGAATAAAGTCGTAGTTTTTGTTATTTTTGGACCAAAATGTATTTTCGATGCTTCAAAACATTGTTACCCACTGATGTCACATGGACTACTTTGATGATGTCGATATTTTCTTTCTGGACAAGGACAGTATACCATACATACATTTTCAATGGAGGGACAGAAAACTCTCGGACTAAATCTAAAATATCTTAAACTGTGTTCCGAAGATGAACGGAGGTCTTAACGGCTTGGAACGACATGAGGGTGAGTCATTAATGACATAATTTTCATTTTTGGGTGAACTAACCCAAGTAGGTAAAATAATAATCTAAAATTATGAGGAGGGAAGAAAAACCGGTAACACTTTATTTTATAGCGTTCTTGTTACATATGTTACATGCACTTATCATAGTAGTTACAGTAAATTATGCATAATTACGTGCAATTAAGACTCAACCAAACCCTAATCATACCTTAAACATATAGTAAGTACATGTAGTTGTTTAATAGTCCTCAGTACTTAAATATGTAATTACACTGAAACAATGACACCTTAAAATAAAGTGTAACCAAAAAAAACTTTATAAGTTATAAATAACAATGTGGCTTTTTAAAATAAAGAATCTGTCACTTTTTTATTTCATCCATACTGTAAATATTAGAGTAGTGCAAGTCTGCAGATACACATGTGAAAACCTTCACAAAATTGAAAGTGTGAGACTAGCTGGCGACTGTGTTTGGCTTCATATTTTAACTGTCTTGAAAACTGTCTTGTTGTCAGTTTTAGAGTTGACATGAATGATTCTTTCATCAGCTGCCCAGTCAGGTGTGTATGTGTGTGTGTTGTCAAACACTCTAGCTCACACATACGCATCAACACCTGAATATTTCTCACCACTTCGATTAGAATCGGCAGTGTGTCAGTTGTCGGCAGGCTTTTGTTTATTTTTTGCTTTTTATGTCTCATAGTATCAGCACTATTGCACTCCCACCTTCGACCTCTCGCCTTGTCCTTTGCTTCTTGTCCTAAGAGTGAAAGAAAGAAAGAAAGAAAGAAAGAAAGAAAGAAAGAAAGAAAGAAAGAAAGAAAGAAAGAAAGAAAGAAAGAAAGAAAGAAAGAAAGAAAGAAAGAAAGAAAGAAAGAAACTAATCAGTCTTGACACTGCTGTTTTGCGTGCAATTTAAGAGCGAGTCAATAGTGAAAAGACACCATAGATTTCAGGTGAGTCCTTATTAGCCGGCAGAATTGCGCTAAAGCTGTAAACGCTCAGTGGACAGTAAAGCTGCTGAGATTTGGTACATTATTAATGCTGATTTTTCAGTTGTAATAAGTTTTCATTCAACATTAGTTCAACAGAGCCATCAATCACGCTGAAAATATAATTTCTCGAGCTGTCATGGATTAATTGTGTCTGTTCAATGGCTGACATGATTTATTTAGTGCCTTCTCCTTTTGTACCATTAAAATTTTCTGACATCTTTTAATTAACCATTAATTCCTCATTTTCCAGAGAAGTATCTATGGTAGATATATATATATATATATATATATATATATTAAATATGTAATATAAGTGATATATTAAATATCTTTAGCGAATGTTTAACACTAAATAATTTCTTACTCGGCTGGTGGACTGTGCTTTTTTATATTTCATGAACTTTCCAAGTAAGGCCAATGTCATTTGGAATTGATTCAGGAAACACTAAAAAGGGTAAATTTTATATTTTTAGAATCTGAAAACAGTTATGGGGATTTTCTAAAAACATAAACATTGTAAAAAAGGAAAGATAAAATTGTATAAAATGATGATTAAGCTTTGTAATATACATACTGTATTCACACAAACACACACAATCATATGAGTATTATTATTATTAAGTTACATATATATGTATATATATATATATATATATATATATATATATATATATATATATATATATATATATATACAAACACATTGTTATATAAGCTTAAATTCATAATGGTATTGTCCTTTCTACCATGTTTTCTGGTCATAAAGCCTTTCTCAAATGAGAAATATACACCCTAATACTGACTTTTCATATTAATTACACAGTATATGTCCATAATTTGTACATTAGTGCTTGAAATATGAATTCATTATCATCAGACAAAAGAAAAGACAAATAATGAGCAAAACTTTAATTAAAAAACATCATCCCACTCTTATACTTTTCAAAACTTTCTGAAAAGTCACTTTTATTTGTGTTTATAGAGATAGCCTGCTTGTTTCCCTTTGCACTTCTCCGTCTCCTAAAGCACGTCCTTTCCGTAAGCCATTCTTTTTTTATCAGAGGAGTTTGTGTGAACTTTTGAAGGTTAAGCGTGGCTGTGTATTTAGCTTGTGGCGTGTACAAAACGGTCCATTGATCTTGTTGATCTTTTGCTTATGAAAGGCCCGTCAAATCCATCTGTCTCTCTCATCAATAGTCTCTGGCAGCAGGGATGTACTTAACAATGTCTGAAAATGAGGTATTTGTGCCTGCGTGCACTTCTTTCCACCCCGCTCTTCCTGTTTCAGCACTTTTGTACCACCAGAGGACAACTGGTCAAATTAGCGCTAATTAGCTTTTAGCGTAGCTCCTAAGTAAAGAGATGTGAGGATCATACAGTGTGCTTAAAGGGTTTAATAAGGTTATTAATAAAGTGTAAAAACAGGATTTTGAGACTAAACCGCACTTGTCGTCAAGCGTCGGTGTTCTGAGCTCAGTCCGAGAGCGATCTTTTGCGGTTCAGGGGTGAGTTTACCTCCACGGGAAAACAGAAAAAAAAAAACAATGTGCAAGCTACACTGATGTTGCAACGCTGTAAACTCCTACTGCTGACGTTGTCCTTGGATCTGCAGTCTTTTCATGTGATGCTGGTCCCATTGCTATAAATAGCGGAAAAGCGCTAGTTTACAGCTATAGGCTTCGGAGCTGTTTCTTACCTGCCGGTGACAGGGCTCAGGAGGAGGAAGGGGAAATGGGGCCAGTGTTTCACCTCACCCACCCCCCTATCACTCGCTCCACTGCGGGCATTGGTATGGACCGCATGACTTTTCCCCATAATGAAATATTCACAGGTCACTGCTTCCCTGAGAAATGATGGGGATCAGTCAATTGCTTTTCAGCCAGTAATTTTCTCCTCCTTCAGAGCCCCTCTCGCCATGTTGACAGTCATTAGTGGCAGAGGAAGGCTGGATCGAACCACAAGCGCTGCACTTTCTACTGACAGCAGCTAGCGTTTAGAGTCTGTCTCAGCCGTTCCCCCTCGCCGTCTCCCCCTTCCCTCACCCGTTTCCATTTTGTACCTCCGCAATTACCCTTTTCCTTATTTATCGCCATGATTTCCCCACGCATCCTTCAGAATCTCTTTGAAAAGTGTCTCTCCGAGGACGTGGGATGGCGTTAACATATGTAAGCCGGTTTTAATTCGTGTAGTCTCCACCGGCTCTTCTGCCGGCTCTTGTTTCTATCTGTTAAAAAATTCAGAGCGGCTATAGATTTAGCACAAGATGGAATGGCTAATGACGGCGAAAGAGGCTCTACCCAGCATCTATGCAAATGCAGCCGTAACCTTCTCATCACTTTTACGGTGTAATGAGATAGCGGAAGATGAATATCCATCTCCGCTTGTATTTGGCAAGTCTCGGCTTAAATTTGTAATTTGTTATATCCTGACTTAATTATGAGACTTTGTGAACATCCAAAACCGCCCTCCGCGGGAAAAGCGCAGTGCATCCGACTGCGCAAATGAATCTAAGGCTTGTTTGTGAGGTTTGTCGCACTAAGTGTCTGATGAAACGAAACTTGTTGGCTTCCGTAATTGTCGTTATCAATCATTTTTTGAAAGCCCGCCTCCAAAGCCCCACGCGGTCAGTCCCGCCGTCTGTTTATGTGATAAGGTTAGCAAAAAAAAAGACGACAGGGAAAAATTGTAAGGGAGGAAAATAGTTTAACAAAGCATATTTTCCTCTTTCATGACTTCGATTGACCTTTAAGAATATGAATATCTGACGTGATGAATCGTCCCGAGAGGAGCGACAGGCTATGTTCCTTATTAGCCGGCTGTGGTCAAAGGAGATAGGGACATCCTTTAAAGGCATGTTACACTCCATATTAGTCTTCAAAATAAAAAAAAAACACTCTCCGGTTGCAGTTGCGCCGGCGTCAGCAGTCCCGACCCCGGGTGAATTCCCATTAGTGGCTGAGGGAATGATAGACGGCCTCCCTGCTCTCCATCTCCTCTGCACACTCAATTAAAAGCTGACCTTCAACCCCACAGAGCTGTCCCTGCATAACCGCATCACGGCGCGGACTCGGGACGGGTGGGAGCCCGGGTACCCATGCAGGGTGTGTTTGGCTTCTAGTCACTCATTCTGTTTCCTCTGTTATCTCTGGGTTCTGAGGGCATCGACAAACCCCCGCGCAGCAGGTGCCCGGAGCAGTGTAACGGTGTTCGGCAGCGACATCGATAAGAGCTGGCAAGGTCTTGGATCAGGGAATGCTGGGAAACACAGCGTTAGGCTCTCTCCTCGCCTCTCCTCTCGTAGTAACAGATAAGCGCTCTCCAGAAATCACAATCGGGAGAGAGAAAAAATACAATCCTCCCCTGTGCAGCGTGGCTCAGTGAGTGTAATCTATATACTCAGCCTGAAAAGAAAACACGGATTTCCCTGGAAGCCCAGACCCTTTCAACTCAGCCGACTCTGATAAGACTGTTGTACCTCAGACTACAACACATTCAATTTAATATCAATAAAAAACAGCATTTTCAAATCAAAGACACCGTAAGCGTACTTCTTTTTTTTTTCTTCTCCCGTCCTTTAGTGCTTATAAAAGATTCACACTGAACTTAAGATGCAAGTCCAATACAAGCGTGTCAGCTTTTGTTATTTTCTTTTGTAACCAGGGGTTTTAGTAACTGAAGTGTGTGTGCTTCTTTTTTTGTTTGGTTTTTTTATTATTATTGTGCTGCTTTTTGTATTTTTGCATTTTCTTTGGCGCTGTTGCATTCTTCACTAGGAATAGATCTAAGAAAAATTTCAATACAAGGCAAAAAAAGAGAGATTGTTCACTCAAAAATGTAAATGGTCCAAAACATTAGACCTCATTAACTTTCATAGTATAGACAAATAAGAAATATATTGGAACGTGAGGGTGAGTAAATGATGATTTTTGAGTGAACAACCCCATTAAGAGAGAGTCATAGATCATTTAGTACTTTTTTATATTAACATACACTGTAAAAAAAAACCTGTAAAAAAAAACGGTAAACTACTGGCAGCTGTGGTTGCCAGCATCATACCGTTGTTATACGGTGTGTTACTGTTATTGTGTTAGAGCATATAGCTGTTAAATTAAAGTTGTATACTGTAGCTGACAATACGGTATTTAGCTGTTAATTTCAAAAACGGTAACATACCATATTTTTACGGTATGATGCTGGCTACCACAGCTGCCAGGATTTTACTGGGGTTTTTTACAGGATTATTTTTTACAGTGTAGTAGTCTACTTGACTCTGATACTTAGGCATTTAGTTGTAGTCATAATAGTAGTTGTTGTCATCGTTGTTCGTCCGTGTGTGTGTGACCGAGAGAGTACAAATGCAGAATGACAAGTGCTAGATTGTGCATAGACCTGCCTGTCTGTATGGGTACACATGTATCTATCTATCTTTGAACGCGTCAATGAGCTTATTCACATCTGTCTTGGGAATTTGTATTGCCTTAAGGAAAACGAGATCAGGCCAGTAATAAATTGATCTGGGTGAAATTGGGAGGTGCCGAAGGACTTTCAAATCCTGTCATTTGCATCCTGCTCACCTGAGCCAGACTCTCAGCTTCACTGAGCCATTGATCAGCATGGACTGGTGCAAACCAGACATTGAGACCAGGTGCTGGTCGCTTGATACAATTAAAAATTTAAACTGGAGTGAATCATTCCTTCCCTTGACTCCAATCTCCTCAGCTCAACTTTGGTGATTAGTTTAGCTTCGACTTTCTTTTGGTTTCTCTTTTCATCAGTGTAGCCTAGGTGTCACTTTGTTTTAAAAAGTGTTAGTGACAGTCGCTCTGGTAGTATTGAAAAGGGGAAGGGGGATTGTGCCGATAGGCTGGTTTTGACGTCACATATAGTGTTGAACATGGTATGATGATATGCAAAGTCAGTTTTGATGTGCTTCAGTTGAAGTGGAAAGAGTGGCGAGGGAAAATTTGTCAAAAACTTCCCATAAATGGTAACTAATGTAATGCAGCAATATAGCACTGTAAAAAAATATTGTTGTTTTAACTTAAAAAGTAAGTAACCTGGTTGCCTTAATTTTAAGTTGATTGAACTGGAAAACTGAGTTAATACAATGAAGGAGATTAATTTAATCTTCGGAAGCTCAAAATAATAAGTTATCTCAACTAAATAAATTATTTAAGTTGATTTGACAAAAGAAAAAATGTTGTGATAACAAATCTTGAATGCAGCACAGTTTGGCGTCCCCTTGACTTTTTTTTTTTTGCATTAAAGGTATGAATCCCATGTTTTGTGTAATGAAAATTGTTATAAAATAAACTTGACCTAGCCTGAAAGTTTATATATATATATATATATATATATATATAATTAAAACTGTTTTTTTTATTTATAAATGTGTCTCTGTGTTTAAATAAATTAAACTATAATAAAAAATTCTTAAGGATAAAAAAAATCTATCTTAGCTAATGCTGTAAACTATGTAATTGCTACATAAAATTTTCAGTGGTTCAAAAATTGAATACCTCAGAAAGTGATTTCCAAGTAAAACAGCTTATAAACCTGTGTAATATTTAGTTTTGACCTCTTGAGATTGGAGATTAACATTTTCTGAAGGTTACGTGATTTCAACAAAAAAGGCCCTTTTTTGTACCCTATTCGTGGAGCTAACTTTGCCAGCTGTCTTTTTACATCAAAACTGTAAGACTATTCATATACAATGATGGATATACTTGTCAGTTGTCACTGTATAATGACAAAACTTGACTGGAAGAAGAAATGATTGTTTATGTACCAATGATTGCGGGCACTCTGTCACTCTGTCTTTTTCTCTTTCCTTCTCTCACATACTCTATCCCTCCAGCAGTTGAGGGAAGAGTCAGCTTTGGACTGTCTGAGAACTCTGGAACCCTATGAATAATGCACTATTGTTATCACGCTGCAGCCGGTCCCCTTTTACATTGAAACGGTCTTAAAGCATGAAAGATTTACCAGCTTGTCTCCATTAAAGAGGTGGTCACAGCCCTGCTGGCGACTTTCCGCACGCGGGAATCACCTTTAATAAGGGCCGGGGGCCAGAAAGAATGAGCTAGAAGAGGAAGGTGAAAGAGCAGGTAGTCTAGAGAAGGAAAGATTGAGAGAGAGGGATAGAAGCAGGATTCACCAATGAGCGCATTCTTCATACCATCTTCAGAACATGAAGAGATTCCAACAGATGTTTTTTTTTTTAGGTCAAACATCACACACACCTCAAGTTAGTATCTCGTCCTCCCTCATGAGCAAACTCCACTGGGGCCATCAATTGTTAAAATAAAGACAAAACTTCACATAGGTCTATGTATGAGACAAGGAAAACAACTATGATGAGACAAATATGAGGGAGACATATGGAAGAAATTGAAAACTTAACACCTTGCAGAGTTCTTGGGGGAAAGTCTTGCCAAAGTGGTTTCTACAGACATTAAGGTAACAAATAAATTGATTCTCTCACTATACTAATATCTATTAGACAAAACAGCAGGAGGTTCGTACAGCTTGTTTTCATGCTACAGTTCCACAGCAAGCAAAATGGCTGGTCATCAGCATATATTGTATTTTAGATGGAGGACCAGCATCTTTATCTTCTTAACAAGCAAGGCCTCCTTAGTCAACCAGAGCATACACTCTTAGAAAAGGTTATATATAGAACCTTAAAAGGTTCTATTAGCGCTACGTATTTGGAACCCCTAAAAGGTTCGATACACTCTTTAAAAAAGGGTTCCTCTGGGTTCTATATAGAACCCTGGGTTCCATACTTTGCCAATAGAACATTTTACCAAAAAAAATGGTTGTATATAGAACCATTTTGGAGTTCCATATATGAAGGGGGGGATGGAACCATTTCTGGTTCTAAATAGAACCATTTCTTCTAAGAGTGTAATACCGTCGCTGTCGGGCAGAATCCTCATATCTCCAAAAAAGCTACTTTTCAGGAAATTGCTAAACTCTGTTGTTTTTTTGTTTTTTTTTGTTTTTTTATTAAACACCACGTTGTCAAAGTTGATATTGTGGCTTCATATATGTTCAGACACTTGCAGATTTTACCAAAACCAAGCTCAAATGGCGTTACAAGGTTTTGACCATGAATTTCAGAGAATTTTGCGTGTTTTGTTTTCATCAACTTACAGGTTATAACGTTTACTGAAGCTATTTGGTGGCCGCTCAGTTTTTCTCTCATTTGACCAGATTTCCTTGAGACAAAGTGTTATGCTAAGACTATTTAAAGGCCCCGTTCTTCGGGATCTCATGTTTCAAACTTTGGTTAGTGTGTAATGTTGTTGTTAGAGTATAAATAATATCTCTAAAATTACAAAGCTCAAAGTTCAATGCCAAGCGAGATATTTTATTTAACAGAAGTAGCCAACATCGAACGGCCCGTTTGGACAACATCCCTCTACTTCCTTCTTTAATGACATCAGTAGAACAGTTTTTTGACTAACGTCTGCCCACAGGAATGCTCCCTCAACTTGCACACTTCTTATAACTTACTGTGTTTACTCAGCTCTTACGGTGATTTTCTTAAGTAAAACTGATGCTTCATCTTTTGTGTGATGTACAATGACTCATCAGTATATGTTTGACCTGGTCCAAAACAGCAGACTTGTAGGCTATTAATAAATAATGGATACATGCAAGCAGATGACAAATACGTTACAATAACCGTAATTAAATTACTAAACTATACCTGTAACATCTCTATACAGCACTCTGACTCTTATTGTCCGGCTCGAAACGAACACCGTTACTGAGAGTTTCTGATATTATGGTCGTTCCGTGAGATGAAATTGTCCTGAGAGACTGAGCGCGAGCTCACGAAGCTCCGCCCTCTGTGCCGACAGCAGCAGTTTATTTGCATTTAAAGGGCACACATTAAAACAGCGCATTTTTCTGAGCACCAAAAAATGACAATTTAAACATGCTGTGAAAAATGATCTGTTGGGTATTTTGAGCTGAAACTTCACATACACATTCTGGGGACATCGGAGACTTATTTTACATCTTGTGAAAAGGGGCATAATACGGGACCTTTAAGACTGTATTGGCTATGACTTGACAGCTACTCAAGTAGACTACATAAAACATTAGTCTTTATATACATATATATATATACATATATATATATATATATATATATATATATATATATATATATATATATATGTATGTAGTGGTTTTTTTTTCGAGTAAAGAAAAAGCTGTACTTATTCAAAAAATCAGTTCTACATTTACTTGTGTATTGCAAACAAGCAAAGAGTTATGAGGTTTTACTGACATTTTGAGGATCCAGTGGCACGCAAGGTTTAGCCACAAGCACTTTTTAATACTTTCAATGGTTAAATACAGTGTTTGCAAAACCCACAGACAGACATAAAGGGATAACAATAGTAATGGGGAGAAAAGACCACAAAAATCGCCTGTCGCACGGCAATGATATTCTACTTTGGCTTGTTGGTTTTTATAAACCAACAGATTCAGACACTTTTAGACAATGGATATATCAAAAGAGAGCATCTTTTGATTCCTCCTCTGTTTAGGTTTTCAACAGAGCGTGTTCCAAACCAGCACACGAAGATTAGCCAGCCTAGCCCAACTGGTCTCAGTTGGCGATTTCAGCAGGGACTTCCTCGATACTGATAAGCTTACAGCCTTCTTTGGTTGTTTTCAGGAGCGCCGAAGTTAATGCGGTTAATAAGCAGTGTAAGTGCATCGATGATCGTCCTCCAAATTACACCTCATCAGCAGCTCCCTGTCCGGCTATAAACTGGACGCCCGCCTTTTAATCAGATGCATATTACTATTAACTATCACTGTTCGGTGCAGTGGCCTTGTTTGACAGATCCCTATCAATGTATCGATCTGCAGCTCCTTTGTTCACAGAGACAAGTGGGCAATCGAGACTACCCGTTCACACGACCATCTGCATGTGATCTTCGTCATTCCATCCATCAGTTGCTCCTCAAACCGCTCTGTCCATCCATTCAGCTCTCGTTTGTGCGATTCGTTTTGCTGGGGGAAGTTCTCGAGCGGTGGATTTAGTTAGTCACCCCTTTCATTAAGGAGATGAGATTCATGGATCATTAGTATTGATAGCTCTTTCTGAAACGAGAGCAAAAACGCAATACGGATAACAAAGACATTTTTAATGTACGTTCAGAAAGTGTGCTTTGACTGGTCGCAGTCCCTTTAGTAGAAATCTCTATAATTAGAATCGATAAGCAATTTAATTAGCTTCAGCTGTCCTGCGATCCTCACGTCTGTTTTCTCTTTCATTGCGTAACATGGCAAGAGAATGAATGGAGGGAAAGAAAAGAAGGGCTGAAAGGAAAGATGTAATTGTGAGACTGTGACAATGTTGCCGAAAAAAAGAGAATGTAAGACATCAAGAGCGCAAACAAAGCTACACGACGTGGCACAGAAACGGACCCGAGACGAGCAGGGAGACGGTGCCTTGGAGCCGAGAGCGTGCTGTGGCCTTCGCTGTCTGTGAAGAGTGTGTCAGTGGCTTTGTGATGAGCCTTGATTGGATCCGGCACTGTGTCTGATTTACATATGTTTGCCATTGTTACTGGGGTTAGTGAATATCATGTAGCAGGTCTAGTGGGATCTGCGACCGGCCCCGGCGAAGGCTCGCCCGGAATTACAAGCAGCTCTGCTTCTCTCACTCCCGTTTCATCCCTCCAATACTCCCAAACGCTGATCTCTCCCTATCTATCTCCCAGCTTCCATCTTCTGCTTTTCATCTCTCTCTGCTTCAAGAATATCTTTGTATATAGCACACGTTCTCTGGCTTCTTCTCTCTGGTTTCTCTTGTTTTCTCTCTTATTTTTCTATCTCTGTGGTCTCAGGTCTGGATGTAGGGGTCTATCTTTTTTTTTTTTTTTTTCTCAGGGTCAGGTTTCCAGAACCTCTGGTGTGTGTGTGTGTGTGTGTGTGGGGCAGGGAACATTGGCTGATCGCTACTCAGTCAGCTGTTAAATTAGATTCCTCTGCATGTCCTTTAGCACAATGCAGCCAAGACAAGAACTAGTAACATAAACACACACACATCAGACTTGAAAGTGCTTTATGTTCAACAAGAGTTTTGGAAAAGCAACACTCATGTGCAAAGGACATTTAAAAAAAAAACATTTAATGCATTAAATGTGAGTATTAAGGAGCGTCATGCAACTTTTTTTTTTATTTTAGCATCTGTAACTGTCCTTGCTCGCTTTAAAAAAGTAACAATACATTACTTGTGTGAAATGTTGGGGTTTAGTGCGTTTTTTCTTTCTTTCGGAATTGATACTTTTATTCAAGGATGCATTAAATCAATCAAAAGTGACAGTAATGTTACAAAAGATTTCTATTTCAAACAAATTATGTTCTTTTTTAAACGTTCTATTGAAAGAATCTGCGAAAAAATGTATCATAGTTTTCATAAAACTGTTTTCAAAATTGATAAAAAAAAAAAAAATTCTTGAGCACGTGACACCGAAGACTCAAATAATGATTCTGAAAATTCAGCTTTGCCATCACAAGGATAAATTATATTTCAAGATATATTTTTGAACTAGTATTTCACAATATCACTGTTCTTACTGTATTTTTTATCCAACATGCAGCCTTGGTGAGCATAAGAGACTTGAAAACACAAATTGCAATGCATGATTGGCAAAGGATTAGAAATGTCCATTAAAAGTCTTTTATTAAAATACATTAAAAACAATTATTAAATTTTAATCATTATTAAAATCTATTAAAATCAAAGATGCATTCAAAATAATAATGCTCCTAAAGGCTAATTTACTTCAAAAGTTTAGACAAATGAGATTAGAATGATGTGAATTTTGAGCTGGTTTCAAAGCCAGAAGTTCGTATTACGCAATG
Source organism: Cyprinella venusta (assembly GCA_038021265.1). Taxonomy (NCBI): domain Eukaryota; kingdom Metazoa; phylum Chordata; class Actinopteri; order Cypriniformes; family Leuciscidae; genus Cyprinella; species Cyprinella venusta. The sequence continues at coordinate 24,226,031 of CM075877.1, forward strand.
CCCTGCCATTGATACCAATTTAGAGTTCTAGGACAGTTCATTCCCTGCCGTGTAGCACACAGTCTCATGCTTTAAGACTATCAGATCCACTTCACATCAGGAGTAAAATACCCACAAATTTCTGTCTTCTTTGTTGCGAAAGATTTCTTTAACGGCAGCATGGCACCTGATATCACTTAGGTGAGCTGAAGACAGCTTGCAGCATCGTGTTTAATCCCACGTCGATGCAGACAATGTTTTCAGGTCTTGTTCTACAGTTGAATTACAGAATTACTCAAACACTGTGGTGATGAGCGCTATAAGAACTTTAAATCAGCTAGAGGAGCAAACACAGGCTTGCAGCAAGTTACTATTATAATATTCTGGATTTTCTGCAGGAGAATGTAATTTAATTAAGGGTTAATACCTGAAATGTGGGAGAGCCATACTATTATGATATGTGCGCAAATAAGCCTATTTGTATGTTTTTATTAAGCAGAATTTAACAGATTTTCCCCTAAAATCGGCACAGTAAATGCTTAAAAGGGCAGCGGATTGTGTCTGGGTCTGAATGAGCAATAATGTCACTTCAGAAGTGATGTATGCTGATGTCATTCACTGAAGCAGTTTCTTCTCTTTCACACACACACACTTCACAGGGGTAACAGACAGCCTAATGGTCCCTGAATAAAATAATATTCCAGCTGACAGGCCATAGGACAGCCCTAATTAATAAAAGTTATTAAAAACTGTTGTCAAGGGACAAAACGAATTAGAGCGGTATTATAAATCTGCTCCGGTAGGGACTATAATAGTAGGTCAGATGGAGGAAGAAAGAGAGTCTAGACTAACTGGACATAGATTTCGGCCAGTTGTTTGCATTCGTTTACTTTCAGATATGTGTCGCTACATGTTTAACGTGAAACCGTGTTGATGGGGCAAAACAAATGTGACAGAGTGGAATTATGTGTGGAATTATAACCATGTCAAGATGACAGATATAGACATGCTGATGAGACGCACGCTCTCATTTCTCTTCTTCACTTCACGTCTGTGTTGTAATTTAACCTTCATGTTCTTGTTTTTATGTGTCCCAAATGATATTCAATTATTCATATAAAATAATATTACATTTTAAATTGGCTTATTTTCCTTTCAAAGAAATGTTTCCTTTCAAAATGATCCTTCCTTTTTTTTCTTTTTTTTTTCTCTCTGACCTAATCCAAACCAAGTGGACACGGATATTACGGACATTGAATAGAGAGAAGACCCCAAAAACTTTTTAATATCTTTTTTCATAGAGAGCATTTTAAATTAAATCAGATTTAGCTTAAAATCAGTTCTTATAAGATTTGGCAAAGTCTTTAACTTTCAAACTTAAGTGTGTGGGGTTTTTTATGATTTTAAAGTCACCACACTGTAAAAAAACAAATATTGTTGGTTTAACTTAAAGTAACCTGGTTGCCTTAAAGTCTTAATTTGATTGAACTGGAAAAAAGTGAGTTAATTCAATGAAGGAGATTAATTTAATCATCACAAACTCAAAATAAGTTATTTCAACTAAATAAATAAATTATTTAAGTTGATTTGACAAAAGAAAATATGTTGTGATGACAAATCTTGAAAATATTTTTTTTAATCAAAATTGACGCATTCATTTTTTTTAATGCCATATTGCAGTATTTTTTTAAATAAATGTGTTGATGCACATCATTATTATTATTATTGTTTTTAATCCATATTCCTTCATAATCTTTAATCAAAGTAACTTCCCCTCCCTCTTGAAATAACATGTCTTCTCTTCTCTGGTGATGTGTTTAAGGTGCGAGGGCAAGACAACCTGTCAGTCACATGAGATCACAGCAATAGCAAACCCAGCCATCCAATCAATTCATGATGGACGAAATCAATTTTTTTCTTGTCTGAAAAGCCGTTATCTCAGATGTATTTCACAATAGATAAGAATAGACTATCACAACTTCAGTTTCATGGTAACTTTAAAATGAAAACCTCTGAGCCTCCAAACAGAACGTCAAGTTTACAACCCCTGTTGCAAACTCTGGGTTGTTTTAACCCAAATTTGGGTCAAATATGGACGAACCCAACCATTGGGTTAAAAAAAATGTATTTATTTTAACCCAATGGCTGGGTTTTGACCCAAAATTGGTTCAAAACAATCCAGAATTTTTCGGAGTTAAAAAAGGCAACCGCAGCTTCAAAAACAAGCCCAAAATTATAATATTATTTATTATAAATTATTTATCAATAAATGAGCTTGCAACATATTAAACTGAAACCACTCAGAATATGAAAAGCAAATACAAAAGTTATCCTACAAAAATTGATCAAATCAAATTGCAACAAAGCAGTAGTGAGCACTATCCTCATATCACCTGTGAGCAGAATAGTTTTGGAGATAGAAAAGGAGAAAAAGACAAGAGCACTGAGGGGGAGCTGGAGGATAGCCACATTTATAATAAATAAATTCGAACCACATGCATCTACTATTCGTATTCGTATACTTGTTGTTGTTGTTTTTGCCTTTAATAATTAATACATTATAAAAATATTTAAAAAAAATTAAATTAGGTCCCTCTCCTCCCTTCACTGTCCATCATCTCCCACACTCTAAAAGTGCTGGGTTGTTGCTTTGGGTCAAATATGGACAAACCCAAACGTTGGTATAAAAATGTAATTACAAAATTTAACCCAATGGCTGGGTTTGGCCATATTTGACCCAAAGTTGGGTTAAAACAATCCAGCAATTTTTAGAGTGCATGTTTCCTCTCCATCTCTGCACATCTCTGTTGGCCGCATTGTTTTTGAAAATGTACGTCTATTTGCGTCTGATAACTATCATTGCTGGCATTTACAACGTCACATGTCTGCGCGTTGAACGCCATTTTTAATAAGCTCCAAAACAAAGTTCTTCTATTTTTATCTCTCTAGGTTTGGATTCCAGATACACATGGATTCCTGAAAGTGCACTATTGATTTGCAATAGGCAGCTTTTGTTTTCTCGGTTTTATTAGAGATGAGAAGAACAAATTTCGGAGGCTTCTAAATGAGTTTGTTTCTCATTCCTTGCAGTGGGTGCAGGGAGCGAACCCCCGGAGTCTACGATTAGTGTAAGCTTAAAAATTTTTGAACGAGCAATTGGGAAAGGAAGAAAGCAGAGAGCAGTGAAAATGGTGTGATTTGTCTAATTAAAATGGATCCTGCTAGACCGACAATATTTTTGTTTACTGACTAAATGTCTGCTGTGTTTTGGGAAAATCGTCCCCCAGTGTCTCCCTCCGTCTGAAGTCTGTAGATAACCATCAATATTAACCATAGCAAAAGAGGATGCACTTTCTGTTTACGCTGTCCTCACTAATCACTGTGTGTGTGTGTTATCCAGCTTAATTTTGTGCATTAGAACCCCCACAATCTGGAAATAATGGGATGGTTATCGTATTTTTAAACCTACAGGAAAACCTGATGTTAATGCAGAACGGTCATGTACTTTTTTTGATTTAGTATCCCAGGTTTTTTTGGCTTTTATTGGAGTTCAAAGAATATAAAAGCAGCTTATTTATATATTATGATCCGCACCAGCTCCGAGGGAGGAATATATGAGAAATAGTTGTTTACTGCTTTTGAAGTGCCCCCCTTCCCTGTATTAGTCTTTGACTGGGAGCTTTAGGGGGCATCGAGACATGTGCTCGGGTCCTGCGGGTGCAATGCTACATCCATACAGTTCACCTACTGGGATAGAGAGAGGCAGGGCTGTCTTTAATGTTGAATGTCTGCATATCTAAGATGTTCTCTTGTGCTTATCACCACAGGGCTTCGTGGAGAGAAATCTATAAGGGATGTTTGGATCTGTATGTATGGTTTTGTGTGCATGCATAAGTTGTTGCTTCTCTTTGTGTCAATACAAGTCATTTTGTGGCGTTCACTAACACCCCCCATAGTGAAATAACGTTGGTCAAAAAAAATACCTTGTCTTGTTCCTGATTACTAAACATCATGGGCAGTGTTTGTTGTGTCATTCCTTATCAATACTCTGCGTGTCTGTGTGTGTGTGTGTGTGTGTGTGTGTGTGTGTAGTTAGTTGATGGATGATTATATTTAGATTTACATTTATTCATTTAGTTGACGCTTTTATCTAAAGCGACTTACAATTGCTATATATGTCAGAGGTTGCACGCCTCTGGAGCAACTAGGGGTTAAGGGTCTTGCTCAGGGACATATTGGTGTCTAAAAGTGGATTCGAACCCGGGTCTCTCACACCAAAGGCATGTGGCTTATCCACTGCGCCATTAATAAATAGATTAGATAGATTTAGTTTATTTTTGAGTAGTTTTATAGCTTTGAACTCAACAGTTGTTACACGTGGTTCTATTTTATTTCTTATTTTTTCATGCATTTTAGGAAAAGTCTGAAATTAAGATAAAATTCCGTTCTAGTCAGTTTGTTTTTGTCTTGTTTACCAGTGAAAGTGTCTAAACATCCTTAAAGCAAGATAAACTTGCTTAAAGCAAAATGTGTAAGATTTGCCAGTGTTTATTTTTTACCTCATTTGCAAATTGTTGTTGTTTTAACCATAAATCTAAAAAAAAGTAACTATTTGCCAAGGAGATATGAAAAATACACTTGAAAAGTTTAAGAAAAACTTAAGTCTTACACCGTGACGCGATAAAATTCCAACGACAGCAAGTGTGTCTGTCCCCACTAGACGCGACGCGACTGAGACGTCAATCAAAAATCACAGCCAATCAGAACAGCGTGTGGGCGGAGCCTCTCTGTGAAAGCGCACTGCTGGCCCACATTGGAAATGAGTAAGGACAAAATCAAATCAAGAAATAACATTATTAAAAATCAAAACATTAACAAAATATACTCATTCACTAATTTTGTTATGAAGTACAGTTGTATGTTTGCATAGAATTCATTCTGAACACTATATTATATGTTTTCAAAATCTGAGGTAAATTATCCCTTATCGCACAGTGACCCAATGCCTTTGAACTTCGACAATCAGTTCCTCGTCGTCCATGTTTGATGATTAAATATTCATGACACGCAGAACTTCCATCCAATGAGATCTCGGATCTCATTGTGTGGGCGGATCTGTCGGCCGCGACGTCGCAGAAATAGGAACCGTTTCTAAATTAGAAACTTTGCGTGTCGCCGTCGCATGTGGTTAGGACAAAAACTCTTACAAGTTTTTAAAAGATACCTTTTATCGCGTTCCGCGGCATCACATGTAGTTCGGACTCAGTGTTAAAGTCTTACTTTTTTTGGAATAAATTTGTTAACAGCAACAGAAGCTTCTTAGCGAAAGCATTTCGCTGTGGTACACATTCTTAGGCCAGCGTTAGTCGACTCAGACTCAGTTGTAGTTACAGAAGCAAACAGTTCTCCCTCTCCAAACTTAGCAACAGCTTCTCCTCTGTGCCTGCTGCCCTCTAGAACACAGCAGACCTTTGTGCTTCTGTTGATCCCAAATCCCGTTTGCACACGTCTCAAATTGCTGTCCCCACAGAGGATTTTATCATCTGGAAAAAACAATAGCATTCCTTCACTGCTGTGCTCACCATTTTTAGGAGGGCTGCTGTCTCACAGCGCTAAATTTCACCCTTCAAACGTGCTTTATGTCACCGTGTTAAAACTAGGTGAGACAGACACTCCACAGCAGCTCTCATTCTTACGCTTGAGTTCACACACTTGGTAAAAGTGCTAGTGGGTGTGAGTGGCTGTAGTAAAAAAGAGAATGAATGCATTGGCCTAATGGCTGGGAGAGAAGAAATGGACCCTATGACTCACAGATTGAAATAGATTATGTCTGCTTATTAGAGGGGGGATCCTAGGCTTACCCAAAGAAACACATGCGCGGTAACACAACCTCTCCTATAGCTCTCCGGGGCACCGGGGAAGGACCCGTGCTTGGCTGACGTGAGAGAAGCAGCAGCCCAGCCTTGGAAATGATTTCCTAAGTATGCTTGGGAGGGGTTTTTCAATCCAATTTGCACCAGCAGAGTGCTTGGCAGTAATCAGACTAGAGGCGTGGCACGAGCCCTGCGGCGATGGAAGAGAGACGATCGATAGCGGCTGGCCCCGACCAGACCAAATTCACCCTTCACTCAATTTCAATTTCAATTTCAAAGTACTTTATTGGGATGATTGTTTTACATACAGTATTGCCTAAGCATCAATACCACAAAAATGGTTACACTTTAAGTTGTCACTATTACAATGTAATTATACATTTAAGTACTGAGTTATATTAATTAACAACATGTACTTACTTATTTGTTTGAGGGTTAATTGCATGCAATTATGCATGATTTATTGTTTTTACTGTAAGTACATGTAACATGTGTAACAAGGATATGGTAAAATAAAGTGTTACCATAAAAATATTTAAATTAAATAAAATTCTAAACTACAAGTGCACATGGATGGATGGATGGATGGATGGATGGATGGATGGATGGATGGATGGATGGATGGATGGATGGATGGATGGATGGATGGATGGATGGATGGATGGATGGATGGATGGATGGATGGATGGATGGATGGATGGATGGATGGATGGATGGATGGATGGATGGATGGATGGATGGATGGATGGATGATAGATAGATAGATAGATAGATAGATAGATAGATAGATAGATAGATAGATAGATAGATAGATAGATAGATAGATAGATAGATAGATAGATAGATAGATAGATAGATAGATAGATAGATAGATTTTTTGTATTAAAATATATTATAAAAAATAAATCAAATAACACATGTATATATCTCATCTTTGAATTATATTTTTATAATTACATTAAATAGGCCTATTAAATTATCATTCTAGTTTCTTGTTTCTCACATTTATATTAAGTTTATGCTGTCGGTGTGCATACACACACATAAGTACTTTGTTATTATTATGTATTTATTATTTATTTATTTGTATAGTGTGTGTGTGTGTGTGTGTGTGTGTGTGTGTGTGTGTGTGTGTGTGTGTGTGTGTGTGTGTGTGTGTGTGTGTTTGAAGCTATGGATTTATATGAAAACACCCTGTTGTGTTCTGTAGTTCTTGATGTAGCAGCATCCTCTATACTTGCTGGTCTTGTGACAGTCACTTACACGCCTGTCCAATCCACTCGCAAAACATCTCAAACTTCAAGCGGAGCTCTGAGCATCCATGATCTGCTCCACTGAGGATTTTTATTTCTCCCCGTGTTTGTGTCGAGCATTCGCGAGCGTTTGCCAACAGCGTTAATCAAAAATTGCATAAGGCCTCCCTTTGAAACTGATGAAAGGTCTTGAGTTCTTGGCAATCTTGGTATCCATCCATCTTGCAACCTGTGGAGTGGCTGTTTGTGGTCCCGGTAGTGAGGCTGAGGGTTAAATCTTGGCTTGAATGACTAGGATGCCCCACTCACTCTCCCCATTGGGAAGGAAATAAATTCATTTAGCGAGCATCGGCCGGGGCTCTAAGGCTGGCGGAGGGTGGAGGAATAGAGGTTGGGGGTGGATAATGCCATTTAGCTCATCGCAGAAATCATTTACCGGGGCAATTTGACGACAAGGATCGAGGGATGTTTTTAGTGTGGCATGGTCTCAGTCATATTGATGGAGATCTTTCTCTCTCCTCCTTCGGTTTTCTCTAACACTCACTCTTCTCATCTCTGTCTTCCACATTTATAAGCTATCGAGGTCTCATTCTACAGAACGATGTGGAAAGGGCGCTGATTAAATAAAAGCTGCCGCAGTGGAGGGCTGTATTAAATATCAATTTCTGATTTAAGTTTATCAAAAACAAAACCACATAGCAAGTGATTTTTCTCCGCTCCACAGCCCTGCACACTTCTCTGCTCAGCTCAGACGCGCAGTCTGCCCATGGAAGATGAAGGATGAATATTTCTAGTGTGGTTTGACAGTTTTAAATAAACTTTGTGTAATTCAGTGTGTAGACTTATGTAGTGTTAAATGTGTGAAGAGACACAGAGAGGTCAGATCTATGATATTACAGCAAGCTTTTTGTGTTTTCCTTCAGCCAGTGCAGCATTGGAGCTGTCCCTGGTGCTGAACTCTGTACAGTAGATGTAATGGAACAGTAGAGTTGGATAAAAATATAAATTTGCTCTTTATTTTGTAATATGAACAATTTGACTTGGAATGACAGAAATAAGAATTCACTAAATTGAAATTCAAAGAAATTCCTCCTATGACTTAATTTCTTTAGAAAATAGTTTATGTAGTTGTCTGTCTCTATCTGTGTAAAAAAAAAATCACATTTTCTGTCCTAGTTACTAAATTGCACGTTGAGAAGTTATGCATTTGTACACTGTAAAAATAAAACCGTATTTTTTACAGTAAAAAAACGGCAGCTGTGGTTGCAAGAACTTTACCGTTAAAGATACGGTAGGAATGTTCATGTTTTTACAGACTTAACTTAAAATTTACAGTAATAAATCTTTTTTTTCTGATAAAATGTTGATTTACCAACCTTTTGAAAAATTGATATCTGTTTTGTACCATTGTAATACACTGACAACCAACAATCATCACAGCAGTGATGAAGTTCATCACAAGTAATCTGCCATTAAGGTTAATACTTATAAAGAAGCTGCCATTCACACAGACATTAAACACCATCATGGTAACACACATGAAATTTTAAAAAAAAATGCAATAAACATCAATTTAACAACATTAAATGTAACATAAATCTCTAATGTACATAACTGATTAGAAAAAAAGCAAGTTAGTTATTTCAACAAAAATACATAAAATGTAGTGTCACAGGGAATTGTGGGTTCAATTTACGTTTTTTTACTGTAAATTATACAATGAGTTGGGGTTTTTTTACTTTCAAAAACTGTAAATTTAACGGTATTTTACAGTAAAAATTATGTCACAGTTATTTACCATATATAGTACAGAAACTTTCTGTTAACCAATTAAGTTTTGCACTGTAGCATTTTTACAGTATTTTACCGTTATAATCACGATTATTTTTTACAGTTACTTTTATTTTGACTAACTTTCCTGTTTAAAAAATCAATTATGTGATTATTCGTTATAAGATCATTAAAGACTTTCTTTTATTATTAAATATATCCATCGATCTCGCCTTTTTTTTTACTTTTCAAAAAAATATTTTTCATGGCAACATTCAAAGACTGACTTCCTTTCATTCTTTAAATTGGAATTACAATTCTGCATCCTGCAGAATATGCAGGAATTCCATTAGAATTTAAAAGGCTTCTCAATTGACTCAACCACCAGAGTTCAGAGGAACTCTTTCAACCGACTTCAGACATTTCAGCACAACTTTTCTCTCTCATCTATCTCTCTCATCTCTCGGTAACCTCACATCATGTAGTGGTCACTCTCTGACCGCTGCGATGACGGACAGTCCCAAAGGTTCGGTTTTACAGCACATCCACTCGGCGTCTGTGGTGGAGTACGGTGCAGGCTCAGGTCATCACTCAAGCTCTCTGTGACCGCAGGCGGATCTAATGGGAGCTAATTGGGCGTCAGCTCTCTTAGGTCATTTTCGCTTAACCTTCTATATATAAAAAAAACATAATGCACATCGAAACAACAAGAAAACAGAGGTCAGGTGGGTTTAGAGACCTTCAGGTGTAGGACTGAGAAAATAAAGCACACTATCATGTTTGCAGGTGCAAGAGCCTGGAAAGAAACACGTCGAAAAAATCGGAGGCTGGATTACTGACTGTTTCATCCGCCTCATAGCCCACCAGATGCAAAGGAAGCCGCTCTCAATCCTTCATCTTATCTTTGGAAAATGTGGCTTACTCGTCCATTTAGCTCTCTGAATATTTCATAGCACCGAGTCAACACGCACGGCAATAATAAGGTGATTTCAAGCGAAAGCCATTTCCGGAAGACTTTATGGGCGTGTGAGCACCTCAGCTGAATCTGTCCAGACCCCATGATGGAGCGGAGGCCGCCCCTCCCTGTCAGGCTTATCTACTGTTTTTCATGCCGCCGGACCGACCACACCCCCCATCAGCGCTTTGAGACAGGGGGGTGGGCTGCATCAATACTGCTTAATGTTTCAGTGTATTACAATATCCACCCCAGGCTATGGCTGCCTCGCTCCTTTTCCCTCTGACTGACTAGAAAAGAGTAAGACTCAGCCTGGGTGGTGCAATTTGAGGAAGGGGATAAAAGAACAAGATGCAGAGCTAGATGGACGAACATGTATACCGAGAGAGACAGACTTCCACATCAAATCAATAGAACACCCTCACTTGTCAAAACTTAGTTTGGCTGGGGTTGCATGTACGGGCATGTGTGTTTGTGTAGCAAACTGTACATGTTTCATCAAAACGGGGCTGCACGTTGCATCAGCGTCTCGGGCTGAGCTCCTGGAACTTCAAGACAATTGTAAGGAAGTGCAAACAGAACTGAGAAGTAATAAAGTTCCCCAGTTTCCTTATTCCTCACTCCTTCTCACCCCTCCACGCCTGTCCGTCGGCGTTCGGCTACGGAAGAGTGCTTTTTTCATTTGGATAATGGAGCATTGACTCTAATTGTGAGGACAGCCTCATTTGTTTGCCAACATGTCAATGGCCAGGCCTCTCATTGTTTCCACTACATTTACATTAATGCATTTCTCCCCGCTTCTATTAAACTGCAACCCTCCCTGGCCAAAGCTGTTGCTGCTGCCGCCTAATGCTGCTTAGTCAGTGAAAAAAGGTTAATAACAATCAAGCAGAAATGGGAAAGAAAGGCTCTGTGTTTCCTACGGCTCTTCGTTGGCCTTCTGTAATGGACAGCGGCTGAAAAGGCGGAGGAAGCCAAAATTTTGCTGAGATTTTCTCTTTTTGTAATTGTATTTATGGCCTTTTTAGCCCATATTAAAGGACAATTGAGAAAGACAGGAAAGTTGAGGGAATGGGATTGGGATATCGAGAGCCAATAGCTCACAAGCAGAGATTTAAATAGGCTATTTATATATATTTCATTTGAATCATTTTCAATATATGAATCATTTAATATATCATTTTATATACTAATATATATTTTATCTTATTTTAATAATTTAATTTTAACTAAATAGTATTGTAATATATTATTTTTATTCTTTATCTACATTTAAATAGGCAAATTGCATTTTTTATAAAAGCATTAAATTTATATTTTTTTTTATAATTTAAGTAATTATTTGATCTGTTTGTTTAAATTTTTAACTTTTTTATTTTTTTTATTTATTTATTTACATTTCTCTTGTTATAAATTAGACATGTAGGAGTGTGTTTCTTGGAATTTCAGTTAATTTTTAATTCTGCTTAATTCATATTTTTTATTAAACATTTTGTTTGCTGTACCTCAATTCAAATTCAAATCCGATTCAGGTATGTTATTTGCTCAACTTATAATATGGTTCCAAACAAGAAGTCGTTTGTGTCCAGGGGTGCCTGGTGTTTTTTGTTTGTTTTTTGAAGCTCATCAGATTTTGATTAATTTTTGAGCAGGCAGAGTAAGTGTGTGTAACAGAGATCCCATTACCCAAAAGTTGGTTAAAGGAGCTGTTATTGCCTCTCTTTGCCATGAGCTCTCAGGACGAGTTCAAACTCCAAGGTTCTACATTTGTGTAAGATTAATATGTTGATATGAGTCCCTGGGGGTAAGCAGCTTTTATATAGCAGGATTCAGAAAGGTACAGTACACACATTTACAGAAACACACACGTATACTTTGTACTGATGACCCACTTGCACCTGTGCTGACAACAGCACTCTGCCCTAGAGAGTAGCCCTCATCTGTCATCTCACACGCACACACTCACACATCAGTGTTTTACCATTGAGATTAGCCAGGTCATCTGTCATTACAAACATGCACACACAGTGCACTACCAGAGAGATTAGCCATTGAACGTCAACACACTTAACACACCTGCATTCTGTCCAAATGACTACTTCTCATCATCTCACAACGCACACACTCCCTAAAATAACCCATCTGTCGTGTAACACACTTTCATGTGCATAAACATTAGATTACTTTTTACAGAGTTTTATTTTAATTTTAGTCCATGTCTGTGTTGCAATAGCTTTATTATATATATTTTTAATGAAATATTATTTTTTAAATTGTTATATTGTTTATTATAATAGCAGATTATTTTAACTTTATCTGTTTTTTTATTTATTTTTTATTTTATTTTTTGTCACACATTCAAACCAAGATAGTGAAGTAGTGAACAAACTTGTAATTCCATAATTCCAGAAGTGAAATATAAGTATGTTAATGTATAGGTGTGGGTATGTGTGTGTGTATGCGTAAACAAAGTAACTATTTATTATTTATTACCATCGTCATTACTATCACCACTTCCACTCCCCACTACCATCATACTGCCAATATAGTCTTAGTAAATTTTTATTTTAATTTTTATTACCATCTTTCCTCCTATGTAACAATTGCCATTGTCAACACTATCTAAAATAAAAGATAGCATAACAAGATAATATAAGATAACCCTATATACATATATATATATATATATAGTTTTTTTATTTTAAATTAAAAAAAATTTAATATAATTTTTAAAATAATCCCCAGGCCATAAATACAAAAGAGAAAATCTCAGCAAAATGTTTTTTTTTTTTTTTTTTTTTAAAGAGGGAGTACAGTGTGAGAGTTTCTCAACCTGGGACACAAGTGCTGTCCCGTGGAAATCACACCAAAGTTCCTGTTTCAACAGGAAATATGTCAACACAGGGCAAAAAACTGTACATTTTTCTCAATTGGGTCTTAAGCTACACACCAAGAACCGTCACAAAGTCAGTCTCCTCCAGCACAAATGATGACACCTGTCAGAGAAAGAGAGAAAAATGACGTGCCGGCACATCCTAATGTTCGCTGATAAGATTAGAAAACATCGTGTTCTTCGGTGACTCAAAACGAATGGGAAAGCAACAGAGTAAAGAATCTCATTTGCATCCTCTTCAATGGAGAGAAATGGATGTGAAGAAAGAAAAAGCACATTCATTTACATGCTGATACACAGAGCGAAAGAAAGACACCTCTTCACACAGAGACCTAAATGAGGGGGTAGATGCTCATTTAATTCCAGCGCCGAGACAGAGAGCCGGAGAAAGCGCTTAAGTGAGACTGAATGAGGGAAACAGAGGGAGGTGAATATGAGGGAAAATACCAGAAAGGCCATGAAAAGGGGAAACAGTGGCTTGTATTAGAAACCTGTAATTTAAATCAAAGGTTATAATCAAAAATTTATCAGTTAATTGATCTCTCACATGCTGCTTGCCAAGAGAGCAATTTAGAACCCTGTCGCTCGGGCTGCAAATCTATCGAGCGCTGCTACTATGAAGTAAGTTTGTTGTCTTGTAGTGATCAAGCAGTCCTCTAATGTTCTCTGAGAGCTGATATGATAGGGCCCAGACAGAGCCATTCAGCAGACGGGACCTCACGCGAAAAATCCTGCCTCAGTTTCCAACCAAATATTAAATTCTGTCATCATTCACTCCGGCTCATGCTGTTGCAAATGTGTATGCTGTTAGTGTATTTATATTTTTCATTACAGTGACGGTTCATCACCACATCTGTCAAGCTCCAAAAAACACCATAACTTAGCTTTTGTTTGTGTGACGAACAGAGAAATGTTGTTACTCACTGATAAACAAACATGCTCTTCAGTGAGGATTAGTGAGTGAGCTGAACTTGAGAACAGAGTCGGTCCAAACTATTTAAAAGAACTAGTCTATCTGATTCTGAAGTTCATGATTCAGTCGGTCTGAGGGGTTTTAGAGGTAAGACTTAGCAAATAACAACCTTTGTTGTTAATAAAATCCTCATATAATCTATTGAATGGCTTTAGATAACTTTGAACGCAGCACACAATTACTTTTATGGTACTTTTTTGGAAATGTCGCCACTATAAGCTGTTGCTTTAAAATAGCTTGTGTGACATTTAACAGATTTGGAACAACACGTAAATGATATGTTTCGAAAAAATAATTATTTTAAAAGCAAATATTAGTGTCTCACTAATAATGGTAAAAATTTGTCTCGGCAGCAGGAACAGGGGTTCGTATCAGTTCTTGGATTTTATCACTATAAGTGGTATTAATATCTAAGGCTCATCATGGTGTATGATTCAGGTTGTCAGGTGCAGTAGTAGTCCTAGAAGTTGTTCTGCCGTTATCGTGGAATTAGGTCTCATTCTCTCCTATCATGTTATCATCACAACCCAGACATACAGGGCGATGATCGCTTTTGTCACGTCTCATTGCAGGCATTGTTCCTTCAACAGCCAGAGAAACTGGATTAGTATGAGATGCGTAAGAGTAAAACTGATAGAATCTCTCTTTCTCTTTCTTTCCAGGGTAACCAGGAGGCCCCAGCTCCCCCAGAAGCCATGGCTCAGCCGTACGCCCCAGCGCAGTATCCTCCCCCTCCACCTCAGAACGGGTTGCCTGGCGAATACACCCACCCTGGGCAGGACTACACGGGGCCCAGTCCGGTCCCTGAGCACGCTGCAGCCCTCACTATCTACACACCCACACAGACACACAGCGAACCACCTGGCACTGACAGCAGCACGCCTTCCCTTACAGGGACTAGCAGCATACCAGTGAGTACTTTTAGCAGCATTGTTTTTATTTCATTTTATTTGATTTTATTTCTAAATTCTAGTAGCTCTAGTTGGCTGCAGTGTTATTTAAGTTTTATGTATATGCTGTTTTTAATGAATTTGATTTATTTTTATATTTTGTTTTCATTTTAATTTTATAATGATATGTTAATTTCATCTAAATTTTTGTATTTTTGTGAAGTGCTTTTTTGTAATTATTATTATTACTTTACTGTTTAGATTTAATAACATTTTATTTCAGATTTGGTTCTGTTTTAGTTTTTATTTATTTCCAATTTAGCCATTTTAGTGCTTCAACTTATTATCCCAATTTATTTCAGTTACTTGCCAAGGCAACATTTCTAATTTTTATTTAGTTCCCCTCCCCATCTAATATTTTATTTTATTTTATTTGTGGTTGATTTCAATTGACATAAATGTTAATGTCAACTTTATATTTATATAGCGCCTTTAAAAACATTGATTGTTGACCAAAGTGCAGTACAATGCCCAGTAACCACAAAATTTAAACCATATACCACATAACCGATTACTTTCGCAAACAAGACACTATACAAATAAGGTATGAATCCAGGGAAAATTTGTGTGTTTTGAGTTTTGCTTTAAAATCTTTTAGTGTAGGAAGAACATGTTCAGGTAGCAGTCTCTGGATAAGATAAAACTTAGAGACCCTAATGGATTGGGAACAGATACTAGGTCAGAAATGTATGCAGGTGCAACTCTGTTCAAGGATTTAAAGTCCAGGAACAACAATCAAGTAATGTGCTCTCATTTCCACCTATAGGAGCCTGGCAGCTGCATTCTGTACCATTTGCAGATGGGCCAGAGATGTTTGGTAAATATCCATATAAATTGAATTACAATAATCAAGTCCTGTTGAAATAAAAGCATGAATCACCTTTTAAGTCCTTAGCAAGAAATTATTTTCCCTTAGGACTCAAAGGTTTGTCACATTTAAGAGCGTCAAAGAACAGACCCAAATTCTTCACTAATGGTTTATCAAATGGAGACCAAAGTTTAATCAAGGTGAGCTAAAAGCTTCTGAGGATTCAAAAACTATATTCTCAATTTTGAAAATTGAAGGAGAAAATGTAAGGACATCCAGGCCTTCACATCAGCGAGACAAGCCAACAGAGTATCCAAACCCCTCTCATTAGATCCCAGGGGCAGATAGATTTGGGTATCGTTAGCATAGCAATGAAAAGAGATACCATGTTTTTAAAACAAAGAAAGCATAGGAGAATCAAATTGGAACTAGAATAGAGCCTTGAGGGACACCACAAGTAAGAGGAGCTGTTTATATCAACGTTTTTTACATTTTGGTTTGGCCAAAACTCTTTTTTTTTATTAGGAGCTGCAACTTAATAGTTGATTTAGTGAAATTGTAAGAACAACAGTCTAATGCAACTTGCAAATCTTCTAATGACATTTACCTCAATGGGAAATGTACCATTCGATGATTATGTGCAGAGTCATATAAAGAACAAAATCACAATGTAATCAAATACTATCTTTTATAAGATGTTGATTGAAAACCTGTGTTATTATACAAATACCCTACTACAGGAGTAACATGCCTTTATTTCTCCATTCAGATAAAGAGAAATTGGGGCTAGGAAATAGAAGAGTTCGAAATGAAAAGAACTAAGAAGATAAGAGGACAGGACAAAATAAGAGACATTTAGAGAAAAAAACATCCTTCTCCATTTAAAAAGTTCTGCTTTCTCTCTCCATGTTATTAAGCTCTAAGCCATGGCTATCACATGGCTCCATATCTTAAACCCCACGGAGCCATTTACCATGGCTAACAATATCACAAAGTCTCAATGGACCACTTAACTATTGCTCTATCTGAACATATGACAAGCACATGATGAAATAAAAGAAACTCTGAGAGGAGAGACTGTCCTTAGACCCGGTCCCGTGGGTAAGTTGTGTTTTTTTCCTGTTTGCTCTACCCTTTCTTGGTTCCTATAGGCCTTTTGATTAACACATACACTTACACTTACACTTGGAGGAAATGCAGGATAAGAGGACGGATGATTCCCAGAGAGTCTTTTTAATTTTTTATTTTAGCACTCAGATTTTATTAGATTTTATATAAAAGGGCTGGTTTCAGGGCGTGAGGATCATTCTTTACAAGACCCCTATACTGTGGTCCTTGTAAAATACTTGAGCATCAGATAGTCGTTATATTCACTGGAAATGTTGAAAATTTTGTACCCTTACTTTGTCTAGGTAAGCAAATAAATACAGTATCTAAGTTATTGTTGTCATTTTTGCTAAACATATTTTTTGCATTAATAATATATTGATTTTTTTTTAAAAGATAGACCCCAAATTTGCTCACTTCATTGGTAACTAGAAAGTAAATTAACACAGCTAGAGAAAGGGCATTAGAGAAGGGTGGGAAAGAAAAATTAAAGAGCATAAAACTTTTCTTCAATGCAAAAAGAAGTACAAGGTCTTCTTGGCCTTGGGCGGGGGCGGGGGGGAATGTAATCTTTTTCTCTTTCTGATTGGGATTTGTGTAAAGCTCTGAGGTGGTGTAGTTTAAAGGAAGGAGATATAATCCCACGCTCAGCAGATCGCAGAGAAGCGATGCTGACAGGCCCAGTAAAGGCACCTGAGCTCTGGCTGCATGGGCTAATCTACAGCTCGATTGGAGGATGTACTTAAACTGTCATTCTGGCCAAACCCACCAGGGAAATTCTTCCTTTCTCCCTATTTTCTCTCTCCCTGTGGAGAATCATTAGCAAAGAAGGAACACTACACCTCAGAGAGTGGACGGTAATCACATCAGATCACATATCAGATCACATCATCACAACAGCACAGACTCTAGATGCTCGGTAACTGGGCGATAAAAGACTACTTACCTCTCTTTAGGGTACGTGCTAACAGTTTTCCACTACGACTGTCATATTGCCTTGGGTGGGATTGTCTAAACTGTGATTTGCAACTTGCTTGAACACAGCCGTACTGCTCAAAGAAGCGTGATGTTATGTTATTAAGGGAATGCCATTATTTCCCGCACTTATTCTTGGCGGCCTTCCCTGAGTAGTTTTTACTGTGCCATTGACGATAGTACTGCAGGTCTATGCGCTCTTTAAGCCTCCAAATTTGTTACCGGCTAAACTTGTTGCGAGTCAGATTATACCTCGTCTAATTAATTAGAGCTTTGCGCAAGACTGAAAGGCCAGTGTCTTCTTTCTAGGTGACAGGTGACTGTTTGTATTCGCATCTCAGTGGGAGGCAGGGATGATGAGATCGGAGGGGAGGGTAGCCGAAGTGTGGAAGAACAAAAAAAATATAAAGCGGCTCAAGCTAATCCCTTTAAGTGAAGCGCTGGTTTGGCCCTAATCGGATGTAATCTACCTGCTTGGCAGCTTTCCAATCAGATAGTTTCAATTATGTGGTTGTAGGGGCATTCTGAAGGGGGAAGTGCTGAGCTGAGCACTTTGAAAGTGATTTGCAGATAACACTGAATGAGTGCGGCAATAGAAACAATTTAGCAGGACTCATTCCCCACCCAACTGCACATACCAACACAAGCACACACGAATGTGTGCAAACACAAGCCTTCTCTGATGTTGTGGTAAAGAAGGGGGCTTGGATGTTAGTCCAATGTGGTGGTGTATGATAATGTTCAGGCAATTATTTCTTGGTGCTGCTTGGCTGCTCCATTCCTTGTGGAACGTGAAGTGCAGAGAAGTTGCTCCTCCACAACAGGAATGGAAACAAGAAGAGAGTCAGCTGCATGGAATGATTGCCTGAAGTCTAGCAAGAAAACTCAAATGAGAAGATTGATGATCTCCTTTTGAGGGTTCTATATAATGGGTTTAAGAAAATCACATTATAAATAAAATGTATTATTATTATATTATTATAATGCAAGCTATTTATGTTTGTGTATAAATTATTAGGTGTGGCATTTTAAAGACAAATGGCTTTTGTACAGCAAAACAAAATGTTAGATATTAAAATGTTATTTTAATTACTTTAATATTTTTATAAATACAAAATGTCCATAGAATTAAAATAATAGCAATTCATTGAATAATTTCTTACTGGCCTTTAGAAAGCAGAATGAGAATCTAAATTTGATTACTTAGACTGATCTCATGAAAATGGCGTATGTATGACACGCCAATTCGCATTTCCATTTTTGGCGTGCTATCAACACACATAATCGCTTTTCAGCGTGCTTATGAACGCCGTTGACTTAACATTACATTACTGTATAAATATATGACCTACCCCAACCCCGTCCCTAAACCTACCCGTCACTGGGGTTAATACGATTTATTTAATACGAGTCTTCCCCTACCATCCTAGGAAAAAAAAAATATCGCTCCCCAGTTTCGCTCGGACATTTAACGGCGTGTACATACATGCGGAATCACTCGGACATTTAATGGCGTAGACATACGCGCATACACGTGGATAGCTCAAAATGCGTATAGATAACACGCCACTTGACTTTAAAGTGGGGAGTATGTTTACGCAAAAGTCATGATGTCATGTTGTAAAAGGGATACTCCACTTTTCTGATATTTAGAAGAATATCAGTAACCAGACAGTTTCTGGTCTCATTGACTTCCATAGTAGGAAAAAAATATACTATGGAAGTCAATGAGACTTGAAACTGCTGAATGGATTCGAAAACGGTAAAACTGTTTAACTCTGGGGGAGGTGTAAAATGAGCCTATTTCCAAAAAAAAAATGGAGTATCCCTTTAAACGTCTTAAATCTTAATCAAATGTTAACTTTAAAGCCCTAAAAATACGCAGCCTAATTTTACTGTAGCATCACCTTGCGGCCGACTGCTTTGAAAACCTTTTTTTAGTTCACACATTTTGCATTTGTCTTCAGGTTGTATGTGGGAACAATCAATTGAAACTTGAAATGACGCATGTTTATCCTGGACAGAGTATGTTGGAGCGCTAAATTGTCCACATTTGTCATTCAGTAAATCATTTGGCACACTTAATCCCAGGCCCTGGCAAAAGGAACGTTGTGTAACATTCCTGACTTCGGTTGTAGTAATTGGCTGTCATAAACCTTTAGAGGGGCTAATATACCTACTTGGGGTTAATTTGGGGAGCTTTTCTTAGCTGACCGTAAAATCCTCCCATATGGATTTACTATTAGCTTTTTTGGCAGGATCCACCTTCTGAGATCCGAATCCAGGTTGCTCAACTCCTTCACATTGTCTTTCTGGTAAATTGAGTGCTGGAGAGAGGGTTATAGTCTATCTGTTTGTACAAGGAAGACATCACACCCTCCACTTAAACATCTCACGACGTCCTCTAGAGAGCGACCCGGCAACCCGGTGAGTTTGTCTCCGCCTCGGACGCCGAACACTTTTAATTACTTTTCACCTCGTCTGCGGAACTTGGGAGAGCAAAGCCCTCGGAAACCTTGTCTCTGAAAGAGACAGATGCAGCCCATGCTAGCTGCAATATAATTAACATACAATTAACACAAATTAAAAGGCAAATTGCGCTGACGAACCCCCTGTAGATGGCTGCTTAGCAGTGACGATGAGATAATTAGATCCGAACCTGGAGTGCAGCGTCTCGAACGCGTACCTCTCGTCTCCCTCTCCTGGCCTGGTGTCAAGCCCTCCAGAGAAGAGCACTCTAAGCTGCCATGCTCAAGAGCAGGAGAAGTGCTCCGAATAAAGCCAGGGAGATTATATCATTACAGTCGAGAGTGAGCGAGCCGGACTGTGTGTTTTACAAAGCACTTGTTGTGGCGAAACAATTGTCCTCTTTGAATGCAAAGCAGCCCTGCGATTTCTCTTCATTTTTAACACTGTCTGTTACTCGCTGCTCCGCATTGCTACATGATGACTTACATCTGAGAAGGCCTTGTCAATACTTGTTCCCATAAAGTAAGCAAATCAAAGACCTCATCCTTCTCTCCAGCACTTGGTTGGGCAGAGCGAGGAATCGGAGGCTCTCAGAGGCCACGCTCCGCCGGTCGGTAATGGGCGAGTCCGCGCCTTCGCACCGCTCACCTGTTAGACATGATAGATAGCTCGGCTCTCTCCAGAGCGACTGCAGACAGAGCATGTGAATGACCGATGGCACCGGCGTGATGGATGAGGATGAGGGAGCGGGAAGAGGTGCAGCCCAGGGAGCGGGGGCACCAGGGGGTAATTGCACCTCCGCTCGCCCATCCATCTGCTCGGCTTTCCATCTACCACCATCAGGCAGGGGCTACGAGCCTCCGCTGCTCGCCGACCTCAGGCTGCATACACAAGGGGCAGGACGACAGGCTGTGTGGATCCAGAGCCGACCCGTGTGCTTTATCTTAACAGGGCTTGACTGTCTAAATAGCTGCGATGATTGATAGTGCCAATGTGCTGGTAAACACGGTGTCCTCTCACGGAGACCCTGGAGAGCCCATTGGGAGAGTCTGTGCATTAGAGAAGATGAGGAAGTTGTCAGATGGAAAAAGCTGAAGTTGGTGACCCTCGACATTTAATGGTTCAGAGGTTTTGCTGTTGTTATGCTGGATAACCTGTAGCAAGAGTTCAAGCTTACCTTCATCGTTCCCAAATAAGACTGATTGACCATGTGAATGGTCACACTATTACGACCACGCAACACTCGGTAAACACGCGTTTGTGCAGATCAGAGTTGCTCACTCGCACTGTATGACTTGGCAGACAACTATTCCAGTCCCGTTCCATCATTCCCAGATAATACTGACTGATCATGTGACTTGTAGTAGGGTGTATGTTTGGCAATATTTGAGCATATCTTTCACAAGTTGACTGGCTAGTGGAACTACATTTAAATACAAAATAAATGTACATTAAAAAGGGAGAATGGCCAAATTAAAGTGACGGTTCAACAAAAATGAATATTCTGTCATCATTTACTCGCCCTTATGCTTACTTTTTCAAAGGACAAAAGACCTATATTTTAATCGTTTTTGTCCATACAATGAAAATTAATGGGGTCTAAAACAACAGTGGGCTTTTTATGGAGACCTTCAAACAACATTTTCATGCAGACGAATATCAAACAGGTTTGGAACTTGGACTTAAGGGTGATTAAATGACGACAATTTTAATTTTTGGGTGAAATATATCTTTAAGCCACAATGACAGCTCCTGTGTCTTTATTTTAGTTTAGTTTTTGGCAATAGTTTGTGTTGGACCAATCATAATCCAGCCTTTCTGTGTGGCTCTGTGATTGTGCATATGATACATTAATTTGTTTTGAGTGCCATCCTGTAACAGGAACAATTTTACTCTTGTCTTTGTGTTTGTTTTCTGTTAAAATTGCCTTTAGTAGAGCTAGTCATCTTGTAGCCACTGTAAGGTTAAAATTAATCTTTTTTTTTTTTAAGTAGGGCTGCTTGAACAAATATTAGATAAGCATATAATATATAAAGATGTTTGTCTACTTGTTAAAAAAAAATCTGTTAATGGCGAAAAAGATAAATCTGCAAGACCCATAGAATTGTAAAGTTGCCTCTGTCATGTTACTAGTGTAATTTCCCCTGTAAATATGTGCTCTGCAATAATGATATTCTTCAGCGAGTTAAACTTTAAAATCTCATTTCAGCTGATATTTTATCATGCCATTTTTCACCTTCTCTCGGTAATGAGTGGAAAAATGAACACCTTGCAGGTCCAAATCTTTTGCATTTGAGTTAGTATTATGTTCTTAGCTGTGTCTACATAATTGCATTTACTTCGTCTTTTTCCTCTATTTTTCTCTGTCAGGGTGCGAGTGAAAATGGATGGAGTGATAGATATCTCATTATATCTTCATTACCTAATACATGATATATTGCTGTCTTCTATGATTCATATCGCTTGTGTGTTTTGTGCTTAATGAGGGGGAATTTGTCCTGCCCACTTATTATAATTAACTGTGCATACGTGAAATACTAGAAAAACATGCTTAGAAATGTATAGTTAAATCTGAATACTACCAAACATGATTGCCAAACCAATTCAATAAGATCATCTGACATCAAGCATGAGGACGCTTTTATTCATCAGGTTTTAATCTCTTATCTGAATTCAGAATTCATTTGAGCTCATTTTATGTGGCAATATCCAAGTTTGAAAAATGTAGGTCTATTTTCTGGCCTTTTTTTGGGGCCATGCCACCATATCTAGCATGTCATATTTCATTGACTTTTTAAAAGTATTTAATGTAACTCATTATTTGGGGTTATGGGTTTTATTATTAAGATATTCCTCACTGCTTGCGGACATGATGCCTCCAATCATGCAGCTTTACTCTAAGTAACTTATCCCATATCCCATAGACTCAGCCTGTAGGACCCCAATCCGTTTCTAACAGGCTACGTTTACACTGTCAGTTTTTTTTGGGATTGACAACTGCATTTATTTACAGTTGTGAGTCCTGAAATGTCCCATTCACTCAGCAACTTACAGTAGCATCTCGAATACTGTCTGTTGAATGTGCAACAGGAGTCAAGCTCGTATTCTCTTACCAGTAACTTTCCCTCACTTTTGACACAACAAGAGTCAAATAGAGCCGCAAGTTCAACTGTCAAACCTCCATTTACGATGGATTTGGCATTTGGCGTGAGTGGCGTGTAGAACTCAAAACTGGCGGGAACAGCTCTGGTAAAGATGTAGAGAACAAGATGACACATTACTTGTAAGCAAACACAAATCCTGCGTGCTTTTTTGCAGCGAAGAGTGGCTCTCTCAGACATCTAGTCCCAGTCCGGTTCCCTTCACACACGGTTTTCCGAGAATGTAGTTGCGAGTCATGAAAATGTACTGGTGTGAGTTCTGTTATAGAATTCATTTGTCACTTCTATAAACTGAACTGTGTGTTAAAGAAACAACTGGCAACCGTATTCTGTTGTTGTGTGAACGTGCCCATAGAGACTTTAGGGTGCACTGTTTTAGGCCAGGAAGTAACCACCTAGCAACCTTTCAGATCACCCTAGCAACCACATAGCAACAACCTTTCTTTTGTTCTTTCTTTGTTTTTCTTCCTGTCTCGCTACAGCGCGAGTCTGCTCTAGTATACAGCTGTCTATGGGCCCAGCCAAATGTAGCTGCCTTCAGCACTTCTCTCTCATTGATCCTGCTAAGCCGAGGGAAGTTTAGCTGACATCATCTCTTCATCTGTGCTCCCATGTTCTTCTAATTCATTACGTACATGAAGGGCTGCTGCGCTCACCATGCTTTTTCCTTCATTGAACATGTCTGAACAGAATGGCTGAAAAACAAGACAAACTTTTAAACGTCTGTCAGCCATTGCATCACATCTGGATTAATAATTAATTCAGTTATGCACTAACTTGATCCTCCCTCAAGAACATTTTGTTAGATATTGATTTATTATTTCTTTCTGTATTGTTTCGTAATATTTGGTATGATTTAATTTATAGTGTATAAATTCTCTTATAAGTTTCACGGATGTTGTGTTTGTATTTGAAATATTTTAACACATTTCGGCTGTTCTTCCAGCTATGGTTAATCCACGCCACAAATTGTCTTTTAAAATCTGCATAGAAAATGCAAAAACAGCACAGTTGTAAAGCAAATATTTGACTGTTTTAAATCATAAATAGATTTTAATAATATTAAAATTGAATATTTATGAATAATGCATATTATACATAGTGTACTGATTATTTAGTTGTATATTGTCAAAGAACAAGGAAAAGCATTTTTGTTCTCATCTTGGACTTTTACAGTAATGTCTGACAGTTGATATTGGTTGATCTCCAGTAGAAACACCACTGCATGAAGCATATTCAGGTTTATTTTTGCACACCATGCATGACAGGGCATCTGATCTGTGGCTGGTCAGATGAGGTCTTAAGAAGCTCAGAAGACAGCGAGATAAATAGTGAGAATGGGATGAAGGCTGGATCATCAGGGCTTGTGAGGTGAAAGATAAATGTGTGTCACGGACAGCAGTCCATCCTTGAGCACAGCTGTGTCACTACCATTTCCTCCACATGATGGACAGATGAGCACACCATCTTTACGCTTACTTTCTCTCTCCCTCTCCCGTTCTCCCTCAGGTCTTTATAGGCGGCTGCTCGGTAAATGCATTCTCTGGTCTCCCCATGTCTGAGTTTTTTTTTTTGCTCTTTAAATCTGTATCCACACTTCCTGACAGCTTCCTTAATCTTCACCGCCACATACAAATGTTGGCGGAGCAGAGGGAATTTGTAATATGCCACCAGCATGCCCTGATCTCCCCCTGCTCACCCAGTGGCTCACCTTCCGTAACCGTTGCCCGCTGCACTTTTTTTCCAGGCCCGTGACAGCATTCGAGGTAAAAACTAACAGAGCTGTGCTTGTGTGTCTTTCAGCAAGTGGACGACGTGGCACAGACAGACGGCTCCCAGCAGCTTCAGCTCCAGCCCTCAGACTCTTCGGAGAAGCAGCAGCCCAAACGGTTACACGTCTCCAACATTCCCTTCCGCTTCCGTGACCCAGACCTCCGGCAAATGTTCGGGGTGAGTCTCAGGCCTCAGCCAGATGGCAGCAGGTTGCGTCTCCCAGGAAGGCCTGATCATCAATCCTGTTTTAATTTGACAAGGACCTTGATCTTATAGGCATCCGTGTAAAACCGGTTTAGATATTGTGGTTGTAGCCTGTCTTTTATTTCTCCACTAAAGTAATGCATTAGTATAACTAAACTAGGGCATTTTTAATTGGAGTTGCAGCCAGTGTAGACCAATTCCCGAACGAATTAATCTTACGAGACCTTTTTTTTCCTTTCTTTTTTTTACGAATGAAAGGCATGTGTAACCAGTGTAGTCTGATTCCTGATTAAATTAATCATATGAGCTTTTTTTTTTTTTTTTAAATGAATCAAAAACAGTGCAACCAGTGTAGTCCACTTCATTAAATGAGTCTCACGAATCAGTTCTTTTTAGTGAATCAAACACGTATAGCTTAGAACTAACTGTAAGATTTTATTTCATATGACCATGTGTAGTTAAAAGTTCTATACACATTATATATTTTGCCAGTAGTAAACTAAATAAATATTTTGTTTAATTTATTTACTCTAAAGCTAAGATCAATTATTGGATTGCATTTATGTAACCCCTCAAAAGTCTGTGTAACCTTTTGAAAAAAATTGTTTTAAATGTAGAAATTTAATAATTGACCTTTTCCCAAGTATTTGTTCTTTAATTCCATTAAGGATCTAGAGACACTACATACGCTCTAAAACAATGCTGGGTTGTTTGAACCCAAATTGCCATACCCAAATTTGGGTTCATACCCAAAAATGGCCATACCCAAATTTGGGTTCAAACAACCCAGCATTGTTTAGAGTGTAATGTGATGTCAAAAAGTTAGTCATGTGAAAGGTTTTCTTTGCAAATACGGATGTACACACTTAGAAGAAAAGGTTCTATATAGAACCTTAAAAGGTTCTATCAGTGCTACGTATCTGGAACCCCTAAAAGGTTCTATACACTCTTAAAAAAGGGTTCCTCTGGGTTCTATTTAGAACCCTGGGGTTCCGTACTTGGCCAATAGAAACTTTTACCAAAAAAAAATGGTTCTATATAGATCCATTTTGGAGTTCCATATATGAAGCGGGGGATGGAACCATTTCTGGTTCTAAATAGAGTGTATGTGATTAATTGTGATCAGTTTGATAAACTAATTGCCATTTCATGCAATTAATGTGATAAAAAAAATTAAAGACTAAACTTCTACAGTTAGTGTGCAGCCCAAAGAATTTTTTTTATTAAGTTTTTTCTTGTTTTTCAAATCTTTCTGTTCATCCCTCCAAGGCTAGAAGGAGCATGATAAAGTGCTAAATGATTTAACTGCATTACATTAGCTTTAGTTTCCGTATGTAGTATGTGACAAGGGATCAGTAAAACTTTATTTTAAACAAGGCCATTCAATCAAAAAGCACTGTTATACTGAGAGCAGCTACAGGCTTGGTAATGGTTGGTCATTATTTAGCGTTTTATCCACAACTACTGCTCCTCAATCTGTGTTTAGATGCAAGCGCTCTCGGCTAGAATAAAACGTAAAACTAATGAATGACTTGGAGCTTTCTTTAACCAGCAGTCTCTATAAGACTCAAGGACTCGTACAGTTAAACTTCAGCATACCTTTGAATTAACAGCAGCCAGCAAGGGAGCGGCGTTAAACACTGGCAGCTTGTTACTGGAGGCTACAGGCAGCGTACAGAGGAGAAAAAAAACATTGTTGGTCCCAGCTTGTTAAAAACCAGAGTCGGTGTTTACAAAGGGCACTGTATAGCAAACAGCAACACTTAAACTGGTGGAGGACTCTGGGTACAGCCTGACTGCTGAGTCTTGAGAACATCTGTTCTTCACACTCTTTGTTGTCTCTAAGAGAGGCTGTCCTCTCCTCTCTGCTTCTCTCCCATCCTGCCCAGTGTTGATGTGATGAACAGGGAGCCAAGCACTGGTCCCACCAGTGGAGATGCAATTAATAGCGCTCCTCACTGTGGTTAAAAACTAGAAGTTTATCCTCATTAGGTTTGTGTTGGCTGACAGCTCCGATGTGAAAACAGGCATATGTGTGACCAAGTGTGTGTATGTTTGTCTGAAGAGACTTCTGCAACTTGCTGTGAAGTCTCTCAGGGACCCAGGGGTGCAATTATCCTGTGCCATAGATAGACTAGTGGGAGAGGATGGGATGGACAAGCGCTGTGCCCCTCTAAAGTCCCCAAAAAATGTGAGAAAAGGCAAGTCTGAGAACGGTGAGAAGTGACAGAAGCATAAGGAGAGAAGATCACCATCTACTGATGGTTTAAAACTCTTTAAGTGCTTACTCTGGATTTACTGGCTATAAATCTTTGGCTTCTGCAAAATGCTGTCCACACTCCCATTTCCCCATACGTAAAGATAAAATTCATTAAAGAATCCTTAATAAAAATGTCATGGTTTCCACAAAATATTTTCAACATTTATAATAATAAGATTTTTTTTCATCAGCATATCCGCATATTAGAATGATGTTCACTCACAAAGGACTCAAACATTTTCTTGGTGGAATGCAGAAAGTTCTGCAACCAAACGCAAGAATTCCATTTTGAGATGGAACGCAAAACTTTTGCCAGTGAACGCACAAGCAGTGAAATCAATTTTTTCCTTCCATTTTATATATTTTTGCATCACCTTGGGCCCTATTTTAACGATCTAAAACGTAAGTGTCAAGCGCAAAGCCCAAGTAACTTTGTGGACGGATCTCGGCGTTGTTGCTATTTAACCGGCGGGATAAATGACTCTAAAAAAAAATCTAAAAGGGGTTGGTCTGAAGTAGCTCAGGTGGTCAGGTGCACTTGTTCCATGGCGCAATTCTATTATAACGGCACATTTACCAGGTGCGCTTCACAATCGGTTCACAGCCGAGGAGATCGATGTTCTCGTCAGGGCCGTAAAAGAAAGAGAAGGGACATTGGGGATGGGACAAACCCATCCAAATTAGCTTGGGTTAAACATGCATATAATAATTTGGGTAAATGTGTAAGCTTTATGCCTATTTTTCCCATCGTCGTGGACACAACTAATATTTTGCCTTATAATAATGTATCATTGGTAAAAAGTAAAATGCATCTGTTTAGATGAGAGAACAATCTACAGTGTACATACGTGTTGTTAACATAAACATTATGGCCAAGCATGCGTGTTAAAATTGCATCTGAATGTATGCGCAACACGCCACTGACTTAAGTTTTTTCTGGTCAGTGGCGCAATAGTTTCTGGAACTGCAAAATAGCACCAGGGCCAGAACACGCCTCCTTTTTTGCACTGAACCACCCAGGGAGTGCAAGTTCATTCCCTAGTTTGCTAGCATGCGTCTGTGGAGGGAAAAGTCCGCTTTGCGCGGGTGAAAATACAAATGATACATGCGTCAGTGTACAAAGTCAATTGCGTCGGGTGTAAGATACGGCCCCATGTCCCTTTAGGTGCTCCGTACGTACAGTAAGACACCTCTTTTAAAAACATTTTTACACATTTTACTGACCGCAACACTTTTACACCATATAGTGCTTAAAGAGTATTTTAGCACTTTTCTCAGACTCGGTTTTCTTTATTATATAGATTTTAAATGAAGCCTCTTTTTCAATGTTAAGTCTTGAATTTGGATTACTGTAGAAAAAAACATCACAGATCACGCTCATTTTTGACTTCAAGACAGCTTTCTAAACCATTTCTGATTTCTCAATTTAGTAAGATGGAAATTCAATTTAGAATAGCTGATAATGAAAACTGCAATTTTACGAGTCTTTTTCCTCATTCGAGTACACTCGCTTGGACCATAGTCAAACAAAGAGCGACGATTAAAAAGCTCCATTACCCAACCTTATTTGAGCCTCATTTTATAATTAGAAAAAGACATCCAAAGCAATTATACAGATGAGTATGTGGATTTAATGCTAGTGTATGAAATTGGTTTTAAAGCACCACCATGACGATTCCATACTGAGGCTGCAAAATTGTCCAACTCCTCCCATAATACTCGTATTACAGTGATTTGAGCAATCCTACAGCTCAGTGCATGCAGCGTACTGTATATATATAGTAATAAAAATATCCCCCCACCACTGGAGAAAGTTAGTGTTAGATTAAAACAGGTGCCTTGTTATTCTGGGTGAATAGACCGTCATTCCCCTTGGTATATCCCATGGAGGTTTGAATCTTCTAAAATGTTGATCACCCAAGGGAAGGCAGAGGTTTACCCAGAATCTCAAACAAGAGTAAAAACCCCATATGGTTTTGTAATGGGTTTATAATGAATACCTGCTTGATTTCCCAACAAAACTAACTTAATGTCACACTACTGACTCGCTTTTTTAAGTACTCTTTTTTAAGTGACTAGCTTCAAACGACTCTGGTGAAGCGTTTTCCCAACCTATCAAGTTTGTGGACCACCAGCAGTCTCACACTGCGGTCTCCCATTGATCCTAATTTCATGTAGGCCTACACTCTTATTAAAGCTCTGCTGCATGGCAATGGTGATGATGGGGCCTATGGTGACTAGGTGTGATTAGTTCAGTTTTCCCAGAGATGTCTACCCTGGGAAATATTTCAGCAATACCATAAGCCCATTAGGGTGGGTTAAAACCATTAGCGTCCGCAGACTTTGTTTAGAGTGAATTGTCTGCGGTCGTGAGCAGGTTCATGCTGAGATGCAAATGCCAGTGTTTGAATCTGACTCTGGTGGAGTGGAAAAAATCATCTTAATTTGAACAAATGGAGGAAATCGTGTCAAGTAGCAGATGTTTGGGTTTGTCTGTGGAATTTGAATTGGGCTGGAAAAACAAGCGCGGTGGATCAAGCAACAGCCGGCCAAAATGAACTGCGAGGCGTCACTTTTTTCCCCCCGCGTGAGATCTGAGCAGCTTCCTCCTCACCGCAAACATGCACATATACAGTCCGCCTTGGATTTTCCCCACGGCTGGGCGGATGAAGGCGGCTCTTCTTAACCTTATTAGTGACCTGGGCCCTCGATCAATCCCATTGAGCCATAGGTGCCTGGAAGGCCTATTTCTCCCCTGTTGTGCTGAAATGAAGCCAATGCGGCCTGCTTGACAGGGTAATTAGTTTTAATGAAATAATACAGCCATTTTAGACAGCAATTAAAACCTGCTTTCATTCCGCCCATTAGGGGAACTTAAGGTTTTGCTTTCATTCCTCCACGTTCTGTAATGATCTCCAAAGCCGGCCATGTTAAATGGAACGCTTAAGCGCCGTCAACCCTCCGGGGAGAGCCGGGCCGGCCGTCATTCCTCTCCGGCGACCGCCAAAGTGGAAGAGAGGAATGCAAACAGAACCTTTATCACATGTGTCATTTTGTGCGATCGCTCTTAATTGCTGTCCCACGCTTTCATATAAACAGTCATGCTTCCCGGCACATTTATAGCAGTCCACCCTGGAGCTTCCTGTGTCTCCTGCTTCCATCGAAGCAATTATTTAAGCTTGTTCCAAATTACTTCTTCAAGAAGCTGTCTCCTCCTTCGGCTAAAGCACCGGTGACCTTGCGTTGGCATGTTTATTTATTTATTAAAATAAACCTGCTTGAATTCAAGGCCTTTTTGTGGAGCTCCCTAACCAGGATCCCGATTAGCATAAGGCGAGAGAGGTTAACATTGTAGCGCTCTGCGTGGTGTTTATCACCCCTAATCAGGCTGCTGCCTCTTAAGGCTTCACCTTTTGGCCACAGGGAGTGACCTTCAGTCAAAGACCAAGAAAATTTGGGCTTCTTTCCTTGGCGGCCAGTTTGCAAATCCATATGCCGCATTGAGCGGCGGAAACAATCTTCCAGACAAAGCCATATCTCAGAGGGAGTGGTCAGAGCCTCATGGCAAATGCTAATTAGAGAATAAAAATGAGAGATTGGGCGTTTCAGAGGGCCGTGAGAATGACAATCAGATAAAACCACAGAACGGAGCGCAAATAGCTGGAAAATAATAACCGAAGTGACAGGTAATTACGAGGATGGTATTCGTCAATGAGATAATAAACAAATATATGGTTTATCATCAGCGATGATGGCTGCTCTATATCCAATTATCCTTTTTTTAATTGAGTCGGGTGTTTGGTGTTAAGTCAAGCCAGAAATACCCTCTACTATGGCTTCGGCCAGCTTTTATCAGTCAAAAACACCACAGAAAATAACAAGCCATATCGTGTCATTAAGAGCACTGGTGCATACACAGCAGGGTGCTTCTGTGATCTTTTGAAGTTTGCTCCCATCAGCAGTATGTCCTGCTCGTTTCCAGAGTCCCGACCCAGCCGAGAGCTTCATGTTGCACAATTGGTTAGGCAGCTACAAATAAAAGCCTTCAATTAAATTTACATCATAGGACCTGAGTTACTTTTTCAAAAACGTTCCTTTTTTATAATTGATAGAGTGATAGTAGTTGTGCGAGCAATGTTGTGTGTCATGTAAAGTTGATATTTTCTGAATTAATCAGTTGAGTGCGATTCGAATTAATCAAATTAGTGAATGATTCATTGGCTCATAAAGACTATAGGTGTATTTGACTTTAAGTGGCGCTGCGCAAACTGATCAGTGTATGAGAAAGGAGTACCACGAGATGGGTTCGAGAGCAGATGGCTCCATATGCATTCGAGTCACTCTAGTACTTTGGCGTCATTGGTCTGCGCAGCACCGCTTCAGGTTGAACACAGCTAATAACTTTTTTTCCTGAATCGATCTGTGTTTTTACGGTTGATTTGGTGATTTATACATCAGAGAGTCACTTGTTTTCTTCCTGAATGAATCAGCATTTTAAACATATCAAATTAGTGAATGATTCATTGACTCACTCATTTATACAATAAATGTGTTCGACTTGAAGTGGCGCTGCGTAGACCGGTCAGTGTCTCTCAAAGTACAGTGAGAGCAATTAGAGAGCAGGTGGACCATATGCATTCGAAACGCTTTTGATCGTCCTGGCATCGCCACTTCAAGTTTAACACACCTAGTAACTTGTTTTGTTCCTGAATCAATCAGTGTTTTGAACAAATCAAATTAGTGAATGATTCATTGACTCACTCATAAAGACAGCCACTTGTTTATTTCCTGAATGAATTAATGTTTTTGAACAACTCAATGTAAATGATTAACTGACTCACTAATAAAGACATGCTGAAGAAACAAGTAGTAATAGTAGCATGTGGTTCAGAAGTCAGTTTTTGAGTCATAGTAAATTAATTTGTGTTTTGAACAAATCGAATGAGTGAATGATTCATTGACTACCTCTTTCACATACTTTTAGGCAAAAAAAGTATGTGAAATACTAAAATAGTATGTCCAAATTCACAATCTTTATAAAACAATAAGTAAAAAGCATGCATGATGGTGACAAGATGACAAATGTGGTACATCCGGATTACATTCATACTACACACATTAGTACTATATGAGTAATTGCTTGTCTAAAATAATTACATACTTAAAAAGTGTGAGATTTTGGATGCAGTCACTTCTTTTTCTTTTTTTCTAAATTAGTGTTTTGAACGAATCATTTGAATGAATAATTATTTGACTCACCACCTTCTTGTATTACAATTTAACCTGCAGAACGAGTCACTGAACTACAAATATACAGCATGGAACTAATTGTTGTAGTTTTTAATTTATTTATAGTAAGATGATGTCTACTATTTCACTTAATGTAAAAAAAAGCCCAGTTGCAGTGTTTAACTACTAAATTAGCATTCCACCCCAAACATAATTTCAGTCAGTTCACAGATAGAGACAGTACCAAAAGAAGCTTTATGCTTCACTTTCCATTTTAAGAGACAATGCAATTAGTTGTCTTATATTGAGTTACATTGTAATGCGTTACTTTTAAAGTAACCCATTACTGATCCGTTGTGTTTGTCAGTATCATTTGATAGCAGGAGTGATGTGTGAAGGTCTGTCTTGCATGTTCTTAGCTCCAGTGAAAAGGGTGGGTTTACTATTTTAGCTCCCTGTGCAATCAATTGCTCAAGTTTCCTGACAAACTGCAGAAGAGATGAGTTCTAATTACTCCTTCTCTCTCCCTTTCTGTCTTCCTTTCTTTCTTTCTCCCTTGTCTCTCCTCTTTAATTTTTTTTTCTACCCATCTCCTTTTCTCTCCACAGCAATTTGGGAAAATTTTGGATGTGGAAATTATTTTTAACGAGCGGGGCTCTAAGGTAAGTCGACTGGAAGAGCAGTTCTTTGTCACTTCATACTTCTTCCTCCCTACAGGTCTCCTCTTCCCTTCATGAGCCGAATAATTACAGCTCTTACACAGCAGCCGCAAAGTGACTCGAACGTCACACTCTCACACTCGCTCACACTGAGCCGAGACACGTTTTGGAAAGGTAGCTACTCTGAGAGACAACTGAGTGGTTTCAGCTGAGTACAAGTTAAGTCGCCCAGTTATAATTCAATAAAGTGAGTGTCTGACCAGTAATTCTGCTCTTAGAGTAATTCAGCTCTCAGAGCTGTCCTACTAATAAGATTCAGCTGTTTAAGTCTCCAGTCTTGCGCTGGAAACGGGTTATATATAGCCATTCTTCCATATAGCAATGCTGGTCTCAAAGGAGGGTGACATTTTGCTGAGGAGAATTTCTTTCACCTCCTCCTAGTTGATTCACAGGGGTGAATCTGCTCGAACAAACCGTCACAGTGTGCTCATTCTAAGCAATGTACATTATTAGATTAGCCGATCGTTCAGAAATAGCCTGTTTTCTACTGGTATACCTCAGTAGCTCTGTTCCAAAACCTGCTGCCTATGGATGGATGTATACTTGATTCACAATAGATTCCAATAGAATTTGACATTAGCATGTTGCTAAGCTGACTCATTGTTATGCTAATGACGTAGCATATGCAAATATTAAAGGTGCAATGTGTGATATATCTGTGGATCTATTGACAAAAATGCAATATAAAATCCATAACTATGTGTTTTGTGGTGTATAAAGACCTTACTTAATAACCCGTAAAGTTTATATTACGTTAGAATTAGTCATTTATTTCTCCATAGGCGCGGGAATCCCCTTCTATGAAGGTAGCCATGTTGTGACGTCATGTTTATACCGTAGCCGACAGTGGACAACAGAGCGCGTTTCGTATATAACCGGAATAGAAAGCAGTAGAAAAAGACGCGGCAGAATTTCCGGAAGAAAGATGGACCAAACTTATTGTTCAGGTATCTGAAAACTGGTAAATCTGCTTCAAAGAAGAGAAAGTATGATGAAGCTAGAAAAATAAGGCAGAATGTCAATATTTGCTAAACTTGTGTAATATGGCTTCATATAATCGTTGTTGCCCAGTAAATGACAGGTTAAAATATGAAAACATTCAACTACTAACTAACGTTACAGTAACAAGGGTATAAGTGCACAGAGCTACTATGTAAATAACGTTATCACTTCGTGCTTGGATGTTATAAAGTGCAGACCGGTCCGTATATAATAACGTTACAATAACTTCATAAATACAAACCTCGGTAACAGCTCTCCGGTTCCTTTGGAGGGCTAACACTCTTTCTTCATCCCCTGAGCCATCGATCCGGCGGGTAGGTCCTCCTCTGCCTCTCCTTTCCCTGACTGCACCTACAACACCTCTGCCTCTCCGTCCTCTCCCTCTTAGTTAACTCTGGTGCGTATTTCGTTTTTTCCTGACTCTGAAAACGTGTATAAACAATGCTGTCCGAGTGATACCTCTGAAATCATAACGTTAACTATTTCCCCTTACGCAGCTGATTTGATGCTCTTATTCTTAGCTCTTATCTTAGCATAGAAACAAGCTATGGTAAAATCAGTGAATTAAAACACTAACACAATAATGATCAAATAACAATCGCAATAACATGTTGATTTACTGAATAATTAAGTAAATAGAATTTAATAAATACAAGATTAAAAAACCTCATTGCTTGTCTTGCTACTCTCTGCAGATTCAGACGACGACAAAGTTTATTCGCTTTGACATTATCCTACGTTGGCCACCGTAGCTTCAAAATAGAGTTTGCAATTGGAGGGAGAGGCCGCGAGTGACTTGCTGTTTGCAATTCGCGAGTCTCACCACTAGATGCCGCCAAAAAGCTACAGACTGCACCTTTAAGGAAAATAATCAACTTTTAATTACAATAAACATATTCTTTTCAGTATTGCATATACTGAGATCAGGAAAGTGAGGTTCACATGCACTCATACTGGCCTATGAAAGTTACACTCACCCCCCTTAACCCCAATGACATTCAAATCAACTCACTCCCACTCCGAGCGAGATTCGAACCATAGCCTATGCCAATTCTGTGGGCTTTAACCTCTTGTTAAAGCGCCCGCCTCCCACGCCAGAGACCATAGTTCGAATCCCATTAAGAGCAGGTTGAGTTTGACCGGTTACATATGTATATACAGTGTGTGTGTGTGTATATATATACGTATATATATATATATATATATTAGGGCTGTCAAACAATTAATCGCATCCAAAATAAAAGTTTGTGTTTACATAATATATGTGGGTGCACTGTGTATAATTATTTTATATATATAAATACACACACACGCTTGTATATATTTTAGAAATATTTTCATGTATATACTATATATAGATTTATATATAATTTATATTATATATAAATATAAATATTTTATATATAAATAATATTTTTTGTGAATATACATGCATGTGTGTGTGTATTTATATATATACAAATTAATTATACACAATGCACCCACATATATTATGTAAACACAAACTTTTATTTATCTTATTTATTTTTTTAATCGTTTGACAGCCCTCATATATATATATATATATATATCAACACTGCTATTATATAATGTATGTTATATGAAATTACATGTACAGATTTTTAGACATATTTATTACAAGCTGCATAATTGAGGTGCCATTACCTTTTGGAACAGCCTCTGTTCCTGTGATCCCTTAAAATACTGCCTCTGTAGGCAGCTCACTATGTTTTGGAACAGCGCGTACTGTATGTTTGTGTAATTCAAAAAAGATAGCGGCTCAGCTTTCTAGCAGTGTAAGCTAATTAAATCTGTGATAAAAGGGGAAAACTACAAGCGCTATGTTGAACACAGTAGCGCAAAATGTCAAAAGGATTAATTTTGCGCCCCATTCCTTTTTGATTTTACTTTTTCCTCGCAGGCCAAGGACTCCTAGGCTGGTCTTTATTCATGCCAGACACAAGGAATGGAGTGTCCATGTATGCATATCATACTCACAGGCCTCCCAAAGCAATTACCAGGCTGTACTTGCATAGTGTGTATGAACTAAAAGACCAGGGCTTGTTCCACACTCTTGTTTGCAGTGCATACCTAATAGCTGTTCCGGATATGGCGTTTGGGAAGCAGTTGGCCATAACTCACTGCTGACAGCAGAGGTGGGGGTGTGGGGACAGAGCAGGCACTTCCCAGCTAGAGCGCAGGACTGTGTGCATTAACTTCTGAGCCTCAATGTGGCCTTGGAAATATTCCATACATTGTTTATATCATTTAAAGACAAGGACGATATCTGTGTTTATAAGGAATGACAGTTTGATACTTACTGATATGCTTGGAAAGACTCACTATAATGTACACATGCATACACGCCAAATGTTTCAGTATTACCAAATGCAGAATTCGTCACTGTTGAATGTAATCCCAGAATGCTTTGTCTCTCAATGTCTCTCTTCCAGTAGCTTTCACCCTTAAGTCCTAATCTCACTTCTTACTAATGGATAGAATTTGCAACCCTGCTGACTGTGACCTTTCTCTCTCTCTTTTTCTTTCTTTCTATCTTTCTTCTTTTCTCGCTCACTTTATTTGTTGCCCATTCAAATATCTTGAATCATCCCATTCATTCTTTAATGGGAATCCTTTATGATCACATCATCTCAGGGTTTTGGTTTCGTAACTTTTGAAACAAGCGCAGACGCAGACCGCGCACGGGAGAAATTAAATGGTACAATCGTAGAGGGACGCAAAATTGAGGTGCTTTCCTAATCTAACTATCAATACCACATCATCCCCATCCCATAAGCACTGTCTGTTTGATGAAACATGCATGCAGCGTCTCATTTGATCGCATTGCATCCCTACCGCTCACTTTCTGTCTGCATGCTGCACGTTTAATGTGTCTTTTTGATTTTATGGATGAATATCACTTGTGACATGTAATAATTATTGTATTTGATGTGCATGCCATCAGATTTGATCATTTCTGCTTTGATGTGTATGTGCAGCTGTACATAAAAAAAGCTTTTGAACTTTTTATCATCACTTACAATGTGCGTTAAAAAAAAAAACTGTATAATCCCTCTTGTTTATCCCAAGCATCCGAGGTGTATTTATCCATTCGTATGTCTTACTAGAGGACACAGACTTCTCCCTCTCTTTTTTCTCCCTCTTCTCCACAGGGCTATTAAGATTTTCTATAGGACAATTAAGATAATTCATGTAATGCACAAACAATACATAGACCTATATATCAAGGGAGAGTCGAGGCCAGTTGTTTCCTCAAGCTAAATGACCTCCATGGGCCCTGTGGAACGGAAAGCCATTAACGCTAATTAACATGAGGGTGAAATACTAACATGGCTTCTGTTGCCAGCGGCCATGTTTAAATTCCTTTGGCGCCTCCCAACAAGCTGCTTGGCCTCTTTGTGTGTTACTAAAGTCCCTTTAAGGCAAGTTGGTTCACTCGGCAGCCATCTTGGTAATGTCCCCGAACAGCTATTTCCTGTTTAGGCAACAGGCATGCACATACAGCTCTTATATACTTGAATGGGGAAACGCCACAACCTCAAGTTTATGGTTCATTTATAGTGCATGTACGTTCTAGTATGAATAAGCCACCATTTTAAGCTTTAAGATTTGATTAATTTTCTGGTGTTACGCATAACCAGAAGACCTTGTACAATATGGCTCCTCCTTCCTGAGGTTAAATTTAGTGCTCATGGTAGTGCTCACCGCCTCAAGGTTGTAGTGTCTGGGAATATGTAGAACTGTCTAGACAATGTGGCAGATGAAATTTCAGAGAAAGCCTCAAGGAAGCTCCCACAGCTTGGCTAGTGGGGAATTCCAATATACTCTGGGTTTCATTAAAGCCCATTTCCAGAGTAGCTATGTTTCATTACATGTTGAACCAGATGTCATCATCCAGTTCTTCTACAAACAGCCTGGATTAGATCCTACATCCAGCAGGAAAACAGAAGATCAGAGCTTGATGGATCGCTTTCATTTTAGCATCTCATAATTTTTCAACTGATTAGCATGTGAATGTAGCTTCTTTATTTTTTTTTTTTTTGCAGAGAAGCATGAACCAGATTTTTGTCACACTCATGCCTGTGGCACATACACATGTATTCTTTGTGTTCTGATTTGTGTTTTGCTTCTCATATCTGCTTTCTTTATCACAGGTAAATAATGCGACGGCAAGAGTAATGACAAACAAAAAAGTGGCCAACCCCTATACAAACGGTAAGAGTTTTTTTTTTGTTTGTTTTTTTTTTACTTTAAATTACATTGAACACATTCAGTGGACTAAAATGTAATTCTACACTTAAAATGTTAAATTAAGAAGAAGCATATGGACAACAACAACAAAAAAAAACTGCCAAAAAAGATGCTTTTGTCAGATTTTTGGTTCATATTGCAATTTATTTTAACCAACTAGTCCTATAAAATAATTTCTCATCAAATTACATCCTTTATCACAAATTTAACTTTGAACTTTAACAATAACAATGAAAATTTTCATGACCATAAAGTCTTGAAGAGTAAAACGAATTTTGAAGAGTATATCCTATATAAATCATTTAAAACGCAAATCTTTTTGTATACATTTATATTTTGTTTTATGTTTATAATACATTTAAAACCTAGTTGTTGTGTTGTATAATATTAATATATATATATATATATATATATATATATATATATATATATATATATATATATATATATTGTGTTGTGTGTTCCTTAAAATCCCACTTTGATATTTAACTATAATCAATTACTATGAACATGTTTCATTATTGACAAAACAGTATCCAAATGCTTGATTTGAATTTTGGACTATACTTAAAAACTACTTTAAAATCTAATTCTTTCTTTATTTATGTTTATAAATAATCATATAAAATTAATTATATTTTTTTCCATTTAAAAAAAAATGTTTTTGTGAAATATTTTGGTTCTTTAAAAGAAATTACACACTGTAACAAAATAGTGTTGGTTTAACTTTAAAAAAAAATAAGTAACCCGGTTGCATTAAAATTTTAAGTTCATTGAAATGGAAAAAATGAGTTAATACAATGAAGGAGATTAATTTAATCTCCAGAAACTCAAAATATTATGTTACCTGAACTACATAAATTATCTAAGTTGATTTGACAAAAGAAAAAATGTTGTGATTACAAATCATGAAAATGTTTTTTTTTGCAGTGGTTTGATACTTTATCTAATCCAGTTGAAAGTTCCCAAATTCTTTGCGGGCTGCGGTTTTGAACTGCCATCATGTATAATATGAATGATGCAATGTCTACTTTGTGTCCCACTAAAAAGGGATTATAGGTAAAGAGCGATCTCATCCCCTACAGCTCTCCTTATGCTGTTCAGGAGCTCCTCGGGGAGAGCTTAACTGAGAGCTGGCTCATTCAGCACAGGGGTCTTGGTGGGGTCCTGAGCTCTTCCGCTGATGCTCATTTCCTCAGACTGCAATAGAGAGAGAGACAGAGAGGGGGAATGAAAGAATCAAATATATCAGCAGCAGTGTAGACCCCCCCAGCTCAGCATCAGCATCAGCCAATGGGGAGTGAGAGGAGGCTATTTTACAGCCCCCATCTATCACTGACAGCACACCGGACAGCACTCACTACTCTCTCGCTCTCCGTCTCTCATTCTCTCGCACCCTATATCGCTCGCACTCTTCCCAATGCCCCGATACCGCCGCCCTCTAACTCCTTCAACTTAATGTCACCTTAAATATTTTTCTGTCATTTCACATCCCTTCCTCTTCCCCCTTCTTTATCCCTTTCCTTTGAGTTAGGCGAAAGATCGAGAAACAAACACTCCACAGGTCACGGCGATAAGCATTCGGAGCTAATTCTCTCTTCCCCTGTGTATTCCTCTACAGGCTGGAAGCTGAATCCAGTGGTGGGAGCTGTCTATGGTCCTGAATTTTATGCAGGTAAACTGCATTTGAGTGTTGTGGTCACAGGGTCCCGCTCAGATACTTGCTTTGATTTAGCGTTCTTCAGATGTTGTTTGATTTCAAAGAGGCAAATTTCGAGGCTGAAGCGCTTCAAAGGGACACTTAAGAAATGATTTTAAAACGACGCCCAGCTCTCCCATCATCCACAATGCATTTGACAAAGCAATAATCAGCCAGGCCATCATTTCCCACTGAGATGGAGCTGTTTCCTGAACCGCAGATTAGGGAGCGTCTTTGTTTGACTGACTTGTTGTCTTTCTTTGTGCTGTTGTTTTCCCTCTCGATCTTTGATTTCTTTATTGCCGTTGGTTCTTTGAGCCCTTTGCATCCTAATGAGGGGGAAATGGTATTACAGTATTTCATTTGGAAGAAGTGCTGAGCACATAGCAGCTCTTTAACGGCCTGCCTTTTTGCTCATTAGACTAAAATCTGTTCATTTCAGGACAGCTTTACAGCAAAACTCTAAATAACCATCGGTGACAGAAAGCAGTCATTTATCATTTTTATCTGACTTTTTTCCTCTCCCTCTCCCCCTCCCTCCCTCGGTTCTGGCATGCATAAACGCACAACTGAACGCAGCCGTTACACGATTCCTCTCGATCGAATACACACAATGTGCATATGTAGAGCGCATAAAAATGCTAATATGCCAGGCAATCCGATGCACGTAAAATGTTTATGCATGCTTTGACCCAAAGTATGCTCTAAAAACATGCATGTGATTCCTTCACACCTCCCATCGGTACATACACCTTCCCAAAACATCCCATCAAATCAGATTTATCGTGGTCTGGTATTGCGCCGAGTATCTAACCCTAACCCTCTGCCAAATTATTACCCCGCTCATTGAAGTCAGTACCTGATTGCCCATTCCTAACCCCACCCCAATCCTAAACCTACCACAACACTTGCACTTCAGCAGCTCAGCTTGGGGAGCCGGTGTCGCTTGATTTATTGGATGCTAATTTTTCAAGTCGTCTTAACATGCCTCTAAAGTTCGCCAAGCCTAAACGACACCATATGCCTCCTCTGTTCCCCAGAGGGCAACCAGTGGAGAGGATACAAAATGGAAATAAGATATAGATTTCGCTTACTAAATAAGGAACATTCCGGAATGTCCCCCCGCCCCCCTTCACACGAAATAATTATGACTGCATTTAATGTACTTTGTTGGGGGAGGGGCGGCGCTGAAATCGGATGTAAAGGTGATTAATCACTGTTTATCAGTCCGAGTTTCTGTGCGGGAGATCAGCGGAATTGGGCACCATAAATCGTGCGCTGCTGACAGCGCACTCCGTCTCCATTCGTCCGGGTGCTACAGGTTTATTGTCCTCAAATCCCATTCAGGAGAATGACTGATGAGGGCCGCCGACTGCCTGCTTTTAACCTCTTCCAGGGAAGTCGGGCTTCTCTCTTCCCCGTAAGACTCCCTCCCTGGCTCTCATTTCTCTACTCCTCTTGCTTTTCACAGCCTTCTCTCGACATATATCGCTAATTCTATTTCCCTCTTCATCTAAGCCTGGGGTGTTTTCCATCTGCCCTTTTCTTACTCACTCTATCCTTAAATCTCAATATCTTCTGTCTTCCCTCGGTCTCTCTCTCTCCCTCAGGCTCTTAACTAGCACCGGGTTGCCAAAGCCAAATTAGAGATCCAGACGCGAGGCTGAGGCGCTAGCCGTGCTCGGGAAATTTAATTGTGCAATCCAGGAGTCGTTTTTCCCGCCTCGCTCGATCCGCACAGGCGGCGCGTGCATGAAGGACGTGGGAAACGTAATATTGATTGATTGACAGCTCTCTCAGCCAATGAATTTGGTCCTTGGCAGCATGTTGAGACCAACACGCCAATAAGATTAAAATGCAAAGTAGTTTTCAGGTTTAAAAAAAAAAATAGATGATAAAATATATTGAGTGATGTTTGGAAAGGGACGTTTGACTTCATTCCATGTGTGTCTGATCAATAAAAATCACTGGCTCGAAACATACCTTACGCAATTACGTGAATGACAATTACTTGCGTCAATCCATTCCAAAATGTGTCAACTGGCAATCAAAATGCAACACAAATATGCACGGTGTTGCCACAAGGGGGAGCTATAACAGGCATTAGTACAGACTGTATTCTTCTGTGGTGTTTTTCTTTGTCTTCTTGGTCTACTGTCAACTACTGTTACATTTAGTTAAACTGATAAT
The DNA here is from genome assembly GCA_038021265.1 of Cyprinella venusta. Lineage (NCBI taxonomy): Eukaryota > Metazoa > Chordata > Actinopteri > Cypriniformes > Leuciscidae > Cyprinella > Cyprinella venusta. The sequence goes on from CM075877.1 coordinate 24,268,545, forward strand.
ATTAGAGTGTCTAATAGGGTGCCAGAAATAGAAGCTCAAGATATTTCACGTATTCTACAACATAAAATACATCACCAGCTTTTGCGTTTCTTGAAAAAGGTGGTTGCTAGCAAGTGGCTAAAAAAAATATTGTTGGTTTAACTTAAAAAAATTAAGTAACCTGGTTGCCTTAAATTTTTAAGTTGATTGAACTGGAAAAAGTGAGTTAATACAATGAAGGAGATTAATTTCATCATCAGAAACTCACAATAATAAGTTATCTGAACTAAATGAATTATTTAAGTTGATTTGACAAAAGAAAAAATGTTGTGATAACAAATCTTATAATATAAGAAAATATTTTTTTTACAGTGAGAGGTTGTTTGGGACATTAAATGTCATCACCTTTCATATTAAAATGTTTGCAGCCTTGTTATGTTTATACCGGTACTTACACTCTTTGCAAACTATTTGGTAACATTTTACTTGAAGGGGTGTGCATAAGAAATACATGACTCCTTCATAACCATGACATGACATGTCTTGAATATGAAGTTGGGTTTATGACAACTGTCATTAAGTGTCTTTCGCTCAATAATGACATTTTAAATGCAAATGTGACATTGTTTAAGATGCCTTTGTTATGACATCTTGACATAAACCATAACATCATAACCTGTCAGTGTCTTTGTCATGACAACTTGACATTAAATTAAGTTAAACTTGTCATTGACATTGGCTGTCATGAGGTCATTATAACTGTGTCGTGAATATCTTCGTGACCTCAACAGTGGTTCTAATTGAATTTGTCATTAAAAAGTTATAATGGATTCATGACAGCCAATGTCAAAACCAACCACCTGACGTGTATGACAGGTTGTGATGTCTTAGTAATATCAAGTTGTCATGACAAAGACACTGACAGGTTATGATGTATTGGTTTAGGTCAAGGTTTCATAAAAAAAGACATCGCAAACAATGTCATATTTGCATTAAAATGTCATACCTGAGCGATTGACACTTAATGACAGTTGTCATAAACATCCTTCATATTCATAACATATGTCATGTCATGATTATGAAGGTGTCATGTTAATCTTATGCACACCCCTCCAAGTAAAGTGTTACCAACTAGTTTAACTCAAACTTTCCAACTTGGAAATTTTGGTGGTGACATTGAAGAAATTGCTACCGTGGTGTAGTTTGTTTATGCTATAGTCTAACTTTTAACTTTTATTTGTGATTGTATTTTGGTTTGAAAATTCATTAAGGTTGCATTCATTTGTGAAGATTAGATTAATGAACAAAACGTGTAAGAATAATACACTCTTATAGATAACAGAGCTTATTTCCTGGAATATTGAAGACATGCAGAAGACAATGGAAAAATCCGATTGTCTTTTTGTCGAGGGAACATTTAAAGGTATCTTTAGAGCCCTTAGGTTTAATGCCAGAACAGCAACACAACAAATGCTACAAGTATAAATTATATTCAAACGTTCACACCTGCTGTCTTTTTGAGAGCGCGTAATAGTGCACCCATGTGTGTGCACCCCTTTAAAAGAGGTGCATTGTGGGCATTTTATGCTTTTTCAATTACAAAACCACTCAAATAAATCTATAATTGAAATTAAGTAGTCTAATTACAATATTAGAAGTATCGGGGGGAGGAAAAAACTCCCTTTAATCTAGCAATGGTGTAATTTTCCTCATGATATGGGTTTATCGGTGGTCTGATTATCTAAAGACATTTCACAATAGCACGCGGTGTGAGAGAGGCCCTCATCCGGCGATTTCCAGTCGCACCGTATTAAAGGAGCCAGTCTTGCAGTAAATGAAAGAGACCTGGGGGGGTTGGGGATGTAATTGCCCCCACACCTCCATCCAAACAGCCCAATGGGACTCTTTCCAGCGCCAGAGATACCCCTGTGTAAACCCAGATAAATGCAGCAGTGTGCCAGCATCCCTATCGGTTCGGACTCTAGATGTGCAGATGTGAAGGGTTTTTGACCTTCTCTCATGTTAAAATAACAGGTTAGCACAAGGGCTGCAAGTATTTATGCTCACACACACTTCTGCCTTTGTGTGTTTCCTAGGCTTTATGGAGTGTCATAACTGGCTGGAATGATTTATGGCTTATTATTGAATCGGTGCTGCGTGCAGACCCATAGCTCATTATGAGATTACATTTATGTACGTCATGGCACACATAATGTACACACACACAAAAATCAAAGAAAATATAAGAGCATTGTCCATGACTGGAATTCGGGATAAATTGACCATGGCCTGGCATATATCAGAGACGACCACTGTTTGGCATATTAACACCGACTCTATAGCTTAAAAGGGACAAATTAAAATGTCAACTGCTCCATGCTATATCAAAACGAAAGAGCAAACGCCTTACCTTCAGCCATTCGTCTTTCTTTTACGTCTGACGAAGGGCCGTACCTCTCCGCCGCTGATTGGTGTGTCGCATACAAGAGATTTTATTGTTTGTTTGTTTGTCTGAGAGGAGATACAGGAGTCGAGCGAAAATTATACCAGTGCCTGCAAACCCCAGGGCCAAAAGTTTGCTGAATGTGAATCGAAGAAGAAGTCTTTACACCAAGGCGGTGTGCTAAATTTATAGACATACATATATGTGCTCAAAATAAACCCAGCTGACCTCATTAAAAGGGCTAACTTTGACACATATTGACTATTAACTGAGTGCTGCTGCCTGTACAGTAATGATCAGGAGGAGGCGCAGGTTCTGTTTGGGGATATGAAATAACTGAAGAGGGCTGTCCTGCTCCTCTGAGACACAGAATAGACAGTGATGGTGTATTCAGTGCATAAATGAGAACGAGAGCTTTGTGGGCCGCACTTCTGGGCTGTGTTTTGCTTGCACAGTACTATGGGTAAATCTGGCTGTGTCATTGACTCATCAGGGCCATCCTCAGTGAAGGTTAAAGAGAGACTTGAGTGTAATATACTCTTATCCTTTTTAAAGTTTTAATCATTTTCCTTATCGTCTTTTTCTCCTTTCCTTTAATACCATTAACCATACCATCATTTAATACCACCGGTGAAAAAAAGGAACTGCACTCTTAGTACACGCCAATAAACAGGAATACAGAGTAATGTTTTCATATTCTCCAACATCCAGCTCTTTCTCAGTCGGAGGAGAGCAATTTCTGATATTATTTTGCTTTTTTTATTTGGATCCTGCACCCATATTTATCAACTTATTGGATTTGTTTGCCTTTTTCTGTTTGTCTTAGGTCATTTTTAACCCCAAAATAAGACAAAAAAATGCATATTTTGCTTAAAGCTGCAGTCTGTAGTCTGTTTTTTTTGGGTTAAAAATTAACCAAAATTTGAGAATTTGCATAACCAGCCAGTGTTAAAAAAGTTAATAATTAAAGTAAAGTTAATAATTCTGCGAATGACTGCAATTGCAGATTTCAAACAGAGATGGCGACAAAGAGGCAAAACAACAGACCGTAGCTTTAAAGAAAACAAAGTATAAAGTATAAAGTAAATCCTATATCATTAATATTATTTTTATTAATATTATTTTCATTATTTTCATTAATATTATTTTCTTTATTAAAGTAAAATAAAGTATAAAGTAAATCCTATATCATTAATATTATTTTAATCAAGACCCACAATTTTGGCATTTTCCTTCTGAGTTCTTTACAATATATAGCAATTGTAAGTTGCTTTGGATAAAAGCGTTAGCTAAATGTAAATGTAAATATACAACACCAGAAATCTCATTCCAGAACAAAAAAGAGATAATTCAGAAAGAAAATGCCGCGATTGTGTAAATAAAATATGTTTTTTTAGGGCTGTCAAACGATTAATCGCGATTAATCGCATCCAAAATAAAAGTTTGTGTTTACATAATATATGTGGGTGCAATATACAATATATATTGGGTTGAATATACATGCATGTGTGCGTATTTATATATATACAAAATAATTATACACAGTGCACCCAGAAATATATTATGTAAACACAAACTTTTATTTTGGATGCGATTAATCGCAATTAATCGTTTGATGGCCCTAATGTTTTTGTTTACACTTTCATTATATGGTGGTTTTTGTTCAGTAATTGTAATTTAATTGAATGAAAACAAAAATAATTGCATTACAGTAATGAGACTCATAGCTGAGAACAATAGAAACTCGGTAAATACAGTAATGACAATTTTTTAAGTGTTCATACTTATCCAGTCAGATTAGACTTTGCGAGATTGAGAAAGAGCTTTCGGTTTTAATGTGCAATATGCATCTAATGGACTGAGCTGCGGGCAGTCTGTGGGCGTCTGTGGCCGAGACTGTGTGAAATGTGACCTGGACATGTTTTCACCCATTTATTGTTACACATGCTGTTTCAAGTTTCATTCTGTCTGCTTCACTTTCACGTCCGTGTATCTTTCCTTAACATGCATAAAGCCTCAGTCTCTCTCTCTCTCAACTCTGCCACCTCTCCCAGTCTTGACCCTGAGTTGTCCCTGTTCTCCTCCAGGCTGGGTCTGGCCCCAGCGGTGGCGTGAGGCTGGGGAAGTGTGTGTGGGGGGGGAGAGATGAGGGATGGCGCCAGCCTGTGATTGCATCTCTAAACAATCCTCTCCATCTGCTCTCTCAACCCTGTGTGCCAGAACCTTGTGTCTCACCTACAACAACCTACCATCTCCCCTGCCTCGCACACACCCCTCCAGAGTGGGAGAGCAGCCAGACACACACACACACACACACACACCCCACGCACAAGCGTTCAGAGAGACCCACAATAGAGAGGCTTCCCCAGACAGGGTTTGCCTTACCGTTTCGCTCTCTAAGATTAATGGTAAATATTTTGCTGGAAAGTTTAGTTTAGTTTGTTGCTTCTCAATTGGTGTGGTAGTTTATGCTCGAATGTACACTATGAAGGATTTTTCATGTCATTTTTTCCATAAGAAATTAATTATTGAGCCAATAAATGGGATACACAATGGTGGTGAGCCAATTTTAGAAGGGTTTTTTTTACATTTTAATTGTGTATGCTTATTGTTTTTTTATTTTTACATTTAGATTACCTTTGCCGTGATCTTATCCTCGCAAAGGTTAATCTTCAAAAACACAAATATTAATATTTCACAAGATTTTAAGGTAAAATTAAGCCTGTATCTATATTTTGTGATGCCTAAATTCACAAACAGAGCATTATATTTTATATTTAATTTCATTTAATTTTTTTATATATTTCTTGTATATTTATTTTTATTTTTATATTTTTTTATATTTATTATTTTATTATATATTTTTATATATATATATATATTTTTTATATTATTTTAATATCAATAATTCACACGTTATCTGCAGTTACATGAAAATAATTATTGGTGTTAACAGACAGAATTTAAATATGAGTCCATCAGTTGCTCCACAAGTAACTTGTTGTTGATGTTGACAGACAGCCCAGAATTCCATAGTGCACCTTTAATAAATATCACTTCTGAGTTTGAAGGACATTTTGGTTTTACATTTGCACACATCTTGAAATGTATCGGGTTGCACACAAATCTGGGTCCTGAAGCAAAACAGTTTGAGAATCACTGGCTGTAACATGCTGCCATGTTTGATGTTTTGTGCCAACATGACGCACCGGTTGACATCCGTCTGAGTTGTTTTAAAGCGTCACTTTTTCGGATGACAGTGCGTTGTCACACTACCGACTGAAAGCCGATTGGTGGTGACAGGTGTGCCTCTTAGAAGCAAAAGCTTATGTCACCACCTTTCTTCTCTCCTTTTTTCCAGTGACAGGCTTCCCCTATCCAACCACAGGGGCGACGGTGGCTTACAGGGGTGCCCACTTGAGAGGCAGAGGTCGTGCCGTCTACAACACGTTCCGTGCTGCACCTCCACCCCCTCCCATTCCCGCTTATGGAGCGTGAGTTCACCCAAAACATACACATACAGGACCGTCAAATAGCTCACCTTGTTTTTGTCCAAGCCTGAGGCCATTATTAGGTAAACTTCTGCACTTAAAAGCACTGTCATAAAAGGGTCATTTTCGCATTATATGTGCTGCAGCCTTAACGTGCAACATGACCGCTTGATGGCTATAAAGTGCGTTACACTCTAATGGCGAGCCCTACCAGTTTTCCCCAGTGACAAGACAGAGCATAGCCCATTATAAAGCAACATTGTTTTCCTCTAAGCACAGAAAATGGCCGGCTTTCCAATCTGCTCTATTTTTTCCTTTCCTCACTGTCTGGAGTGCATTGTTTTGTCTGCTGAATGAATGCAACACTGCATAATTTATTTCATTCTCTGTACAGTGTGAGGAAACTCCATAGACGTTCAGCACTGATGTGTTGTGTTTTGTTATTTCTTGTTGCGTCTTTGCAGTGTGGTTTACCAAGATGGCTTCTACGGTGCTGAGATCTATGTGAGTATACTCGGTTTTGCTGCTATTTCCACTGTTTCGGTAAATTAAGGAAAGTTTGTATGCAACGCTGAGCCTAACCTAAGCATCTGGTGCTGAATCTTTCATAAGGACAAGGGTCAGCTCAGGTCAGCATGTGCAAATCCACCAGGATGGCCATTTGTGGTGTACTAAATACCTTTTTGGGTTCCCCCGTGCATTCCACTACATGGAACAATGAAATCACACACGGATAAACTTTGAAGACTGTAGTTGATCTCAATGGATTGTACGATAATGCTAACATGTACAGTGTGGATTGAACCAAAAACAAACCCCCCTCCGCACTTAACGTCTCATTCTTCCACATTTTATCTCCACTGCGGCCTGGTTTCACTCTAAGTGGGAGGAAAATCACGCCGGATCAAGTTGATGAAGTCGACGTTACAGTGTTTTTGTTTTAATTTCTGGCGTGCGTTTGATCCGCCTTTCCCTCAGCTTCCATTAAAATACAGCCCAAAGGCCTCACTCTACAGCCCGAGATTGTGCCCAGGCCCTATTGTTTTTGACAGGCCGTCAGAACGTATTAGTCTGTCAGGTGATCAGAGAGCGTGCCTCCCTTTCCCAGGATTATTTCACTGCATGAAAAATGGAAATTAATTCAACATTTAGATCTGAAACGGGACAAATGAACATGGACGTAATTGTGATGCCTTTACCTGGCACGCACAACAGTATGTTTGCCACCAAGTTAGCCAGGACCGGGGTTTTAACCCCATAGATCACAGTCAAACGGATTTTTGATGAATGCACGTGACACGTGTTCACTGAAGTCAGAGTCTGCCTCTAAGGAGTTGCCGATCAACTTTTGAGTTGCCTGAAAGCAAGATAACTTATATAGGAATTGTTGACACAACAAATTCTCTCGATAATTAGTGTCAGTGTTTTCTCACTCTCATGTCGTTCTAAACCTGTATGCTGATTTTTAAATTAATCTTTTCTATATAACCTTTCTTCACACATACAATATCAGTTTATCCCTCAAACCGTCATCCTGTAATTGTGGACAAATGTGGGCAACACAGGACTCAGGTGTAATCCTAATTTTTATTTATTATAAATGTTGTATCACTGCCTTTGATTAAGTTTTGTCTATCCATTTATGGTGTTTTTTTTATTTTGGGGGTATTTTTGAATTTATTTACTTCAAAAAGTACCATATTTTCTATGTAAATTATGCTTATTTTGATGTTTTATTTTTTAAATTTTTTCAACTACATTAAAATATCATCCCAATAAGTTCTTAGAGCTAAAACCTAAAGATGAAGTGACTTTGCTGTCACCTGGCGTCTTATTTTGGCTTATTTTAGAATGGTGTAAATTATAGTTTTTCCCATTCATTTCTATGGGTGCCCATTTTTGACCCAAATACAAGATTAAGGAGGGTTTTTTCACCCACTTAACATTAGAATTGAGTAAAAAAAAATTGTGTGTGTTCAGGAGGCAAACATAGGAAAAGTAGCCAAGTCTTGTACTGCTCAGATCAAGGGAAGTATATTTTTAAAAAATAAATCAAAACCATTTTGCCCACATTTGTCTAGAATGCGGTTTTAGGGTCATTGTGACCAGGCACTATCAAGCTCTAAAAAAGCACTGTTAATATAGCATAAAGTAGTCTTTAAGACTCATGTTCTATATATTCACCCAAATGATTGGGATAAAATTATTTTTTTGAAGATATTAATACTTTTATTCCAACATTATTGGTCTTGTAGTGTCTCGTAACGTAATGCCATGATGTCAAGCTCGAGATTTTATAGTGGTTTTGTGATAGGCCGTGGTTATTGTATGGAAAAATAATCTTAGGGTGTGTAAATAATTACATAAATATCATATGTGGTTTACCTATCCCTTTAAATGCATCCGTGTGGGGAGTTGATGAAACCACCGGAATTAAGAATCTGTAACTTGTTCGGAATCCATGTACACACTCTTCTATGACCTGCTTTTTCTTCAACTCCAGTAGCTAAACATTTGATCTTAGCAGAGGAGCACTGGACATTAATCCCGAGCTGAAAAATAAATGAGAGCATCTATAATTCAGCGCGCAGTCCTGTATCTGCGATGCCTCGGTCCTGCACGCGCTCTGGCACCGCGATTATTCACATAATGTTCCAGTGATGTCAGCGAGCTAAAATCACAAAGAGCGGAGCTGCGTTTCATTAAAACAGACAGTTCAATAAACACCCCAGCCACTTAGATACACGCTTGCAGCCAGCAAATACATTCCCTGTTGTTTAAAGCTTGGCATGTTTGTAGTGTAAGCGTTCACGAAACATCACCCGGAGAAGACTAGCAGACAGCGCTCGGTTGTTCCAGCTAACCACCTCGACTAACGTCTGATGCCGCTTACAAGTCGACTATTAATAGCTAGCTTGAACGGAGCAATTAATAGCTTTGTCAGATGTCATCTAATGCTTATACAAGCAATATTTAGTGTTGTCTTGTGCCGTTCTCCAGCCACGGATGAGCACGTTGTGTGTGTCAAGACTGCTCCCCTGGGCACCGAGCCAGGGGACTCGTATTGGCCAGCCACATTAATTAAAAGGCCCCTTCAATAGCTTCAGCCAAATCTTCCATTTGGTTCATTCGCAGTAAGCAAACATTGACTGATTTTAATTGTTTATACCAGATTGCCACTTACCATGCTGATCGATAGTTGCCCGGCCCTGCCATTTCAATTGATGGGATTGATGCGCCCTGGAAAGACAAGCCGTTGGTTGCACCACTATTGCTGCACTCAGCTTAGATAAGTGAAGACGCTCAGATGGTTCGCTTTCGGACTTGGGCTGTTAAGCATCTGTGCCGAGATCTATATGAAGAGCTAATGCAGTCAATCTGACAATTCCCCATTAAACAAAAAGGCTTCACAAAAAGCTGTATTGGCAAACTAAATACCACCTAAATCACTCAGCGCTGATTTTAGTGAGCATTGACAGCCCTTTTCAGCAGCACTCTTAAGGTTGGAACTGAGCTTTTGGGATTCACTGCATTGTTAATGTATGAACAGTCCAGTTATATTGTGGTTCTAACATTTCATGTCACCCATGTCCTGCTGTTTGCGTGTGTCTGACGGATGCCCTTATGTAATTGACAGGGTGGCTATGCAGCATACAGATATGCCCAACCAGCCGCAGCAGCTGCAGCAGCCTACAGTGACAGGTAAGTGTCCAGCAGCACTTCCTGTTTGGTTTAGTTAAAGTTGAGAGGAATTAAGGGCCGGATTTACTAAACTGGGCAAATTAGCGTGAGAGCGAAATTCTAAAAAGTGCCGATGGGAGTGGAAAGTTCTGCAGCTAGCGTCTGCTTTAAAGGAGTAGTTCACTTTTAAATAGACTTTTGCTCATAATTTACTCACCCCCATGTCATCCAAGATGTCCATGTCTTTCTTTCTTCAGTCGAAAAGAAATTAAGGTTTTTGATGAAAACATTGCAGGATTTTTCTCCATATAATGCACTTTTCTGGTAACGAAACGGTTCAAGGTCCAAATGACAGTTTCAGTGCAAACTGTTCAAAGGGCTTTAAACAATTCCAGACGATGAATAAGGGTTTTATCAAGCGAAACGATCGCTCATTTAAAAAAAACAAAAAACAAAGTTTAAGTTTTATGAGCTCAAATGGTCGCCCGCTCTGTTCTGTGACGCACATTCGTGACTCTCCTGTTCGAACTCGTTCATCAAAATGAACGAATCTTTTTTCTGAGTCAATTCACTCATTTCGTTCGTTGAATCAACCAAATGACACCAAAAAAGATTTGTTCATTTTGATAAACGAGTTCGAGCAGGAGATGATTCATTTAAATTGCATATGCAATAATAATGTCCACACCATTTCAGTGTTCATTTTTCACTGAGTGTCGTTTTTTAACGGCCGTTTTTTAACGCCAAATGAGGGTTTGCGCTGGCACAAGCTGTTAGTAAATCTGGCCCTATCAGTTTTACAAAATGTATCTTTATGGCTGTCATAGTTAGCATGTTGACTTGACATATTTAATGTTTGTTTGTTTTTACTTTTCTACCAAATTTGTTATAGTTTAATTCTGCTTTTAAAGACAGCTTTTGTTATAATTATTTAAGAATTTTAGACATTTAGATTTAGATGTTTCTTTATATGTTAAACAGCATAGTTACAATATATGGTCGTAACCCTTGAGATAATTTCTAATTACCCTGCCCCAACATCTGGTTTCAATAGAAAATGTCAAGACATCAAAATTTGCATTTATGAAGCTACTTCATCATCATTTCATAAGTTACAATTCAAATATAAAAGCTCCTTCTCTGGTTTAATCTTATCCATTGCAAGTTTTAAATGAGATCCGAAATCCTTCTGGAAAAGTGTTTCGTCAGCTCTGAAAGTCCGGTTTGAGTTTACAGATCTGCTCTCTCATTAAACCGGCTTAAATGAGATCATTTAGACATCCCTTCCCTATCTTTGATAAACTCTCACCCTTTAAACTTGAATTCAACCTGAATTTCTGTAACCACTTAGCTTACTCACTTCAGGCCACAGGGTTGAGTGTATGTGTGTGCGTGAAGACGAAGGTGGTGCAGGGTTGTCAGTAATTTATCCAGGACCTGTGGGGACCCTGTCAGGTTGGATCAGGCCAGGCACTGGTTTAATCTAGGCAAGATTGAGCGTGTCAGTGCCGATAAGGCACGGCCCTGCCTGCCAGCCTGAAGAGCCCAGATAATGTAAGATTTATCAGAGCCAAGCACAGATCCACATCAGAGCAGGTGACAAGACTGGCATTCCACCGCACTTATTTCAGCCCCCTTCCTGCGTCCCCTCTTTCACTCCGGCTCTCTTTTTCTCTCTCCACCTCTTTCTGCATCACTTGTCGTTCAACTCCTTGCTTTCACAAAAGCCAGCTCTGCGTTGTGCTCTCTAATTTGAGATGTCATGGGGAAGGGGGTTTAAAAGTAAGTGTTTAAATTTCACAGACTTTTGAACTAGCCTCTTTAAAGAGTGTTAACTCTGTCATCATTTCCTCTCGTGACTTACTTTCTTCTGTACGACATAAAAATATATATACTCTGAGATGTTTTTTTAACTGTTGTTGTCAATGCAATGAAAGTCAATGGGGCCCAAAACAGCATTAGGGCTCATTGTGTGGCAAAACATGTTTTTGTGTTCACACAAGAGAATAAAAGTCATGCAGGTTTGAAATGGCAAATTAAATGATCATGTATTGCTTTATCTCAAGCCTGAATGACTTTTTCTTAAGTTGAACATGAAAAGAAGATATTTCGAGAAACCTCTTTGTGTCCCAAAGAAGAAAGTAAGTCACAGAAGGGTTAGAAATTATAGAAAGAATTTTCATTTTGGGGTGAACTATCATTTAATTATCGAGTGGAGACCGCTTTTGTTACCTTTGGATTGGGTAATTCCCGCTGCCTGGTTAAGATGCAGGTTAAGTAGCCCGGCCCGGCTGGAGTGTTTCGGGGATTCCCAGCCGCCCTCGTCTGCACTGTCACAAGCAGTTAAAATCCCCTCCGCTCGGCTCTCTCACTCCACTGAGCTGGCCTGACCTTTGATGTTGTAATAATCCCGGACGACAAAAAACCTGGTCAGATCCGATAGTATTTCCATATGTAATAGCATGTCTGGGCCCAGGATTTTCCCCCGTCTCTCCTCTTTTCTCCTCGCTCAGTCTGTGCCCTCGGCACCCGGCTCGGCCTGCCTTATCTGCTCCCTGCAGGCCCTCATTTGCAAGCGTGTGTTTGTAGGGAAAGTCAACAAATGAAGAAGGGAAGTGTTGGGGGTTAATAAATAAATAAAGAAAGAAGTAAGGCCCATCTTGGAGGAATTAGTTCCAAATCGGTACCAATGAAAAGAGTCAGAGAACGCCACCGCCGCTACCAGCCCTGTGCCTCTTTACAGAGCAGCTTGGGTAAACAAGAGAGGGCAAAGGAGCATGAAAAGGATAAAGAGAGCTGTGAACATAAACTCTCTGCCTCCTTCACTCGCTTTTTTAATGCGCACGCACAACAACACAAAATCCAAAGCATCCATGCATCTCTTTGCTTGCTGGGTCTTTCCTGTGCGCAGTACCTTTAGAACTTTGTAACTTTTAAAATGAATTTGCTAATGTTGTAATTTAAGGACGTCATTTTTATGAAATGCTTTGCCATTCATTTTATTTATTTATTCAGACTTGATTATTTACACAGTAGCCATTGCTTAGTTTGCTTACATGCGGTGTGTTTTTAAATATGTATATATATTTTAACCAACTTTTAAGATTGTCATACATATTTCTGAAGGATGTTGTGAGTTAAAGCATTTTACAAATTCTAACATGGAAAGGGATTTTGAGAACAGGAAAAAATAGTTTTTTTCTGAAATATTTTGATTAGAGGAATGATGAAAATAAAGAAACACCTGGAAGATTTCTTAATAAAAAATAAAATCAACTAACATGATTTAAAAATGGTAGAAAGGATTTCCTGGGTTTCCTGTTTATACTTTTCTCTATTCTAAGTTTCTTTTCTGTCTTGTCCCTCTCTGACCAATATCATTTTTACCACATGCTCATAAGATAAAAATACTTTTTACTCCAAAACAATAACAGAGCACCTATCACTTTTAACACACTCTTACCTTTATACACAGTGTATTTATGGCAAGCCAGTGATTGCATTTTTATCAGACAGGAAGAAAGAGAGGGCAAGAGAGAGGGAGGAAGGGTGTAGTGATAATGGATCTAGTTCAAATGAACAGCATTCACTGGAGCATCCCATCTTCTCAAAGCTTCAATGCTCCCTCCGTTTCTTCCTTTCCCTGTAGCTATGGCAGAGTCTATGCAACAGCAGACCCTTATCACCACACGATTGGACCTGCAGCCACGTACAGCGTGGGCACTATGGTGAGTCATGAAACATTAATACATGTCCTGACGTTACACGAGCACCCCAACAACATACAAGAGCCCAGTGCAACCGTAATAATGCTGAAAGATATCATTGTGCGTTCTGTCCAATTTATTTAAGTAATGACTAGAATGATTGTAAGTATTATAAAGCGAATAGTAAATGAAGCATGTGCGGCGAGCTGGAGATATGTAGTTGGGGTGACTGAATTCTTAAATATTGTACATGAACATATTCAGGGTCCAAAATTACCAGCCATAAATTTTATAAGCCATACACTTTTATTTTGCTTTATAGACAGACAGACAGACAGACAGACAGACAGACAGACAGACAGACAGACAGACTCTCAGAAAAAAAGTACAAAAGCTGTCAAGGGGCTGTACCTTTTCAAAAGGTAAACCTTTGTCCATTTTAGATGCTAATATGTACATTTTAGGTGTTAATATGTACATTTTAAGTGTTAATATGCATAGTTTAGGTCCTGATATGTACATTTTAGGTGCTAATATGTCCATTTCAGGAGCTAATATGTCCATTTTAGATCCTATGTACATTTTAGGTGGTAATATGTACATTTTAGGTACTAATATATAGATTTTAAGTGTTAATATGTACAGGTGCTAATATTTCCATTTCATGAGCTAATATGTCCATTTTAGGTGCTAATATGAACATTTCAGGTGCTAATGTGTACCACTAAGGTACCAATATGCAGCCTTTGGGTACAAAAGTGTACCTTTTGAAAGGGTACAGCCCCAGTGACAGCTTTTGTACCTTTTTTTTTTTTTTGAGAGTGTAGATGTGCTAATTTTGTTAATTCTGGACCCTGTTTGCATGTTGATATGTGTTCACATATTCTGATGCTCATCAGCTGATATATGTGTATGTGACAGTTTTTCAAGATGGATCCTGAGGATTTTGTATCTGATTAAATGCAATGGGTAACCCAGCATACTGACACTTGATTAGACCTTCCAAATGAGACGTTTTCCTTTGCATATCAGCATTGTCAATGTGATGTGGGGATCGTCGTCCCGTTAATGTTTGTTTTTAGCTAGCTTTTGCAGCTAACATCAAAGATGAAAAATTCTAAAACTCCTATCTGAACACAAAAAGAGAAAACTCTTTATGATTTGTTTTTTGTTTTTTTGCGGCTCTTGGTCGGGACTTTTCTCAAGATTAACGACCATCAAGCTCGTGCAGCAGCGTGCCGAGGGAGATTAAAGAAAAGGCGAGAGATAGAGGGAGAACGACAGGAAAAAAGAACGAGAAAAAAAAAAGATTCCATCGCACCCACCTCCCCCTGCCCATGAGGCTTATTGGACAAACACTCTGCCTAAGACAAATGACTGGAATTTACCAAGTCGACATCCGTGTGATTCTCAAAACCGTACTATTCCCCGGTGCAGCTGCTAGCTAAAAGCTTTCATTAATTAAGACCATTTTTTCCTCTTCATTTACTTAATTAAAACTGTGGCCTGTGTTGCTTTTTTGCCTCATTTTTCCTTTCTTTTTTTTCAAATTTTCCTCCCTTTCTCAAGACTTCAATTTGCCACTTTAAGGCATAGCAAATATCCTCCGGTCGAACGAGGGGCCGCTGGGGGGCCGAGGTGAGCACTCAGAGTTCTCAGTGATGCCGGGACCAAAACCGGTTGCGACTTAAATGAGCAGAACTCCTCTCAGTACTTGCACTGAGCCTGCTGAGAATGAAATGAATATCATTAAATCTTATTTGACCAGCAGATCACAAGTTAAGAGTATTTAATAATGAGCCCCTCAGAGAGTAAGAAAAAAGTTAGTTTCCTTTGCTCTCTGTTAGAACAGAATTCATTCCACGTTTAAGGCGTGTGTGTTTAGCACAGGGTCGGAGCTGAGGAGAACGGTCCATAGAGCCTTTGAAGTTTTTTGTATTTGGCAAGAGTTAGTAGGCACTACTCCAAGAGAGGTCTGAAAAAGCAGCGCATGTTAGATGTCTGGGGCAGGCGGCCATGATGGAGAGGTTCGATAAAGAGCAGCTGATGAAACTCAGCAGCAGGATTCAACGGCCTGTTTTAGTCGCAACCCGGTTGAACCCGCCAAACTCTGAACTCTGACACGACCCGCCCTGAAATTCACACTGTAATTTCCTTACAAAAGCAAAACGAGACGAAAGGGAAGAAAATTTCAAGAACTGTTCACCCCAAAGAATCTATTTAACACTGATTGGGTCCTTTTTGTTTTTTCATCTTTGATGTTGCAGGCTAGCCTTTACAGAGGAGGTTACAGTCGCTTCACACCCTACTAGAGAGAGAATCAATCCCCCCGACCAAACAAACAAACAAACAAACAAACAAAAAAAAGAAAGCAAACACAAACAAACAACCCACCCACCTCCACCGTCAAGGTTTGCAAAGCGCGAACCTTCCCCGAACAGTCACATTTGGGCTAAAGCTCTGCTTATCATCCTGCGGTTATCCGGCATTTCTGTTGCTTGGCTATTGATTTGGAATCTGTTTTGTTTGTATTGAAATGTGTGGTCCGGGAGGGGAGGGGCTGAGTGACAGAGGGGAGGGGGGGTGGTGGGGGGGGGGGCTGTCCAATGAGTTTTCTCATTTAGTCGCGGTGTAGATTTATGGGCATGAGCTCAGCTGATTTATGTGGACAGGGAGTGGGCCAGGAAGTGAGTTTATTTGCCTGACTAAATGGCACAGCAATGAGCAACTTGAGCAAAACAACAGCAGTGCTAGACTCGCACACGTATATTTGCAGTCTTTGCATTAAAGGCCCCACTGAACACCCACTTATTAGAAGTGACGATGACTGCTATTCATTACAATGAGAAAAGAAAACCTCTAAGGTTTGCTTATGCTATCTGTAAACTAATATAGCCTTACTATTTTTTTTTCCTCCAGTAAATATCAAAGGGGAACATTCATTTACAAATCTCTATGATTGTTTACCAAAACTATATTGCAGTAGTGTTTAAAATGATAGTTGGCTACACGGACCCATCATAGAGGTTTTCAAGTAATTCTGTCACTCACACCCTCTTTCATTTTGACGTACTGTTATGTAACTCAATGAATTTATTGTCTGTATGATTGCAACTGTCATTTGGAGAGATTGATGTCAAGAAGTTTGGTTAAAAAAAGTATTCTATTGCCACAGATGGACTTAAAATACATTTTATGGGAATTTAATATATTATTATTTTTGTCGTTTTTGGTCAAATTGGTAGGGGACAAGCACCGAAGGAGCATAGGCACTTATTGTGACCACTGACGTTATTATTCTTCTGTTTCTTCTTCTTTTGCTCTTGAGTCTGTGGCAGCCCACAGAACCGCTTATGAAATTAAGCACACTTGAGGACAGTCTCAAAAACGCTAGCGCCACCAATTGTCCAAATTTGCACTTACGTTTATGCTAATAACTTTTGAACTGTAAGGGCTAGAAACAAAATAATTTTTTTCCTTTGATTCTTTGGCTCAAGATGATTCTATCACCGCCATGAGTCGAACATACCTAATTTTCTCATATAGGCCTTTATAAAAATTTCCAAAAATTAATTTAACCTATTGTAATAAAGCTTAGATATCGATAGTCTGCATAACTTCCTGTCCGCCATTATGGTTTCCTTTCAAAACCTACTTTTTCAAACTTCTCCTAGACCATTCATCCGATTTTCACAAAAATCATCTGAAATTTGAGGCATGATACTTGCTGCTTGCAGCTATATTTATTATTATTAGTATCTTTATTGTGGTAACACTTTACAAAAAGGTTTCGCTTGTTAACACTTTACTGCATTGGTTAACATTCACTAACAAATAATACTCCTACAGCATTTATTGTTAATATTAGTCACTGCACTGTGAACTAATATGAACATTAACTAAGGTTAATATAGGCTGCAAAAAATATATTTCTCATTTTTAGTTCATGTTAGTTTAACTACTATTGAGAAATGAGAACTTAAGTGTTACCACAATAATAATATTTTGTTTTTTATTTCAACAAACCCAACAAATCTAGTTAAATTTTCTAATACGCAGGAAATAATAGCGAAATATCTAACAATGAAATAATCTTTGAACATATACAGGTATGATATAATGTTCATGTTTGCTTACAATTCATATTTTGAACTAAACCTGTGTGGAAATATGTCTGCCTGTTTCAAAGCAAAAGTAAATATTCATGAAGGAATGCCCTCAGCAAGGTTTCCTTCAGTTTTAATCTGTTAGGTGTCACATAAAGAGCGTACACTTAATCAAGGCCGCTTCTGCCGCTCAGAAGGCATTCTGTAAATAAACATAGTGCAGTAATGTGGAAAGAGAGAACACTTCCCCAATACACGGTCTATTGCACCCTCTAGCTGATGAGATGTCCAGAATCCCACTGCAACTGAGAGATGACAGGGGGAGCAATTACTGCTCAGTGCTCAAATCTCCATCACGCTTATGTTAATATGGAAGACGCAGTCCGCTTGAAAATCATTTTGAATAGAAAATTTTAACTAACAAAGATATAGAGATATACCAGGTATCCAACTATAAGAATTGATTCATTTAAAATAAAAAGACATCCGACTATCCACTGGGAAACCGCTCCCTTTGCAGAGAGTTCCTCGTATGATTTTCTAAACAACATGTTTCTGTATTGATTTGCTGTTGAGTTACGTGTTAAGCGCCAAGAGTATGCGACCTAGTCATAGATCTCCGGGACATTTTTAGTCAAGTCTAAAATGTATGTGGAGGACAGGCCAGGCTAAGAGTTCCCAATAGGAGTGGGATGATTTAAGATATTGTGCAGGGAAACCATTAGGAAAGAGACAAACATGCTCTTCATATAGGGTCAGACAACTTCTCATTGAACACTTCTCTAATCAATTTCTACAAAAAAAAGCTTTAAAACAAAAAGTGTTCAAAAGTTTGGGATCGGTGCAATTTTTAAATGTTTACAAAAGAGCTCTTATGCTCATCAAAGCTTTTATTTAATTTAAAAAAATACAGTAAAATACTGTAATATTGTGAAATATTATTACAATGTAAAATATTTTTTTCCTATTCTATTTTTTGTTTATTTCTGTGATGGCAAAACTGATTTTCAGCATCATTACTCCACACTCTTAGAAAAAAGGGTTCATTGGGGTTCTATATAGAAGCATATAGGTTTCTTTACTCAACTCCAAAGAACCTTTTATGCTAAAAATGTTCTATAATGACAAGAAAGAGCACAAAGGTTCTTTATAGGCTATTATTCATTCACATATTGCATTATTCTGCAAAATTTTGTAGTTGTAATTAAATTATTGTTTATTAAACTGATTATTATTATTATTATTATTGTTTAGTAACTTAATATCACATTTTAATTATGCTGATTTTTGGAGGAGAAAAACTGAAATGGTACTCTTCGTGTGATATTGATTAACTACATAAAATGATATAAATGTAGACATTTTCTAACCCTTTGTGATCATTCACATGCATTCATAAATACATTTTAGGGTCTTGATGTTTGTCAATAATATGAAATATATATTAATCCTGAAAAGACATAACAAATAAGATAATGAATGAACCCAAAAGGTTCCATATAGGACCTTTTTCCTAGTTACAAAGAACTGTAAAAGGTTCTCTTATTATTGAACCCTTAAAAAGGTTTCTGTTTAGAACCTTTTAGGGGTTCCAAATACGTAGTGCTGATAGAACCTTTTATAAGGTTCTATATAGAACCATTTCTTCTAAGAGTGCAGTCCTCAGTGTCACGTGATCCTTGTCACTCAAGGACATTTCTTATTATCAGTGTTGAAAACAGTTGTGCTGCTTAATATTTTTTCTTCAGAAGAATAGCATTTATTTAAAACATTTATAAATGCCTTTACTGTCACAATTTAACATATAATTGCTAAGTATTAATTTCTTTCTTTTTTTAAATACTGACCTCAAACCTTTAAATGTTTGAATGTATTTCGTTTTTATAAACACATTAGAAATATATTCACCCAGACATTAGTTAACATGATAAATGAGTTGAAATAAGGCTTGAAAGTCAAGCGATCAATTTTCAAGAAGATCCAGCCTAACGTTCTTTTCTCAATGGAGAAGCACTTGTGTATGATACGGCGAGAGACTTTCCCCAAGGTGACATTCCCCCCCGAGGCCCAGCACTTTATACAGGACCTGTGATAAGACATGCCAGGCCTTTAGAGAGGAGAGAGAAGAATGAGAAAGGCAGAGTTGGGGGTGGCAGTTATCCTCCCAGTGAAATAGGGCCTCCCTCGTTTCCTGGTTCCTCTGGGCGTTGATCATGTCCTTGTGTCTCTCACACACACACGCACACGCCCAGTAAATAGCAGCCTGCACCCCTCAAATGGAATTGTAAGGGTGGAGTTATAGAAGAAGGGGAAAGAAACCAGGGTAGAGAGGCAGCATCCAAAGTAATTTACTCCACAGATTAAAGATAACAGCATTGAGTCAATAACCACTGATCTCATTTGGAGATACACTAGGCCAGCCAGGCGCGTGGCACAGCCGTTCTGCTCAGTCTATTACCATAGCTGTTGCGGCTGCCTCTTCAGACTCGCCGTTCTCCCATGAGTGTGAAATCACAGCAGCCTATTGTAAAACATAGATTAGATGCATTGCTTTTTTCCACCTTTGTAGGGAGAAATCTACAGCGCAACATAATATTTCACCTAAACGAATGTGTCCTTGTTCCCCTAGTGCTGCGTGCGGCTCACTTGGCTCTAAGAAAAGGGGGGGAAATGGTAGACTGTACAAGCATTAGCAAAACTAAAAACTACGTTTTGTTAAATCATTATTAAATATGTACTGGGAAAAATATATGTTGGCTTAATCGTTTCTGCGAATTAATAATTCGTTCCCGAGACTTACTAATACATCTGCACATTTTACTAATTAGTTCCTTATCGTGGCCACCTTGTAATAATTCTTTCCCTTGGTTTAGTTAAACCAAAACGAGCAAATTAGTTCAATGTGGCCACGATTTACTTAAATGAGGGAATGAATTCTTAATTTGTGGCCACAATTAAACTAAAACGAGAGAACAAATTTGTGGCTTCGATACATATTTCTCCGCAGTCGTGTCCGTAAATATGTTTTCATCTGGGAGAAGTGTTTAAAAGTGGGCTAAAACAAGGGCTTGTTTTCCTTAAATATCCAAACTATTGTTTATCAGAAACCAAAATAGTCTTCTGTGGGAATGGAATACCGGATTTATTTTGCACTGTAAATAACATTGTGATTTTAATTTCTCAAATTTTTCTTTCCATTTTTATTATGTCTGACTTTGAACAATGTGTTGTTAGTGTTGATCAGTTTGAAAATGAAAAGGTGTGGCGTATAAAAACACTATTGCCACTGTGTGTTAAACAAACAAAGTACAAAGTCCTTTCTTTTGTAAACTTATTATACACCCTGAAGAATATTAGGTGGTGACATTTTTATATAATATAATATAATAGGCTTTAAATCCAAATTGTTTATACCTTTTCTGAGGAGAGGAGAAAGCATATTATGTCCAGATGTGAGTCAATTTCTCTGTGCTGTGTGTTGTTGAGCTATTTAAATGTGTGTCCTTTTCTCCTTACATCGGGAAGGTATTTACGGTGCCCTCTGACCTCTGTTTCATTTATGTGGAAGACACAATTTTAATTGACTCACATTTTCTGAAGTGGCTTTACTCAGAGTACAAGCCTTCGTTGTGTTCGGTGCTTCCAACCACGTACTTTGTTAGTCCTAAAAAGTGGCAAAACAACGTTTTTAGTTTGACCATAAACCGCGCTTCCTCTTGTTAAATATCTATGCAGAATTGAAAATGAATTGGAGTTAATTCATGGAAAAGACTATCATATTCCCGACTAAGGCATTTCCATCTCTATTTCAGACAATTAAACTAATCAAGCGACTATATTAGGACTCAATCACCCATTTATTTAATTCCAGCATTTAGGCAGAGAGAAAACACAGCGCTGAGCATGAAATAACTGCTGAGGAGACAGTTTGCAGTCGTCTAAACGAATGTGTGAGCTTGCAGATTGACAAGATGGAAGTCTCCGTCTTGCATGGACGCCGCAGTGGGCCATTAAAAGATTGCCTGTTTAATTAGCTCCGTTAATGCAGTGATTTGTAAGATGGCACCATGGGCCAGGGGCCAGTCCACATAGCAGCAGATTTTCATCTCTCTCAATTTGATGGCACAAATGTTCATTTACTGAGAGGTCTGTTTGAGGGTGCAAAACTGCAAACAGGATGAAATTAGAAGCTAAAAAATAGAAGTTAATAGTAAAATAGAACTGTTTATTTCTCAATGCATCGGCTTAAATTGCATAGAATGATGTCAATAATAGAGCCAGACTACACTGGACATTATATCTGCTGTTACCTCATTAACTTTCTGTCATTTAAAATTGTGTCTATTCCATGTGCTGTGCAATTTTCTTCTGTCAGGGGATTTTTAGAAAATGTTTTTTTAAAGCAAAAACTGTACTCTTTGTACATAATACTATAAATATAAAATATATATGTGTGTGTGTGTGTGTGTGTGAGCACATATTGCAGTCATCTTTTGTATGTATAACCTGTAGTATTAAATGTGTTCTTGCTGTCCATTTCATGTAGGCTTAACATTGTGAAAGTTTCAGCTTATATGAATCGCGTCATCTGTTAAAATCCAACTGGTACATTCTGCTCTCGCTTAGCCATTTGTTTTTGGACTTCCTGATTCAGTAGGTAAAGCCATGTACATAAAATAAAAATAAGTAATATTTAAGCAATTTTTGTGTCTAAATAAAAGGAAAATTACAATTCTCTGTGTTTAGTTTTCCTGTTTTGCTAGACTTTATGCAAATCGATGTAATTTGTGTGTGTGTGTGTGTATATATATATATATATATATAGTAAATGTTTTATATACTCTACCATTGAAAAGTTTGGGGTCAGTAAGATTTTTTTTTTACTGTTTTTGAAACATGTCTCAACAAGGCTGCATTTATTTGATTAAAAATACAGTAAAATACAAAAAAATACAGTAATATTGTGAAATATTATTACAATTTAAAATAACTGTTCTTATTTTAATATATTTAAAAATGTCATTTATTCTTGTGGTGTCAAAGCTGAATTTTCAGCATCATTACTCCAGTCTTAAGTGTCACATGATCCTTCAGAAATCATTGTAATATACTTATTTGATGCTCAAGAAACATTTCTTATTATCAGTGTTGAAAACAGTTGTGCTGCTTAATATTTTTGTGGTAACGATGATATAATTTTTTTCACAGGATACTTTGATGAATAGACAGTTCAAAAGAACAGTATTTATGTGAAATATAAATCTTTTGTAACTTAATAAATGTCTTTACTGTCACTTTTGATCAATTTAATGCGTCCTTGAAAAAAAAAAATCTTACTGACCCCAAACTTTTGAATGGTTGTGTGTGTGTATGTGTATATATAGGTATTTTACTTATTTTTAAATTTATTGTATCTTTTATTTCATTGTATTTTTGAATACCTTTTTTTACATTCAGTTTGGTCACTGAAATAGTCAATAGGACTCGAGTAGGATGTTGAAAAGGGGGCTTAGCATTTATCATGTTACCAGCGTTTTTGGTTTTCATCGACATGACCGGCCACCAACAGTCAACAGTCTCCCTCAGTCGATTTCTGTTCATGTTTGTCAAGCAAAATCTTGAGGATCCCATGTCTGTTCGAGAGATATTACGCCCCGAGCAGAGAACAGAGGCCCATCATTGGGTATGATCAGTATGCCGGAGCACATCTGTGTGCTCCTCCAGGGATGGTTGAAGAACTACAAAGTCGTGTTAAAATTAAAGTCAGCTCGCTCCCTCTTCTGAGGCTCCTCTGCACGGCACCACATCTCCCTGAATTAGAGAGCTTCTTTCAGGATGAGAGCCCCCAGGACACCCCGGAATCTCCTCCTCCTCCTCCTCTCTCTGCTTTTCTCTTCCTGTCCAGTGGACGTCTTCTCAGCTCAGTGTCGAACATCCTCCTCAGACTGCAACAATATCGCCGAGCCTCTGATCAACCCTGGTTCACTCGTAGGCTGAAAAATTAGTGGAAGCCCTCCTCGCTGAGCCCTATTTTCACTTCAGTTACTATAATCCAGGATTTGGGAAATAATTCCACGATGTGTGTTTAGCGTTACACCCAAGGATTGTTTCTGATATTGAGCCGGTGCATGGAAGATAATGTAATCAGAACATATTTTCCTGCTAAATGATTTGCATTTTTATTGTGTAATTAGTCCAAAAGTCTGAGATCAAATGAAGAATCTGGGATTCCGAATGTAATTTAAACCTGGAAATAAAAAATGTAAAACAAACATTTATGATTAAATTACGGTGTTAAATCAATAAGAATTCTAGATAACGTGATCATCAGGTTTTAATCGTATACAAATGAGTGGAGTATCTTGAATGATGCTGTTATATTTATTATTTCATAGGTTTTTTTCCTTCGAATTGTTATGCCGATAATTTAATTTGTTATGGAAATTTTATAGATGTTTATTATTACTATTTTTATTATCGTCATCATTTCATAGGACGTTCCAGTTGATTTTTTTCCTTCAAATCATTATGTTGATAATATGATTTGGAATAGAAAAATGGTAATGGCAAAAAGTCTATAAGAAAAACCTAATTATTCAATTACAATGTTCCTTTGAATTGTCATGCTTATAAGATAATTTGCAATGGAAATTTCTTAAATTAAAAATGCAAAACGGAAGCATGGTCTCCGACTTTTGGACCCCACTGTATGTGCATGTTAAACAGTGCATGAAGCAAGTACATGAACTCATGTTTTCTCTTTTTCTTTTGCATCTAGTAAATATAAAGAAAGAAGACAGAGGAGAAGAGCATCAGCTAAAAAGGAACAAAAAGGATAAAGGAAGAAAAGCGTCAATGAAAAAAAAAACATACAAAAAGAAGTTAAGAGGAAATCCTCACACCGAGGCTGTCAGGAGAAGGCATTATATATCTCTGTAGGGACGCGAGACTGACGCAGCCAAGCTGTGGATGAAAGAAGGGGTTAGCTTTCACCTGGGACAGCCTTTCAGGTGGAGGAGAAGAGGAGAGGTCATCATAAAACTTTTTATTTTTCTAAACTTTTTTAAGTTTATGGTTTCAAAAAGATGAAAAAGATGAGTGTATATATCTATATAGCGATATATATATATATATATGTATGTATAAATATGTTACAAAAAAGAAGTGAAGAAAAATAGTAGTACAAATAGTGCAAATAGAGTGATGAGTTAGTGCTGTAGGAGGGGGGGAGGGGGGTGCACACGTTGGTCCTTCGCACCCCCCGCCCCCCTCCCACCGCAGACCTCCTTGTCCGGCCTGCGCGAGGAGGCCGGGCAGAGAGGCTACAGGCCCACCAGACACGATTCCATGTGGCCCCTCTTCATCCAGAGCCCTTGAATATATGGCACAGCTGGGTCTTCCATCAGTCCGTTTTTGTCGTGGGTTGAACTGCATTGCTTCCTTGGAGAAAAGGCTTCGCATGGGGCAGCGATCTTCTCAAAGCTGTCATTCATCCCGTCCAGAGGTACAAAAAAAAACCAAAACAAACGAAAGGCAGACGAACTTGCATGGGACTCCAAAATTCAGTCAGAAGATCCACTTACAATACATCAGGTTGTTATTCAGGTGTCGCACGAACGGGACAAGAGAAGACACTGTATATAAACCACCCGATCTGGAGGAGGGAATGCGGTGTCATCCCGCTGTTGTTTGTAGCACAATACGAAATGGCCCGCCGGCAGGTTTTAGTGGGATGTGTGCGTGCGTTCTTGTGTGGAAGGGGGCTTTATAGAGTTGTGTTGGGTCGCGGCGGCCCCGGAGCCCAGGGCGACCAAAAAAGCATTTCATTGTAGTGTTGTGGAGGTGGCCGTGCTGTGTAGTAAACACTTTTGTATGTGGTGTCATGAGGCTACAAATTAAGAAAATTGGAGCTGTCGTCTCGGTATTGTCACGGGAGTTTCCCTATCCATCTTGAAAATGGGCTCCTGCCCGCTGCAAGGTGGGAAACGACATGCCGGTTTAGTTATGGGGTTGCGAGCAAAAGTTTTATTAAAAATCGATTACCTTTATACTTCTAATGAGCTCCATTTCAGTGACACATCCTTATATATTTAAACGTTGTACTAATTACATGCTGCTCAGCGTGGTCAAACGTCGATTGTAGCCATTTACTAATGTTGTATTGTATTACCAGTATGAAAAACATTTATATATGGATATATCTATTTGTGACTTTGCAACCCTTCAAGAGGATTGTACCTTTTTTTGTTTCTCGATGGTGGTCCAGGTTTATTTTCGGCGACGATTTATGCAAGTACTGAGAGATTTTCACTCGTGTGGCATTGTTTCTGTTGTCTGTATATTTGGTTCAGCTATTGAATGTAATTCAACTTTTTATGTACATGTCTTTGTTTTTTAAGCAGTACTTTGTAAATGTGTGGACATGGTAAAGCAAGTCTTCGTTTCGAAGCCAAACCCGACGGAGATACTGTGCCGTCCGGCTGACCGCGGGAGCGCTCCGGCTGCAGGACAATAGCAGAAAGACATAAAACGATCGGAGGAGACTTTTATCGACAACCGCTTTCTTTGATTCGTGTTTTTTTTCTCTCTCTTTATGCAAATGGCGAACAGTTGATCCACATTCAAACGTCATGGGGCTTGTCACTCTATAATCGATGTTGAAAACGGCAGTGTGTTATCATGGGAAAGAAATGCACTGTAAAAAAAAAAACCTTGAAATCTGCTTCATATTGGGTTTATTCAGGTCAACATTTTCATTTTAACAGGACTGAATCAACCTGACTACATTAGGTTCCATCGACGAAAGCAAGATCAGGTAGAAATACGTCTTTGAAATAACAACTGCACGTTTCCACTCTTTTTACAGTGTGTTTTGTGGCTCAGTGGGAAGAAATGGTACATTTAATAGATAGCCCACCTCTACAGACAGCATTCCCAAGCTTTGCAAAATCATGCGCTTCCTCGGACTCAGGTGTTACATGACAGAACTGATGTGTTCCCTTCCATAGGTAATGATGCCACTCTTCCTTGCTGCATTTTTCCTCTCAGAACAAAACTTTATTTTCTACAAAGCTGGCGACTTCTATCTCAGCGACTGTTCCACTTTGTGACCCGAAGGATCATTGAAAACAGCTCGCTGGGTCAGACGCGAAAGCTGGCGACGGGAACTTGGGCGAAGACGTGTTGTTTCAGGGACTCTAAAAAACCGAGTGGCGGATTCTGCTCTGGAAGAGATTGTGACTGAACAACCTAACAAAAAGATGTCAATTCTACAGAGATCCGAGACCTCTGGGTTTATTTATTTGCTTTAGTCCGTATACGAGACATTACTTGTTTACACGTCCTGGTTTTTTCCGACCCCGCTGTGAGGTATATGTCAGCTTTTGCACTGTATTCTTTGGCTTGTTGTCTTCCTTCTACTCTCTGTTTCCTCTCAAACAGCCCATTAACCTGAGCACCAAAGTCATTCGCCGTCTTCCTCAACCCAAAGCAGAGAACCAATGCAAACTGTAGTCTGCTTATAGTCTATTGTCAGAACTACGATGAGACTCAAGCGCATGTATCTGCCATCAGAAACGTCCTTCAAATCCACACTGGTCGTCTGCTCTAGATGTTAGGGCAGGTCTGAGACCAGCTATGCAGCTCACCTGTGTCTGCACAGTTCCCTTGAACTTCATTCAAACACAGTCAAGCCAATGGAAATGACTAACTTATCTTGGCAATTGCTTTTCCCAACACGAAAAAGGAAAAAATGAACTCCTGCCAACCTGATTTTCCTCATCGTCATTGCCAGATCCCCGAAGCACAAGAGTTTGTATGGAAGTCAAGTTAGTTGTCTCAGTGATAGTTACCTTCCATGTAGCTTGGATGCGTATGTGTGCGTGTGTGTGTGTGTGTGTGTGTGTGTGCGTATGTGTGTGCTTCCAGCCCCTTTGTTTTCTACTGAAAATATACAAAAGCTACTTCCTCTGTCATCTCAATATAAAATGTATTATATTAAAGGTTCTCTTCATGTACAACATGAGCTCTACGCAACAACAAATCTATCATTTGGGTTTTTCTTTTGTTTGTTTTCATTTTCTTTCATTCTTTTTCAAATTTTGAAGTTGTTCCAAATACATAACCGTGTGGGGGGGGGGGGAGGGGGAACTATAGAAAAAAAAAAAAGAAACCAATATAAAGTATTCTATTTACAATGAAATGGCGAAACTTCTGCTGTCCTGGATCTGTACTCTAAATTTCAGTTTTCTTTCTGTATGCATCCAATGTGCTTCAAACAACCAGTACTGTTTATTAATGAAATCATTATATTATTATGATTATGATTATTATTATTACTATCATGATTAATATGGTTATAAATAAATATTTCTTTCTTCAATAACAGAGACTCAAATCGCTGAGCTTGTCATATGTATGTGGCATCTGAATTATGATGACATTTACTGCATTGCATTTCAACGTACACTGAACAAATACACTGTGTACATTTATTGCACGACTCTCTGGACAACTCAATTGTAGTTGGTTGGTTGGTCTATCGGATATAGTATGATTAAGTAGCATATAATGTGTACATGTTTCTCAAAAGTCTATTGTTTTTTTTACTTGTAGGCTACATAAAACATTTTTCAATTATAACTGTCAAACCACAAGTAAATCCATTACACTGCCAATATTTTCAGGGTAACAAAAAGAGATATTAATAATCCCCTCAGGTGATGTTTTTTCATTGACTATATCAACAAAATGCTAAAATAATTTTGAACCTTGTTTTTTTCAATGGTCAGGTTCGTCACTTAAAAATATATGCAAATTACGGCATATTTAATTAGATATAGCCTGATTAGCATATTTAAACATAAAATTACAGAAAACTTGCAATACATTATTTTCTCCCATTCATGTTGAGTAATCAACTGTTAAAGCTATGGTATACAATGTTAAAAATCGGTCGAGAAAGCCTGAGACGGTAGGGAAGTTTAAAAAAAAAAATCATCCCGCCCCTCCACACACACCCCTCCCCTCTGTGCTACCTGATCCAAGACCTGTGTCACATTTGAGTTCACGTCAACGCAAGATTAGCAAAACTCCCCACCACCATTAGTATAATACTACTAGTATTGCCAAGGTTTTCAGTAATTGTAATAGCAGCACACAGCGCATCTTGTTCAACTTCCGATCGGCTCGAACAGAAACCCGCTAGGCATAATGAAATATATTCAAGCAAGAAATATAATTACTTTGACCCGTAATAGGCGATGCTAAACGGACAACATTCCAATGCTGACCGGCAGCATGAGAAAGTTGTCAAACTGATAAAAAGCTATTTATGTAACACACGTCACAACAAAAGTATAAATAAATGTTGGTAACGCTTCCTTTTACAGTCCAGTTACCCATGTAAATACTATGTACATATTTTAGTAACTACAATTACTGGGTAATATCTAGTACTAACCCTGAACCTACCCCTAAACCTACCCCTGTTCCATGTACTTACCTTATATTAGCAGTACTTTCTAGGTAAGTACACTGTAAGTACTGTACTACCTGCTCAACAAAAAGTCAGCCGTGCCCGTGTCAGCGTCGGTTTTCAGTCCCAGATCTCCTTGAAGCTTCCTCCAACAGTCAATGGTGAACCCTATATTTATCCTACTTAGAGTCCGGCGTTACGTTTTTTTTTTTTTTTTATCTCTGCTCTTTCCTCTACAGACTTTTTCTTTCGTCCAAACTTCACAGTAGGGGAAAGCAGAGCCCGCTTGCTGCTGTCGTTTATATTTTTATCCATTGCTTTAGCCATTGCTGATCTGACGCTACTTAGCTAGCTACCATAGATGACGCAAATATTATGTGCCGCTTCAGATCTTTCTCATTGCTTTCACAAACTATCATAGTCGAAGATAGACACTTTGATTTTACTTTGATTACATAGGTAATTGTGGGTCAAATATAATGCTAAGGTTAATCTGTAAGAAGAATTCCCAATATTTATTTATTTTTTCAATGTTTTTCATCTTGGGTGATAAACCCCTGCAAAGCTATAGCACTCATGTAGACAGTTCACGTTTGTTTTTGAATTAATCACTATTTTAAATGAATGAATGAATCAGTGACTCACTCATTAAGATAGTTACATGTTTCCCGAATCAGTGGCTGCATCTGAAAACTTGTTTTTGCAGGCAGCGTTTGCGCACGAAGGCACCTCACGAAACTGAGGCAACGTAATGCTTTAATGATCTACAGTGAAATAGAGTGAGCTTTGGTGAAAACTAAGCAAACATTTAATGTGACGAATGACTTCAAAAGTGGAAAACTTTGGTCAAAAACCAACTTTCGGGCACATGGAAAACAAAAACACAGAGGCAAATTCAAGGACCAGAGCTAAATGTTATAGGTAACATTAGTCACATTCTTTCCAAATTTCTTTCATTTAAGTTCTCTCTTCTCCTAAAATATTGACTGTTTGGAAATAAACTCCATCTAAAAATAACCTTTGAATAAGGTTCAATTCTATAGAAGCGGTGCTGAAAAATACGTGACCCAGTTTGTCATTGCGCTTCTCTGTATGTATCACTGCCAGTGTTAAGTTGTAGAATTGAGAGTGAAAGGGATGATGGGAGTTCTAGCCCAATTTGTCTTTTGTTCCCTTAGGGCCACAAGACAAAGTGGTCCTGTCCATCTCCACAATGATCATTTACCTACACAAAGCAAACGCACCATCGATCCCCTTCGCACCCTAGAAAACAGCACAAAGACGTTCACATACCTGCGCTAACGAACAGCTTTCCACCTCCAACATTGATCCCATGGTACGGTACTTTGTCATTCCCTCATTACACCAGCTTTGGAAGTTCTCGTCCAATCAAAGAAGACTTTACACCTCCTCTCGAGGTCACCAGAGGAACCTCTTGAAAAAGAAACAAATAAGAAGATTGCACTGGAAGAAGAATCGAATGAGACGCAAAGCTTTTATTTTTATCTCTTTGTCTCTTTTAATTGCCAATGTCTTGATTTGTAATCAAAGCAAGAGCTATTAGCTGCTTTGAAATGCAAACATGTATGATCCAGATAGGAGATGTATACCCGAGTATGCATCTTCACAAGTATAAGTTTTAACATGGCAAAAGGCTTCAACGTATATCAGCACCTGAGGGGGAGTTCACGCATCTTGACATTTCTCCACCCCGTCCTCCAAAAACCCTAAATAAAAAAGAGCTCCACATGGAATTTTGCTTTCAATCATCTTAAACCCGCCCATCCCCTTTGCCTATAAATAAATCATCCATTCATGGCCGGGGTGAAGAGTTGGCTCGCTCTGGTTTTACATGATGACTGACAGACAAGCAAAGTTTTCGGCACTACCCTAACCCTTTCAGCGGGAGACAAAAGCCGGCGTTCCCAGGATGAAAGCTATTAAGAGTACATGCTAGCTTGCCCCCTGTGCTCTGCGAGACTTGTGTTAATTACACATGAATATCGCATGTAACAACAGGCTATATCCTTTCATCTGAGCTTGGCGCAAGAGAGAGCCAAGCGACGGAAGAGGAAAAAAATGGCAAAGCATTAATACTAATCACTGGTGCGGTAAATTAATTTTGGATTGCTTCTCTGGGTTCATACAAAATTGTTTTGTTGAGGGGAAAAAGGAGATTAAAGCTTTAATTATACTTGGTAATTCATTCCACAAAATAAATCCCCCCTTTTTAAAGGGTCTCTTTCGATGCGGTAATGTGGTGTCTGTCACAAGGCAGGCTTATAATGAGATCCAGCAGATGAGGTGTTCACCCATTTCTCATTTTAAATTGAGCAGTAGTATCTTCCAATGCCCCTCCCGATCTGACAGGCGGTTCAACTCTCAAAACCACATCCTGATGCCATTGGTAAAAGAACTTCCTGTAAAAAAATCACATGTTTGGGAAAGGCTTCTGGAAACCAACTGTAATTCAGGAAAAATAAATCACTATTCATTTGTCTAGGCAAGGCAGGGCAAGGTTATTAATATAGCACATTTCACAATGGCAATTCAAAGTGCTTAAAATAATTGAAGTAGTAAAAAGATACTGAGTAGTAAAAAGTAAAGTAAAATGAATTAAAGTAGTAAAAAGATTTTCTTTTTACTAAAACCTTTTCATTTGGTAAAACACAGGTCAGGGTTTCCGTTGTCCGGTAATTACCGGACATTGGCCGGGAAAAAAATTAAATGTCCGACAAAATAAAATCTCTCCGGTCAAATTGTCCGATTAAAATTGCCTAATAATCCCGCCCCCTGCCACAATCTGAACTAGAGAATAAGCCTAAAATCTATTAAGCAAAAATACACCGACATTTGGCTATGTTATAAAGGAACAGGCTCTACCGTTTGAATGTTGTTAGACGGCACATATGGCCCGGAGCGCCTTATATTTGGATCAATTGGTTAATAACGCTCCACGTTATTACTCGCGCTCGTGTCCATTTTATGCCCGCTCTGTCACAGTTCAACCTCGTATAATCAATAATCAAATCACTGTTCCCGGCGCTGCTTCACAGAATGTTCATAAAGGCTCCCAGTTCAGCGCTCAACGCAGTTTGCTTCGCGCTCCACTCAAATCGCCCCCGCTCGCTCCAAAAAACGAAAGAAATCTGCATGTATTTTTATTTCACTTTTAGGTTAGACCACAGCCTTACCTTACAAAGAACTAAAGACCAACAACAACATTTTCCAAACAGAAATGTTTCATTTCAAATTACAAATAAGGACTAGCAAGAACAGGAAGCATACACAAAAAGTCCTGTAAAATTAAACGAATAAATGGGCCTAATAATATGAATAAAATTATATAAACAAAAATACACATAAAATTTTTAAAAGTAAATTATAGGCCAGCATTTTGATAACTGAACTTTTGCCCATCGCACACGATAAAAATGTAAATAGGCTTATAACCGTTGTACATAAAAACTGCTGTAAAATTAAACGAATAAATGGGCCTAATAATATAACTAAAATAAAAATATGAACAAAATTATAAAAAATATATACATAGGCCTACATAAATGTTTAAAAGTAGGCTAATTAATTGTTAGGCCAGATTTTGATAAGCCTATGATTTTTGCGCAGCGCGCAATATTAAAATTTAAATTGGCTTATATCATCTGTAGACACACAAAAAAACTGTAAAATTAAACGAATCAATGGGCAAATTTTTAAATAAAGAATTTTTATTTATTATATAAATAAAAATCACATCAACATCAACGTGTTAAATTAAATACATTTTGGTAATGGTAGGCTAAATTAACTATTAAGGCCACCAGACGCCATATCTAACTGATTTTTTTTGCGCAGAGAGCACGTGGATGACAATTTAAATTGTCTCAAACTTAAAAAAAGAAAAAAAAAAGAATTGCTTTCCTTATCTAGCCTACAGTTCTCTTGAGTTCACCTTCAAGAACACGAGTTTGGACAATGTCTGAGGCTTCAGACACATGCGGTGGTTTCTTGAAAGCAAGGCAGCAGCGGAGAAAACCCTCTCTGCGCTCGCAGACTCGCTTGGGGATGCTGAATACAATGCAAGCAACTTTAGTCAGGCAGGGACGTGACTAAAGTTGAGGGTTCTCACTGCAGAATCGGATCAAGATGAAAGCAGCGAAGTCGAGAACAAGGTTACGCGGCATATGCGCATTGCAAGTTGTGGAGAGACACTGCGAAGTTTTGATTTTAAGTCGGCAGCTGTACATTTCAGCACTGCAAAACATCGTAAAAAGCCTAAAATTACGCAAGACAGTGTTATAGGCCTAGTCATTTGTTTGTTCCAATTAATTTGACAAGGAGTCATTTCATGGTGGCCAATTTAAATGTTACCATGAGACGCTACTACAGTATATAATTAAGTTCGCTTGAGTAAAAACTAGGCTACTATTCAGATATTGTACGGACGTTCATGTTTTCATCTTTTCTATTTGAAAGTTATGCTAATAAACATGTTGCATTCTATACGGCCTGATTATGTCATTTTTTAAGTTACATAGCCTGCCTCCAGTTTTCCTCAACTTGACTAATTAAGAGACGGTATTTGACCGGCTTATCATCAAAATGTCCGTTAAACTAAACCTCTGCCGGTCACTTTGACCGGCACCATTTTTTTCTAGCGGAAACTCTGACACAGGTGTATCTTACTTTGCTCTTACCCAATTCTCAGTGCCATTTAAAGGCACGGCGGTATTTCCGTGAAGGTGTAAGGATGCTCGATAACTTCCGCCGATCGTTAGTCACAAAAACAGATAAAACAGACACCCCTTGTTGTGTTTATGCTTCTTTTAAAAATTATATTAAATTAACATAACTATATATAAAATTACATCTAAACGTATGTACGTTTCGTTTCAAAGACGGGGGGACAGTAAATTTTGAAGACTCTGCCATAATCCCGTTTTCCTCCGCTTTAATCTCCACAACCGGAAATGGACGAGCATCCTTGCGTCAAGTTTCGCCACCAGGGGTCGCTAACCTCTTACAATAACAAAGACGTATATTAATGACGTATATTCCGCATTAAGCAGAATTATGGATCTTGTCGTCAAGCTGATGTATCTTTTATGGATGAGTGAATACATTGATGTTTTTAAACTTGACTGTAGTATGAAGCAGGGCACGATTTCTAGACGTATACCAGCGCCACACGCAACGCGAGTCCCTCGGATTTAAGGGAATAAGGACATTTCATTCTACCGATCTACATGCTGAATTACTCACAGGTCAGTTTATTAGAGGAATTAAACTGGAGGTAACGCAGCGCTGCTTCACTTGCTCTAACAGTTTCACTATCACACTAAACAGCGTTTGTGTGTGTTGAATGTTGTTAGTTAGGTTGTTGGCTGTATGAGACTAAGCTAGATTAACATTAGAGAATAGCATACAGATCATATTCTAACTTTTCATCATGTTAAACTATATAACATTGATTCAGCACGTTGTTTACATCATAATTTCTCCATTACACTGGAAGAAAGTAAATCAAAGAGGTTTGGAACAGCATAACAGAATTAGTTTTTGACTTAAAATGTGAAATGTTCGGTGCAGTAAACACTTTCATTTGACCACAAGTTAAAAAAAAGACCAGTTCAAAATATCTGCACACTTTGTCATCACTGTTGAATCTGACAATTTCCTCATGTGAGTTTCAATTCTCTCTCTCTCTCTTTTTTTTTTTTTTTTACCAGGGAGTTTGACAAGAACCATGAAACAGAAGTCTTAGTGAGGTCTGGCAAAGCAAAACCCCAGAAATAAAGAAATATCTAGGGGGAATAGAGATGGAGTGTATCAGGGGGGAAGTAGACTATACTCAGAGACAAGGCTGAGATTACAGACTCAAATGAGAGTAAATATTTACTAAGGGCTTGAAGAGAGCAAGAGGGAGCATTCAGTCATCAAACAAGTAAACACAAACACAGATACACACACACACTTTCTGTCTGGCGTTGCTGGAAGATCTCATTAAACGCAGGTCAGCTTTTGTCTGCCCACCTCTGGGCTCAGACTTCACTAATCTGCCATCACAACTGCATTGTCCAGCATTACACACAGACGCACAGATTTCCAGACACAAGAGCAAACACACGCTTGCTCCCCTGTGTGTGCTCTGTCTACAGGTCTCCAAAGCCCGCCGCAAACAAACCACAGCAACACTGCTGATCTACTGCTAGCTTTCAGCACAGACCAGAAAGAGAGAGATGTTGGGGGGAAAGAATGACATAGAATTGCCTGCTTTCATTTCACTTTAACCCTCTTGTGAATTATCCCTCTTTGATACATTCAGTCTGCTTAATGAGAAATGGGTTGAACCCAACAAAAATGTCTCCTCAGACAGTCCCAGTGTATTTGTGCATACTACAGGAAATGTGTATGCATTGCAAACATCTTTTTGATTTAAGGGGCCAGCCATTTTGTGTTTATAAAGAAAAAGTTTACCCAACATTTTGTTCCAAATGACTATATAAATCTAATAAATCTTTTTTATTATTTTTTATACACTTAAAAATAATGATTATTTTTTGGCATCTTTGGTTCCACGAGGACCCTTTAACATTTTGGAACCTACAAAAGTTTACGAATCATTGAATCATGTTTAATTTGGACTTTTCTGTGCATGCTCTTTGAGGTGGACACCATAGACCTGCAGACAAGAACAGTTTGACCTAAAATATCAAAATTGAAAATACTGTGGAAACAAAGACACCTACATCTTGGATGCCCTTGAGGTAAGCTAAAACATACCAAAAATGTATTTCAAAATGAACTATCCCTTTAACCAACATTTTACTAGGTTTTGATTTCTACGCTGTTTATTGTTGATGATCATATTATTTTTCATATGCATCTGCTTACATATGCGATCACTTGTTTCTGCTTCTTCATTGCATGTGTTTTGATCAGAAGATACAGAAGATACTCCTCTTCCAGGAGATGTGTAATAGCGCCCCCTACCATCTAACAGTGAAAACACGGAAACCAGTGAAAACTTGTCAATGGCGGGGAAAGAGGTATGACATTTTTTTTATTTATGACCTATTGTTAATAACATTCTTTTCAAGATTATGAATACTTAAGTTTTGTCTAAAGAACAACAGTAAGAAAAAAAAAACATAAGAACATTCTTTAGAAGTATTCTTTTAGGAAAACGAATGTTTCGTGAATCTGGCCCCTGTTCCAGGCTCTTTGGGGAACCAAAAATTGTTCTTCTGTGGCATCACTGTAAAAACATAGATAGAGAATGATTCATTTATGAATCAGACATCGTACTTCTCACATGAACTGTTGTGAACGTCAGTAATGACTTCAATTTCAGTCTGTTAGTCACACAAACCTATTTTATGACTTCAGAACACCTTTTTATATAGTGCTTATCATATGTTGCAACCACTTATATGTTCCTTTTGCATCTTTATTGAAGATAAATCTTTATTAGAGTCACCATTCATTGCAATTGCATTAAAAAAAAGCACAAGCAAAGATTATTCAGAAAGTCTCCTTTTGTGTTTATAGAGGAAAGTCAGTTATACAGGTTTGGGATGACATGAAGGTGAGTAAATGATGGCAGACTTTTCATTTTTGGGTGAACTATCCCTCGAAGCAGTACAGATTAGTCTTTTTTGTTGTCAGGACCTGTAAGTATGTGTTTACTCCTGGCTGGGAGGAATAGTGCTGTTTAAGGTAGCTCATCTGTCTGAGTCGCACTCAATCTAGCTACAGCTTACGGCACGGCCTATTTAAAATGGAAGCCAATACAATCTTAATAACGCCAGACTGGCCTCGGTCTCCTTCACTCTCACTTTATTCTTTATTTTTTTCTCTCACTCTCTTTTGATCACCCACTCATTTCGGTTCATTTGAAGAACGCTTTGTCGGCATGACCGTTAGAGTAACATCATTACCCAGGCCATGAAGTACAAGTCATGTTTAACAGAATCTGAAGTGAATGATGAAAAGACAATAAGACATTAATTGCACAAATTTAGATGTTCACCGAATAAAATGGATTATAAAAAAAGAATAATACCTAATTTAGAAGTATCCTGTCTCTCTCCGTCTCTCTCTCTCTCTCTCTCTCTCTCTCTCTCTCTCTCTCTCTCTCCCCCTATCTCTCTCTCTCTCCTTCTTTCTTCCTCTGATTTTTTTATGCCTGGAGGTCCATAGAGGGTTTTTCTCTTCCTTACTGCTGTTTAAAGAGATCACATAAAATAGAGGGAAAGACACAGGGGGAGCTGTAATTGTGCTGGAATATTGTAACTATGGTGACGAGCAGCCCAGTGATACCCATCCTCTAGCTTTATTATGGAAGTTTATCATGACCGGTGTCAAGTTTATATGTTGAAATCACTCAGGCTCAGGAGCTCTATGTTTCTTCTGCCTTGAGTGGACTGAAGGCTGGAGGGCAGCAAAGCAGTGGCACTCGGTGGACTTCAGAAATGAGGGAGCAAACTCTTTGTTTGGGTGTTTTAGTCAGATTGTAATTCTAGTTCCAGCTCCATTTGATGTTTAGCCTACGTTGTTTTGGGGTTAAAGACAAATGGAACACCATTTACTCGTTATGCTTAATAACTTGAGAACATTTAAAGGCATACGAACATCTCATTTAGTGTTCTTTTAGTATATAAGGGTCATAAATGGTTTAAGAAATACAATAAAATATTAAAGGGGTCATAAACTGGCTTTTTAAATTTTATTATATTGTTGTCTGAGGTCAACTTATGACGTTCGCTTGGTTTTTACATTCAAAAACATCAAAATGAATAAGTAATAGGATATTTTCTATCCTTGTTCTGAGCACTAGCTCGTTTTTTTATGGGCGTCTCGCACTGAAGACTTGGAAGTAAACGGCCACTGCTGTGATTGGATAACAGTTTTGCATATTATAATGAGTTTCAACTCACTCGCTTGCAGCAGCTGTCTTCTTCCACAACCAGGCACTGCACTATATTTCGTAACGGCATGTTTATTTTTCGGTAGCTGGATCCGGTTTGTCATCAAGAGGTAGGCCTATGTTATTTAGCTATGCGTGTAATGCGTGAATCTGTGGGCGGGGCTAAACTGGCTGTGTTGAAGTAGGCGTTGATCTTCTTCTGCGGGGGTGGTGTTTTATCCTCTTTGACGTCATAGTTCCCCACTTTGAAAAACGAGTCGTTTGCTGAGCCTGGTGTCAGTAAAAGCTTTTATTGGACTAACAAGGGCGTTTTCAGTTCTGAAACTTACAGGATATTCTTATAATATGATGACCTCTTGGATGTCGAAAGCTCGAGGAAAATTTGATTTCTCAGTTCATCACCCCTTTAAGCAGCACAACTGTTTTCAACAATAACAAATGTTTCTTGAGCACCAAATCAGCATATTAGAATGATTTCTGAAAGATCACGTGACACTGAACACTGGATGTATAATATGTTAAAATAGAAAACAGTTATTTGAAATTGTAAAAATATTTTAAAATATTACTGTTTTTACTGTATTTTTAATCAAAAACATTAAAACACAAACTTTTGAAAGGTGGTGTTAATGTCATGTAATTACGATAATACAATGGAAAGCAACCAGATGTTTCACAGATCATTAGCTCATTGTGATGTGACTAAAAGTGGTAATGTCTTAGTAGGTGAGTTACTTTCTAGTTAGTCCAATCGCTTTCACACATTTAACCCATTCAAGCCAATTTTCAGACTGGTTTCGGACATGATAAATGTATTTTAATGCATTCACAGTGCAGTAAGCCAATCGTGGCTGATGTGATGTGGAGATACTGAATGCTCTCACCTGACTTTGCCTTTACTTTTATTGATTTTACGCCATGTTTTTGGAGCTCTGTATTATACTGAATATCACTTTCACTTTCATATCTGCATCTTTTTTATCTTCTCATCTACAATAAGCACAGCTTCTTCGGACAAAATACCCCCGGAGAAAAGACCAGAAACTCGTCCTGATGCCCATTCCACTGAATTTGCATGGTAATGTGAATGTTTGTCCAAAGCCAATTTCTGTCCTTTAAAGCACACACAGAAGCCCAGAATCAGTTTGCAATGGTTGTTTGACAGAAAATGAGTGTGTGGCTCCATTAATTAGCTAGGCTGAAAGAGAAAGTGTCCATCCCAGCAGAACAGGGTTGCCACACACGTCGGCCCACGTCGATGCGGACTTTCAGAATTACGCATGCTCCTGTTGGACCACGTTCTCCATGCCATCACAGCCAGCCTCGCTCATTATTCATCCTGCTGGAAAGAGGAAAAAACAAAAAAAAAAAACAGGGATGAGGAACATTAGCACGTAATCACCCGTGTGTCTGCACCAGACATATGAAAGCGGCTCATCTTTACTTTTTTACATGAACGTATGAGAAGAGGAAGGGGGGTGGGCGATGATGAAGTGTTTGTCAAAGTGTTTTGCGTGCCCACACAACAAGGCATAAGGGAGAGATGGTGAAGAAGATACACTGATAAACCCCCACCCCCCCTCCGTCTTTGACGTTTACCACCCCCTTTCCTCAACTCCTTGTTCCTGTGCTCGGCTTGTGGCAGAGAGTCATTTATACATGAGTGATTAGAGGCCTCAGAACCAGAGGATAGATTCATTTCTTCTAAATGAGCTTTCATTGTGACATTTTTCGCATCTGGGTTTAAAGTGGCAGCGGCGGGGTGCGTTGGATCATATATGTGGATGAATCACATGCACAAATTGTCAGATTACATTTTACCACAAAATCAAGTTAAAATTGTAGTTTGCATAAAGAAAATAGTGTTCTAAAAAAAATGCTTTTCAGTTAATTGCATATAATTTTCACAGTAATGACTAGTTCTCATTAACATAATATTTTTTGGGATTTTTTTTTACATTAATACAATTTTATGAAACTCCCATTATCAATTGTGAATCTATTACTATAATACACTTTAAATTAGCATAATTAAAGTCAGCACAACAAATGTTTGAATTGTTTAAACGCTTTACAATTAATGATAATATATAACATTTTTTTTCATTATACCAATGTACTTAATCATCATGAAATCATCATTTGCATTTATTATTTGTATTACTTAAAAAAACACTTTTTTTCAAAGTTTTCTTAAATATCACCCGTATGCAGTTCTTCCTGTATAATGCACAGATATAGTCAAACTCTGATATCTAGACCAAATGAAAAAAAAAAAATATTCATCAAGCGTTTTTCCATGCCACGCAAACAGCAGATATGAATATCGCACAACGGCCAAAATGTTCAAAATCCAGTTGTTGTACGGTCTGAGAGAGAAAGGGCTTGAGTGATTCGCTCAGCACGCTGACTCGTTGCTCTCTTGTTAATTAATGAAATTGCCTGAATGGTTTCAGGTTGGTGACTCATTGGACTGGTACAGTCATTGATATCTTCCTGTAGAGTGTGGGCGTCAGGCAATGTGCAGAGCCACCGCACAGGATTGAGTGCTGAGCGCATGTGCTCGCATGGCATGTTTATCCACTTCATTATTTAGTGTTAATTAAGTTGGAAGCCTTCACCAGTAAGGCAGAACAGTAGCATCTGCTGTGGGACAGAGAAAAAGAGGGACGGACGAGCTTCCCAATCTGAGAGGAGGGGGCGACTTTTCACGACCGAGATGCTTGGAAACGAGCTCCAGCGCGATAAGTCTTTAGTGGACCAATTAATGAAGTATGTAAGGTGGGGAGGGGCCAGTGGGACAGGACAAAGCTCTGGCATCTGGGTGGGAAGCACATTACAAGAGCCTATTCTGCTGTTTGAACACCCATAAAAGGTGCATTAAAAAAGGGAGGCCCCCTTTAACACTTCCCCGTTGTGTACTAGCCATCCCTTTGCACATGGGCATGACCATAGAGCAAAAGCGTCCAATAAAGGTTTAATGGTTCTACAGTCACAGGACGGTTGCCCCGTGCTCCCCAAAGTCCCCGGACTCTAATTGTCCGCAATTAAAAGGGAATCATGTGGGCTGGAAAACTGGCCAAATGCACCTCGGAGAGATCTTGTCAAGAGACAAAGGGGACCTCTAATGGTTTTTTAATGTAAATATTTGTTGACTTCAGCAACAGGGCTGTGGAATGTAAAAAATCTGATTGAGGGAACCGGAGGAGTTCTGTTCTGTGCCAAATGTAATTATTTTCAGTGCCGAAAAACTTTTCTCTTCGTAGAAGTGCTCTCAGAGGAGCCGCGGTTAATGTTTATTTGTGCTGAGAGGAGGACGCGCATCCCTACCTTTTGTTTTCAGAGTCAAAATAGGGGTGCAACCATAAAAGAGGTGAAAGAGGTCACTTTGGTCCACAATCGCTCTTTACTTATTCATTCTTCCTCGTCTACTTCTACCCTCCCAGTCCTGTCGGCAGAGATACAAAATGCTGTTCACCAACAAAGCCGTCAGGTCCCTCTCAACAAATAAATTAGCATTCCAAAAAGACCTGATTAAATGAAACGAAAACCACTGGGTGGTAAATAAATAGAGTGTCCCATCCTGAACACCGTCATGCCATGTAAAAGATAGTATGAGACCAGAAATTATCTTGTTACTGATATTCTTCTAAATATCAAAAAATCATCTGAATACATTCAAAAACGGTAAAACCCAACTGTTGCCAACATAAAAAAGTGGAGTATCCCTTTAACAAACAAACAAATAGCACAGCTATCATAAGGAAAGCATTTTGACTGTGGCTTTGTTTCACATGTTAACAGCAGAGATTTCGACTATTTTCATTAGGTGTCGTTGTGCAAAGCCGGAGTCCAGTTTTTAATGTCTATTAACCCAAAATAAAAATTAATCTCATAAGAATTTGTGTTAAAATGCAGCCGTACATTAGGTACATTCTCAATTAAAAATTCATGTTACCAGCAGGCTTCAGAGGTGGATTATTTATTATATATTGGCATATGCTAATAAATTCGCCTCAACATTTTCAAAGTGTGCGTCAGATTAAATATTGATATGACTTGTGGCCCTCAGACAGAGAATATGCGTCTAGTGGCATGGCCGTTTTATTGGCTCACTTATTCGAGGGGTTCTCAGACAAACCTGAAGACGCACTGAGGGGGATTCGATCTGATTGAACCTGTCACTTATTGTATTTAGATGCACTGGTACTGGTTACCTTAAATGCACATAGTTATGCCCTGTTTTTGAAATTGCTTGCTTTTCATATTAAAGAAATTTGAAATAATTGTGCGACATGCGAGAGGCATTTACACAGCTGTCTACCGCTATTAATCCCATGCAAATCTGCACAGTGCACTGTAAGCTCATGTTTATGGGGTCTCCTGAGACTGGCAGAGTATGTGCATGTCTGAACCACATATGGTCTAGGATCAAATACCATCTCATCTGTCTTCATGAGGGTTTGATACTGACTGGGTTTGACAGCACTGAGACTTCACTGGTTTTGATAGTGAGCAGAGAATAAACTGAGAACAAAGGTATAGTGTGCTGTGTATGTGTTCATGTACATGGAGTAAGTGGGCTTCAGTGTATTTCACCGCCTGACCATGGATTGATATAACCCATATAAAGGCTTTCTGGGAAGCTCATGGGACAAAAGTGAATATGAGTGATCTGAAATGAGAAATGTTGAAGAGAGATTTGAAAGTGAAGCGTCAGTAAAGACTGCCATCTTCTGGCCTTATAGTGGCATCACAGTATTGTAGACACATGAGAAAGTACCTGGAATTTGAGGCATTTTAAAATAGAAAATTGCTTATATACTGAAAGATCATGTTGCTATATTTGAAGTGGTTTCTAAATTAATTGATGTGTCTATTTTCTTCTATAGCAATCAGACAGAAAACTGTATTACTCACTGGAGTGAAATTCACGACAGACTCATTACCGTCAGTAAACTGGTTTCAATTAATGCATGAGATAGGTTTAATCACTCCCTAAAGACAGACTTAACATAACAAGCTAGTTGGCTGCACCTTTTCTCATCATAACTGTTCACTTCATTAAAACTTTCTCAGGACTGTAAGCAGACCACGATGGGCCGACAGACCTTCTACGGCAGCTCGAGTCCTCTCGGTTGCATTTTCCCGGAGCAAATTGGGAATTGATGGCACTCACCAGCCTCTGAAAACAGATGGTAGCACACCAGTGAAGGACTTCAAGGACTAGCTGTAGACAGGTGAGCCACTACAGTGAGCACAAATTGTCCTCTCTCTTTTGAAAAGTGCTTAGCTTGTCTCCAAGAGAGGCTTGGGAAGGGTAATGACTGTTATATAGCTGGAGAGTGATG
Source organism: Cyprinella venusta (assembly GCA_038021265.1). Taxonomy (NCBI): domain Eukaryota; kingdom Metazoa; phylum Chordata; class Actinopteri; order Cypriniformes; family Leuciscidae; genus Cyprinella; species Cyprinella venusta. The sequence continues at coordinate 24,311,708 of CM075877.1, forward strand.
GGAAATGGGTACAGCCTGATCATTTTGCTACCTTTCGCACTGAGCTTTTAGCTCTTTATCTTCCTGCTATTTTATTCTGCTTTTCCTCACTCTGTCTCTCCATGGCAGAGGTAAAGCCTTAGAGAGATGAACAGTTTCATAGAACAAGTTTGGCAATGAAGTGCAGAGGCAAAAGAGGTCACTTACAGACAACACGGCCTGCCAAGCAGAGCGCACGGGGGATGGGAATAACAGAAAAGCAGACCCCCGTGTCAAACAGAGAAATAGTGAGAGAAACGAGATGAAAGAAGTTGACAAATCTCAGATGACTGGTGGGAAATCAGCAAACACAACAATGCATGTGGCGTACAAATACGCAGAATAGAGCACACAAAACGTGAGCAAACGGTTCGCATCAGAGTGGGCCCAATGGATATTGACTGTGAACGTTTGGATCAAATGCATTTAGATTGGTTAAGCTTTCCAAAAGTTTTAGTTTATGCGTTTTGAGCTCTTTGGAATTGAAAAGAGAATAACTTTGGGGGTTACAGATGCCGCAAGAGCACGTTAAATTGATAAAAAGTGACAAAACATTTATTTCTATTTTTAAATAAATGCTGTTCCTTTTAAACAATTTATCACAGTTTGCACCCAGCCACAGATTTAAAGTTGCTTCCCAATGTGCTTGACTGAATGAGATTTAAAAGCCACAATTTTTAGGAATTTGTATATACTGAAATCATATGACTTATGTATACTATGAATATGAGCCGAACCATTTTATAGAGCTTGTATGGTGCTTTTCTGGTCTTTTTGCATTCTCTTTCACTTTAATGGAAAAGTGCAGGATGAATATGTATCTTTTGTGTTCCGCAGAAAAAAAGTAGATCAATTGTTATTTTAAGGGGAACTATCATTTCAACCCCAGGTTGTGCCAAGAGATTTTCCGTGTGATGTGTATTGTAAGTCATTTTGGTTAAAAGCATCTGCTAAATGTCTTGATCTCAGATCCTGAATCAGTGGACACCACATCTGCCTTTCAGATTATCTATAGTATTTAACCTCCATTCCAACTGCCTAATTAATTAGGAGCCAACTCTTATTTACAATGATGACCTGACGAGGCACAGAGATAAGGCACAGTGGATTTAGACTCTCTGTCCGAGTGGTATATGGCTGCTGAAATTCATACTCGCTCCAGACAAACCACACTTCTTGGGTATTTCTCTCTGATTTAGGATTTTGCTTGGCTCTGAGCTCTCCTCATATAGCCTGTGTTAATTACTTGGGGGTTTGTAATCCTTTTTTATGGCTTATTTTCCTTCTGTGGTCTTGGCTTGCTCATAAAAGCTTTATAAATCATTTTGCATATCTTTATCAAGGCGGCAAAAGGCAGAATCAGAAAAGTAGACGAAAATCTTGTCATTTCTTTTTTTCTTTCTTCATTATGTAATATTTGCTCCTCGTTCCTGCAAGTGGTTCGATGGCAGAGCTCCAGGACTTACGCTGAAAATCTAATTTGAGAGGCTAGTACAGAGCCAAGTCCGAGAGCCAAATAAATCTGTTGGATGAGCACGAGCTCTCCACTATCAATGCTCCATCTCATGACCAAAAATGTATTTATAAATTCTCTTTTTTACATATTTTTTCTTCTGTTCCCATCTTTCTCAAGTTCTAATTTTACAATTTAGCGCTTTATATTGCTATTCAGTCATGATGTCAATTTTTCAGCCAACATGGAAAGCTAAATCACCATGGTTTCCTTTGGGAATTTCTAATGGATTTTTCGATTTATGCATAAAATAAGGTCTGTGCTTCACATTCCTTTCAAATCTCGTTCGACAAGATTAATTGCACACAAACCTGATTTTATAGTGCCATAATTGCTAAGAAGTTGCATAACATCTTAACTGTCCAATTAGTCGAGAAGGATATACAATTTTTTTTTTCATAAATTGTAACAAATGAAAAAAAAAAAAAACTCTCAATGGATTCCATATGCCAATTCTTTTAAAGGCTTAATATTTAAGATTTTTGCTTTAAAACATATATATTTAAAAAAAAAAAACAGTTAAGGCTCGAACAGGATGTTTCTGAATGGTTGGTTAACGTAATATCACTTTGATATCTGTCAAGATCAAATGTAACAGCTATAAACTTCATTTCATTACAACATACGTGAACATGATTTGTGAATCCCTTTCAGATTGATTTCCATTTGCAGTGAAGGTGAAGACGACAACTCCCATCATTCCACGCTCCCTCACAGCTTCATTAAGGTACGCCTTTGTTATTGTTATGAATGTGAGATGTCTATAGCGGCGAAAATTACACACTGTCCCTTTCAGAGTTATTAAAATAAAATTTAAATAACAGTTGTGCAGTTAGAGTTATTAACAAATAAAACAAATGTGTAAATATAAAATAATAGTTTGACAACAAAATCAGAAATTAGCAGTTAGCAAAAAGTCAGATCACATGACACATTGTCGTAGTTTCTCTTTCACACATTGACACTGAAACTGGGTCTTGTGACACACTGATAGTGTTAGCTGGCTTAAAAGAAAAGAACTCTCAGATGACACCTTAAAAGCGTTTTAAAAGCGAAAGCAAGTGGGCTGTTCAGTTGAGTGCACAGAAAGAGTGTGTGCTTGCTGAGTAAACACCCCTCCACCCAACAGCATCTGATGGCCCATCCAGATAAAGAGCCATCACAAGTGCAGCACACATCATCAGCATTTTACCCCAGTGCTTTTTAATGGGCAGGGCAAACTTTGAATCCATTGCCTGTCGATGCATTTTATAGCTACAATCAGACTAGGACCTGACGGCTGTAGTTTTTGTACACAAAATAGCCCTTCTATTGGCTAGATTGTATATTGACTTTAAAATGATCTCTATTGGGTCCTTCTTGGGTGGCTGCTGACTCTTGATACAATATTTTTTTCTCTAGTGTATTCAGATCATTATCTCGAATTAATTCTATTCATTTTGAATGACCACATAAATTCCCGTACGGACAGCAATCGAAGATATCTCAGAAACTTATTTACTCACAAAGTTGTATCAGAGAATGGATCAAACTGTTGTGTACACTATAAACTGTAATTAATTACGTTAAGTGCCTAGCCACCAGTAAGATAGACAGTAAAAGTAAAAGGTTTTTCAAGGGGAGTGAGTGCTCGAAATTCAGTAGCTTCCTCATTTACAGAAAACGTGATTTATTCCAGGGGATAAAAAAGGGGATACAACTGTTTATCTAAGTTTAAAATCAAGTTTAATCACAAGACATAGACAAACTTGCAACACTGCAGGCCAAGACTTGCTGTTGCTGAATGTTTAGGATTAGATTGGCCAAAAATGAACATTTTGTTATCATTTACTCATCCCCAGTGTCATTCCAACCCCATATTTTCTATCTTCAATTTCAAGCTTTTGTTATATAAGGAAAGTGGAGGGTGATTTATACTGAAAAAAGGCCAAGAATGTATCATAAAAAATAGTATTATACTGTATGCCGCTGTGCCATACTCTCTATTCTTTTAATCTGACATTTTAATATTAATTTAAACTTAAATCCTCTTGAATCCCATAAAGTTTTAAAGGTCATCACAATTAAATTTGTGTCGCATTTCTGTTGCAATTCATTTTATGGTAAGTTTTACAAATCATGTCAAGCAATTTCACATATCAGAAATGAATATATTTGAATTACCAATTCAATAATAGTTATTATCATGATTATGGAAATGTTTAAATTTCTCTTTTAAGATTTTTCAATATTATAGGGATAGGTCACCCCAAAAAATACAATTCTGTCATTATTTACTCACCTACATGTCATTGCAAACCTATATGACTTTCTTTTTCATGTTGAATAAAAAAGAAGATATTTTAAAGAATGTTGGTAACCAAGGCTTTGGTTATCATTGACTTTCAACTGAATTGACAAAAAAAAAAAAAACCTGAGACAATTCTCAAAAAAAAAAAATCTTTTATGTTCCACAGAAGAAAGATAATCAGGTTTGGAGCAAGATAATAGTGATTAATTGATGACATTATTTTCATTTTTGAAGTATCTAGCCTTAAAGTCCTTTATAACTACACCATTAGATGGCGACAAGTAGCTATGTTTGACTAAGCAGAGATCTGACGCCGGTTTCACACATATGGTTTCACACTGCACGCGTTAGCATTGCGTAAGCAGCGCATGTTTTTTCGGCGTCCATGTTAACAGATTAGCACCGCGCGCAGATATTTCACACAGAAGTGCTTTTTGTTATGTCCTATCTCCTCTCTTTTAAATAAGTGAAAGCATTTTGCTCTGAAGTGAACAGCTGAAGAAGTAGCTACAGCAGGATCTCCAAATCCTACAACATGTTACCAAAGTTGGTTACCCTTCTATCTTCTATTTTTGGTATGACATGAACAACTACAATCAAATGACATTGAGGTTACTAAAATCTTTCATATTGTCTTATTGGATTAAGGAGCTGTTTAATTTAATGTCAATAAACACAACATTTACAAATTAACAATAATAATTAATGTAGGCCTACTTACTGCTGAAGCTTGCTGTTGTTGATCACAGTAACCTGGTTCTTTCAAAAGCTTTTTTAAAATAATGAGCTTTGGTTAAAATGTAATTGTACAGTTCAAATAATTGTTATTTTACAGAGTCCTTTTCCAAGACAGGACCATATTTTTTAAAAAAATAAAAATAATTATCATATGAATATAATCAAATCCACATTATCGCTGCTTATAAATGATATGATTATGAAGTCTTACCGGTGCATCGATTCATACAAATGTAACATTTTTAATACAGTACATTCAGAGACACCATCAAGGTGTTTTGTCATTGATCATTTAGTTAATCTAGTTGTCTGCAGCATGGTGTCTAAGTATCCCACATTTCCTCATTCTATAATACTGTACATTGTAAAAATATTTCATAAATTATTTGATATTATTAAATGTTTTTTTTTTCTGAAATGATGTACTTTAGCATCTTTTCTGATATAGTGATTTAAATTCTAAACTGAAATTGTATTGTGTTTCTTAAATGAATCCTAATTTACAATATTTCTAATAATATACTCATTATTATAATTTTGTAGCACCACTTTCTATTTTGTAGTCTCACTTAAAGGGATAGTTCACTTTGAAATACATTTTTGGTATGTTTTAGCTTACCTCGAGGGCATCCAAGATGTAGGTGTCTTTGTTTACGCAGTAGTTTCAATTTTTATATTTTTAGGCCAAACCGTTCTTACCGTCAGTCATATAATCCAGATCTATGGTCACCACCTCAAAGAGCATGCACAGAGAAGTCCAAATTAAACATGATTTAATGACTCGTAAATATAAGTACACATTGATGGCCTAAGACACGAAACGAGCGGTTTGTGTGAAAAAGCGAACAGTATTTATATTGTTTTTATGATCCAGTTTTGCTGTCCATCATTTTTGCTCTGCTCAACCTTCTGACTTAGCTTTGATCAGGTGACCACTAAACGTGATGTAGGTGTCAAAGTCATCACTGAACACAGCGTTCTCTCTCTCGCCCTTATAGAGCCGGACCCACACCTGATCGTCCCTCTCCAGCTCCAGCATGAGGCTCTGGCTCTGCATGATGGAGCGATCGCTGGGCTGCGCGTACAGGATGGCCATCTCCTGCTCGTTCTTCATCACGTGCAGGTACGTTTCCTTCTGGTTCCAGGTGTGCGCGTTTAGGCTAAAGAAATAGACGCCAGGGACGTAGCAGAAGAACTTGCCCGTGAACATGTTGAAGTGGCCGTACAGGTTGACGAACTCTGTGTCGAAGATCATGGCCTGGTAGTAATCATTACTGTGCAGGGCCTTCTTGCGGCCCACGGAAAAGGCAGCGTAATAGGACTTACAGGCTTCTCCGGGGGAACCCATGCTGCCCTTGGTTCCCTTCATGCCATGGGGCCCTCGGGGTCCAGTTTGCCCTGACTTGCCCGATTTCCCATAGGGCCCTCGCCCACCAGTGTCTCCCTTTTCCCCTGTAAGGGAAGGAATGTAGCAGTTGAAGTTCAGTTTGTTTTATAGTTTTAACAAGCATCATTAAAAAGGTCTTTTACATTCTTTACCTCTGATTTATCATGTCTCGCTTCCTGAAACTTTGTGTTTGGGTCAAGCTTTGGAGGGTGTTTTATTAAACCTCAAATAATAAAAAAATTATGGTTTTCAAATGACATAATGGTCTTGTTTGTGTGGAGTGAAGACTGGAGCGTTGAATAGAAGATGGCGCCAATCTCACAGCCATTTTTCTTCTGTTGTTTGTGACAGTTTGGATCATAAAGTCAATTTCTGTGGTGATTTGTCCTTTTGGTGCATGTTTTCCAGACCACAGAAGCATCCTGTGATTAACCAGGCCTGGCCTATATCATTTACCAACAGTGAGATATTCGACTAAGATTGACGTTCATCCAAACAATTGTATACGGTACATAGATAGTTGATACTAACAGATAAGTCTGTAAGCCTTTTGCTCCTTTTTGAACCTTAAAATTGAAGATATTTACCTTTGTATAGATTTGTATACAGCAACCAAAAAAATCGCCCAAAGCTGAACATTTAAAGTATATTTTGATGGTTTGTACCTTTTAGAATGGTGATGTTTATCTGTGGCACAAACTGGTAGTGTGGACTGGCATACTGAGGGGGCTCCTCTGCAGGGTCACAGCATCGCCTGCACTCTGTTCCACTACAATCACAAGAGAAAATAGCAATGGATGGATGGTTGGATGGATATGGTTGGACGGATGGATGGATGGATGGATGGATGGATGGATGGATGGTTGGACGGTTGGACGGTTGGATGGATGGATGGATGGATGGATGGATGGATGGATGGATGGATGGATGGATGGATGGATGGATGGATGGATGGATGGATGGATGGATGGTTGAATGGATGGATGGATGGATGGATGGATATGGATGGATGGATGGATGGATGGATGGATGGATGGATGGATGGATGGATGGATGGATGAATGGATGGATGGACGGTTGGTTGGTTGGTTGGATGGATGGATATGGTTGGACAGTTGGATGGATATGGTTGGATGGATATGGATGGATGGATGGATGGATGGATGGATGTGGTTGGACGGTTGAATGGATGGATGGATGGATTGTTGAATTGATTGATCAGTACCTTCCATCTCTGTAGTATTCTGTGGATCTCTGATTATCTCTGGGCTCATATAAGTCTTGTTCTGCACCTCGGTTTTGGGTAATGTATGGCTCGGCCCATTTGGCAAACACCACTCCCAGCAGCACCATGTTTGACATCAGCATCTGAGACAACAATTAACACATCATTTGGATAAAAGTTGAAAACTGGCAGACTCAAACTTCAATTATATTTAATAGTTTTTGTCATTTATTTTTGTATTTTAGTTCAGTCTACATGTATGGTGTTCCATCGATGTTCCTGTTCAATTTGCATATTTTCTTATAGTATTTAATTAGTAATTAGAGGGTGTACTGTATACTTAATGCGTGTGTGTGTGTGTGTGTGTGTGTGTGTGTGTGTGTGTGTGCGATTTGAAAAAAAAAATGTTTTTGTTGTTTTGACCATTGTGTTGTTTTGAACTTTCTATTAATTAATACAAAGGTCAATTTAAAAATATTCAACAAATTTATGAGATACAAGAGAAATCCTACCGTGAAAGTAAAGTAGTGTGCATATGGAATATACTGTAATTTCACATAAAAAAAATAACAAATTATTTTAACTAGCTAGCTAATTGTTTTGGAATTTTTTCTCTGAGCTTAATTTTTAATCTCTGCATACTCTTTTAATCTGCATACATGTTTAGGCCTTTTGCTGGATGGTAGGGTCATGATAGGAGACTGTTATAACATGACAGATCCCTGCTGTGTGTTATCATGTATCTGCAAAGGGCCAGCTATGTTATTCAACCTCTAGTATTTGACTGATGATAGCAACAACAAAATAGTTTTGGTTAAAGCTATGTAGAAATTAGACCACCATTGTGGAATTTCATAAACAGCAATCAGGTGATGAAAGCTAATGAAAGGCTCTTGCAACTGTTTGTAAAATAAATAAATTAAAAAAAAGAAACCATGAAACATAACTTGAAAAGTTATGAAACGAAAGATATCTCGGAATGTGTTGTCCAATTGGCAATCATACAGTACTTGATTAGATGAAACTATAAATCTCATATTTTTTCCTTCTTAGCACAGCAAACTAAAAAATCAATCCGCCTTGTTTTCTGCCGTTCCAAACCATGAGGCAGAAAGGCATCTAATGATCAGTCATGAGCAGAAAATATTACACATAATGAAGCAAGACATGAGCCAAAAATTCACTTAAACTGAAGAGAAACTATTTTAAGGCCAGTCTCCATCCTTCTTCAGTCTGTTGGTATTCCAGTAAAAAGCTACTTTTTATAGCAAGTAGCAGTACAGTGAGAATGCTTTGGTGGTTTTTATATCAAATTTGCACACATGTACACATTACAATAATCGTCCAATTTTCCTCTTGTATGTAGTGCTGACAAGTGATTTAAAATCATTTTCAGATGGTTCATTTGGGTCTTTGCAGTGGCATTTAGGTTTTCATTGCCAGACTAAAATATTTTGTTAAATGCTGCTATTTATAATTTTGTTTTCGAGTCAGTTATACACTCGAATTTATATGAAGCAGGGTGTTTGCTGGTTTTAATAGTTATTTTTTATGTATCTGTTCAGGTTTATGGCTAAGTTTAGTCACTCTTATCTCTTTGTCAATTTATATCATGATCTCATTATTTATTTCGTTATTGTTGTTTGTTATATTCCTTATGTACAAACTTTCTTATAGAAGAATGTTGATGCGGTATTTGTAATTTGCAAGTAGATGTATTTTGATTCTCACATTAAGCTTGTGGAGTTCATGCTGACCTTGACAAGTGTTTTGAATAGCTGAGCATTTTACCTCACAAAATATGTGGGCTTTTAATCAACTTTGTGGGAGTTTTCAGTATGTTCTTAAGCAAAAAAAAAAAAAAAAACCAACAAACAAACAGTTTTGCTAGTGGGACAGCTGGGAATAAAGGGAATAAAAGATAATAATGTAGACAGAAATGCATGAATAAAAGCATGATAATGTATTTGTTTAAGGAGTTGATCACATCTGATTGTCATATACAAGCTATTTACTGTGCATGTTGATATGTTCGCTCACGTGATTCCGCCCATACAGCCACGATCCAAACATGCCATAAAGTATTTAAAACTATAGACTGCCTCTAATACTGAGATGAATTTCTGAAGCCCGCCACACCACAGTAACCCTTCTCTAATCACAAGGTTGAAGAATGACGTGCTATGTCCCACTGTTTAATAAAACTCACTGAGATGAAGCCTCTGTTCTAAAAGTATGTGTGTGTTTTAGAGTGATGTTTAATGTAAGAAAAGGTCATATCACTCAATTTAGTCTGAAGTTCAAAGCAGTTTTAGGGCAGTGCTTTGAGGTTGTGCACGTCTAATCCTCCATAAGCTTATGATGTGTTCACCTGGTATGTCATCTGACCATCTTTTTTGTACACGTGTCTGTCTCTATAAGACTGCGGTGTTTCAAAATAGGCAGAGGCTTGTGTAAAGGAAATTAGATGCTGTGTAAGTGGTATATACTGTTTGCGTCCCAGTGTAAATATTTAATGCTCTATTTTCACAAAATAACCCCTTAAGGGTAATACAAGAAATATATTTAAATAGAAAAATATTTTAAATATATACACTCTAAAAAATGCTGGGTTGTTTCAACCCAAATTTGGGTCAAATATGGACAAACCCAAATGTTGGGTTAAAAATGTTTACTGCTGAAAGTGAATGTTGAAGTTGGGTTAAAATTTTAAATTACATTTTTAACCCAACATTTGGGTTGGTCCATATTTGACCCAAATTTGGGTTGAAATAACCAAGCATTTTTTTAGAGTGTATAAGGCCACTTTTTTGACCTCAAAAGCACATTTTTTTCATAGCTGTTTCTGAAGGCATCTGACTTTTGGGCTTCAAATAACTGGAGAAAAAAATGAACATATTCAGTCCGTTCCAAAGGCCTGCTTTATATTATTTCCCTTTTGCTGCTGTTTCCTTGGTTATCCTCTTTTTCATGCTAAGCCATGTTTACAGTCCCACATCTGATATCCTGGCATGAGAATCCCTCTCCTTCCTGCGGATGTTGGGGTCTTGAGGTCATGTTTACATGTTTCCCTCTCCTTTAGTTCGGGCCCAGTCTTCTTCTTGGCTCAATCAACATCTACCCTGACCTTTTTTAAAGTATTACATAAGTAAAGATTGTTTTTTTCAGCCTTCTTCTCCAGAGAACACCATGCTCCATGCATCATTTTCAGCCCCAGAAGAGATACATGTTAGATAAGTGTCCCAAACACATGGGTGTCTTGGACAAGCAGTTACACTTAACTAGACTTTGAGCACACTAAATTTCTACGGACACTGTAAGATCATGCCGTGACGTGTCAATCTTCTACTCGTCACTTTTTAAGGACAAAATTCGTGTGATGCGAGTTCACCAGACTTGATTTCACATGAGCTTGTGTTTTCGGTCTGTTGGATTCACATGCAGAAATGTCTCACGTCACCTTTTTGAAACGACATGGTGAACATTATGATTCATTCATTTTTTTTTTATTTCAGACCCATAGGTCCATATCAAAAGGATAAGAGGAAATAATGTAGGATTTTCCATGTTCCCAAATTCCTAAACTGCAAACAGCTGAAAGGTGTCATAACAAATTCCCATTGTGTTATCACAACAGATCGTAATAACTATTTACTAATCTGCATTGTGCTTTTTGCACCCCTACACAATTCCGCAGGCATGCAGTGGCGTGTCGGAACTACGAGGTGTGGCTTTGGTGGATTTTCTCAGTGGAAAACAAGCGTGTGGTCTTCTTACAGTCGGCCAATTCTTAATGGTGGTGTTTGGTTCTGGATCATATTTAAGGTGAGGCCCACCAGATGCACTGTAACATAAACAGTTCATCACTGGGGTACATTTGGTCTCTTTGACTGCAGAAATGAGGTACTGGCTCAATTCTTTGGGTTTGGGTGTGTGACCAAACGCTCCCCAGTGGCCAACTTTCAACCACTGAATACACAAACTGAATGCTTATCTATAGTAATTTAAAACCCCCATATGCCAGGTTCAATGTAGCCTACTGAAACATGTACCCTTTCCAACTGTACACGCTTGGACCAACATGTTTGGTAACACTTTATTCGATAGTCCACTTTAGACATTCTATAAGTAACTTTTCAACTACATGTCAACTAACTGTCATTAGAGTATTAGTAGACTGTCTGCTTAATATCTGCTAACACTTTATTTTGTTGGTCCCCCAACAGACATTCAACAGACTAGAAGTAACTTGGGGACTACAAGTAAACTTATTCAGCCTAACCATAACCTAACAGTCACAACTATAATATACTAATACTCTAATGAGAGTTAGTTGGCATGTAGTTGAAAAGTTTCTTATAATTAGTAGAACGTCTATGTGACTATCGAAATAAAGTCTAACCACATGTTTTTCTCACATTCAAAATATCCCCAGTTATTTGCGGCTCTTTTGTAATAGTTTCTTCAGAGGAAGTTAAATGAACTTCAGGGAATGAAAGTGAACATGTCTATCAACAGAGTAAATAAACATCCATCTTATTAAAACAACAATCTTCTTTGCCTTCAGGAGTTACGGTTAGTTCCTTGAGTTCATTTGGATGTTGTTATCAGAAAAGGCAAGTTCCTGAAACACAGCTGGGCTCAAAGTAATTTGAGTGTAAAAATACTTTCGTTTTCCATACTTTCTTTGAGAGACTAACATACACATATATTAGTATTGTGGGAAGACTCGCATTGCCTCCTTAAGTCCCATTGAGTTATTTTTTTAACATGTATATTTTAAATAATTTTTAGTTTAGACATTTACTTAGATAAATTAAAACTATAAAACAACTGAATTATTATAATATGAATTATGTATACCACGTATTCGGTAAGTGGCTGGCAAGTTATGTTATTCAGCTTGGTTTTTGGTGGTATTGCATTTGATGGCAGCCCAAGATTGTGCTTTTAACGTCAAGGAAATCACATTGTAATCACAATTTGTCGCTTTACTTTTAATTCAATTTGATTAATTAAATTAATTAAATATAAAATTAATTTTAATATAAATATTAATATTTTAAAATTATTTTTTAATATAAAATTAATTTTATATTAATTAAATGCCCATGACTGAACAATCAAAAGGTGTGATCTTGTCTTTGTAGGTCCCCTTCCCATATAAAAGGGTAGAGACTTGTTGGTACAGGTACAAGATGTTATTCAATTCCTTGTTTGCAATCCGACAGGATTGTTGAAGTTCATCCGCAGCAATTGTCTGCACTTTTTTTGTTTTTTAAGGAGGAGGATAAGGGGAAAATTCATTTGCTCATAACACTGGATATGAATAAGTACACATTGCACATAGTATATACTGCAGAAATGATAAGAGTATGTTGTTAGTACATTATTTTTAGAAATACTTTAAACTAGAAATAGACACCGCAGGATTTGGTTCTGGCCAACAGTGGTCACTTTGAAGTCTGTGTGGCAAAACACTAAAAGGTCAGTTTCACCCTTGACCTGTATAAGCCACTGTGCCTTAACTTGGATATCCTCCTTGGTTCACTGAACTGAAGAAAAACACTCATCTTCAGCTTTTCAACCCATTTTACTTAAGTGTATGGAAGCTTGTTTCTAATACCAAATAGAATCTGGATTTTTTTCTCTTTTCAGACTTTATAACTCAGTTCCGAATTTACTATATCTTACAATTCTATTAAAAAAATTAGAATTGTGGAGCGTAAGCTTACAAGATTGCAAGGAAAATTACAGAATTTGGAGTTTATATCTTAAGTTGCAATTATATATAACTTTTCTAACTTACAAATGCAAATTTAGAATCGCAAGATACAAACCCGAAATTGCGAGAGAGAACTTAGAATTGCAAATTTATAGGCTATCTTGCAACTTTGACTTTATAACTCACAATTGCGATATCTTTGTTCTGAGAAAAGTCAGAATTGCGAGTTTATCTTACAATTTAGGTCGCTATTGCCTTTTTAATTCCCTGGCTGAAACTTCCATAATAGTGTGATGTATTTCAAAGTGAAAGAACAAGGACTTTTTATCTACTGGGGATTGACTGGGTAACCTGCAGTGGTGAGTCATTCCCTGCTCACTGCCATTTAATCTGTAAAATTATGCAAGAAAATTATGCTACTAGTTTGAAACATTTGGTGGGGTTAAAAGCAATTTGGTGTAGCACTGATCTTCATAGTGTCATATTTCCACTGTCTCTCCCATTTGCTAGAGATGAGGCAATGAACTTGGCTTTGTGATGGCATGCCTCAAGAATTCATGTCCTAGATTTGGTTCCTGCACCCTGTGGCAGTGCTACTCCTTCCATGGATAATCAAAATACATTTTAGGATTTATTTTGTCTCCATGAAATTTACAATGATCCTACATTTCCTGGGATTTGGTAGATCTTCCTTGGGGATAGGGTGGGATCCATCACTAGCTGGATGAATTAGTTTTCATTATTTAAATATTAAAACCACATGAAACCCAGGGTGTTGTTACATTCAAAAACATTTAACCCAACCCAGTGTCCTTTCGCCTTGCACCTGCTGTTAAAATCTATTTGTACATTTCTAAGATCTTGATGGATCTAACATTCATCTTAACATTGTCTCAAAATAAAACAATATTATAGTGGAGAACACCTACATGTTTTTCTATCACTATGTGTTCACACCTCAATGTGAGCAACCAATAACACTCATAAAGTGGAATAACTACCTGTCATTCTTGATCTGGAAATGTACTCACTCACTTATATGCTGCATTGAAGTCAGTGAAAAGTAAAATACACAGCTATAAGTTTTGGGCATATTGTTTTGCATCAGGATTCAGTTTCCTTGACATCTGGAAAAGATTTTATACACTGATGCACTTGTCATTATGTAAGCTTGTTATATATTTGTTCAAAGAGAATAGCCCCTATCTACAAAAAAAGAAAAGACATGCAGTATTATTGTAAACTTTTAACTTAAAACATCCTAATGAACATCCCCTACCTTTATCTTGGCAGGTCCAAACCTGAGGGTCCACGGGATGCTCTGAGGATGCTTGCGTTGACTGCTCTGTCTCTCTGAGTCTTATCGCCTGACAGTGTTTTTAAGACATCTACCTCGTGCACTCCCAAACTCAGCATGTCATGAGAAGCCAGGGAAAAAAGTTCAGGAAAGGAGGAGAACAGAGGGAGGAGCATGGATGCATCCATCCAAGAGGTGGGGTGAAATGAAAACAACAAAAAGGACAAATTTAAAAGAAAAGAAACCTTGCAAATAAAATGGCCAGAGCAGACAAACTGGAAAGAGAAAGAGAAAGAGAAGAGCAGTGCCATATAAAAAGACGTTGCAGACAAATGTTAAGTAGCTACTAATGGTTTCAAATAATCTTTTAAAGAACAAGATTAGTATTTTTAGAACACAAACATTTCAGTTAAGATTGTTGGCTATAGAAGGATTGTAATATATTGACAACAAACTTTTATTTGCAAAAACATTGACATTTGTCTACTAACTATTTGTCGAACTTTGCATAAACCTAAAAAAAACCCTTTTTAATCTTGATTTGAAACAGTTCATGTCCATGTTATTGAGCAACTTTCAGTCAAGGACAAAAGGATGCTCTTCAAACGTGGTTAGTCATCAGATTCAGCCTCTCAATGTTTATAATCTCTGCAAAGTGCTTTTCCTCCCAGTCACTTGATTCATCATGTATGAGACGTGTAGTTACTGAGAAAGGTCCTGATGTTTAACCGTATAGACATGCTAAATGGTACACTAGTAAACAAGTCTGCCAAAATAGCTGTATTCCATAAATCAACTTAAGCAAAGGAGAGTCTGTAAGAAGGCCTACATAATAAGCACGTACGATTTTGAGCTTAAAGGTCATTTGTTGGAGGAATTTTCTTAGCACTGTGGATCAAGATATTGCCCTGTGTATTTTCATATTATACAGAGGAATATCACAGACAGGCTTGTGAAAAAAAAAAAAAAAATCTCATCAGCGCACATCACAAAAATGGCACCAACTTGACCCGTGTCAGGTTTCTTTTCCCGCTCATGTTAGTGCATGCTGCTATTCATATCAATGACCACTAGATGTCCTCGTTAGCAAATAAATCATTTCTGTCCACAACCATTCACAAATATTCTTCTGTAGAGTTACTTACTACTTTGAAGGCAAGTATCGTTTAGTTTATAATTTTAAATCCATCATTATTACCATAATTCCGTTTTATAGTATAATAAAGAAGTAGTAGGTCGAAGCTTTTGACTAGTTTGTATCTGGAAAACTAAAAGCCTAATGAAAAATGTAACCAATATAGCTATATATGGCATTATTTATTGTGTTACACTAAAAATTGTTTATATAATTCAAACATATTTATAATAAAACACACACACTAAAAGTATATATAAGTACTATTACTAATACACTAATAGTACTAATATATAAATACATTTTATATATAAAAAATTTTTTTAGGTCAGTGGGCAGACATTAGGGAGAGATCACATAGATGCAAACAACACATTTATTCTAAAATTAAATAATAGATAAACATTTTTAATTTGAAAAGCTATGGTTAGAGGCTTTTTTTCTGAACGGTTCTAAAGTTACTCCAAGACTTGCATTGAAAAACACGTGCAAGACTGTTACGCAACCTGCTGGAAAACATTACAGCCATGTGACCGTGTCCTGATTGGATACTGTGTGACCAATCAAAAGAGCATCCACCAATCATCGAGTAGGTGGGTGTGTCCAAGCCCCCAAACACTTCAGAGAGTACAATGTGTTGCGCTGTTCCACTGCTGTCCCACTGCCTTGTTTATTACAAAGTATTTGCTTCAGTGTTTCAGTAAGCTGGAACAGCTTCAGTAAGAGCAAACCAGATGGAGCACGTATTACACAGATGACGCGTTATCTTAAGATCTTAAGCCAAGTGTTTTTCCAAAGCATTTACTATATCTGAACTAGTTTTGAACCAAATATCCACTTTATATGTATTATATTTTATTATTATTACTGTTTATTGTTACTTAATTTATTAAGAAAACCTTTAAATACTTTTGTTACTAGTATTTTTATTTATATATTTGATATTATTATTATTTTTTATTAATAGTAAGTCATCGAATAGTGACCAGTATCTTTTTGGAATTAGTCTAGTATTTATGTATTTGCTACTGATATCCCAATAGTGACAAGTAACATATCTATAACTACTGTAACATTTAAAGTGTAACTTGAACAACTGGAATACACATTAATATGTATCCATGTAAATGTAACAAAACAGATACTTTGTACATGTTCGCTATTCTATTCACCAATGCAAATCACTGAATAAGAAGATATATGTGTGACGAATAAGGATGTTCACATATGACGAATTAATTGGTGTTCGAGACAGTTAATGAGACTGACCTAATGAAACTCGTCCAGCGTTTCTCCCACGTGACTGTAGCGAGCGAGGCGTCGCCAAGGGGAAGTGACGTCACAGCGCTACGTTCGTGTCTACCACCACAGGAGAGATACGACTACGAGGCCTTTGACAGCTGCGGCGACTAGGGTCTGTTGGTGAAATCCACCTCCATCTTCTTTATCCTTCGGGAAAATGGTGACCAAACCGACAGGAGCATAATCTACAGACTCTAAGCTTTCACCTGATCACAATATTGTGACATTGCGGGCTTTTATATATTAGAAAAGGAATGGTGAAAAGTGAACTCAGCCGGAAGAATCCGAATTCTCTTCAGGGATTCGGGGGGGTTGGGGTCGCATAGAGATATATTGGATCGTAGCAGTTAAATAACCCGTGAAAATATTAACGTAACATCGAATTTAAGGGCTGACACCATCTGGTTTGATAGAAATTAGCTGAAATACAGTCGAGTGACTCGGTCGGGAGAAACCAGTAAACAGCGATGGAGCTACGAGTTGGAAACAGATACAGACTGGGTCGAAAAATTGGAAGTGGATCATTTGGAGACATATATCTGGGTACGTATAGACTTCAACACCTGTATACTGTCTTGCCGTAAAGCTGTCATTAATATGACACCGCTAAAATGCTGTATTGTTTTATATATCTGTCAACTGTAACTGTCAGTGGCGTTTTTCCCAGATTTACTCGTTATAGTCTCCTTATGATGTCCGTTTCTCAGTTGTTTGGGTATTTATATAAATTAATACCATGTTTTATAACAATGACAAGAACGTATAAGTGGTTTATTGAAGTTGCAGGGTAAATCATCTTCACGTCCCCTTTGGGACAAGCGTAAGTTATAGAGTGGTTTAAACACAACAGGAAGTCATATATGTCACCATAAAAAATATGTGCTTTTGACATTATATTCAGATGTCGATGACATCACTGACAAGACAACACAATTGGCCTATTTGCTTTAAATTGAGGTGTAATTTCATTGAACACGTGAGCAGGAGTTTACAAACGGGTCCTCCCTTCTGTGTAACTTTGAGTGAATGTCACCTGTCCATACTGGTTTCACTGAAAGCTTGAACCACCCATAACTTACCTGACATATTGAATCAGCATTTGATAGTTACCCAACCAAGCCTAGATTTGCTTCTGCAGTCTACTAAAACTCGAGATCTTGCATTTAGAGCACTGTGTTTGATTCATGCAGTCTTGATTTCCTGATCATGGGGTCATGGTACATTTTTCCTAAAGTTCTTTTGAGCAATAAAGCTGTCCTGGAGCAACACAGTCAGGGACATGAGAAACTCTTTATTTATATGCTAGATGGCCTTCATGGTTGAGAGTATCAGTATCACACCAGGATGGTGTTTATCATTTAAATATCTATGGTTGACATTTAGATATCGCAGTGTTGGCAATAGAAAGCCATTGTTTTTGCACCACCGGTTTGGATCGCCAAAGTAGGTCCTTTTATGCTCTCTTTACAAGTTGATAAGTTCAAAATCTACCTTTACAACTTCTAGTATTCTTAACCACTATGGTAAATTTAACTCAAGCCTGTGATTAAATGTACTTGTGCTAGAGCTAGTAAGAAATGACGTTTGTCTCTTATTCAGGAGGCATTAAAGGAAGTTTTGCGTCTGTTGGCCTTAATTCGTATCTCTGTGGATTGAAACCTGTCAACAGAATGTTTAACTTAATCAAACCACCTATAGACGTCAGGCTCAAATCAAATGCAATCAGCTTGCTTTTCTTTTGAATAGAGAAGCAATGTTTGTGAGGGGACTTTGATCATCATGTAGTGTGACGAGACCTTTATTCCAAAGCTTTCTGGCTGAGATAGAATTGTTTCAGTCTGTGTGAGAACAGGGCTTGGTGGGTGTGGTGAGACTTTAAACTCTCATCTGCTTGCTTCTGTTTCATATTCTGCACTCACACACTCTTTGGGATGTCAGCATAATTAAGTGGTATTTGAATAATACTTTAGGAGTAAATATGTCCGAGGTGTTATTTTGTGGCAATGTAATTTGAAGATCTTGACTCTGTGAAATGCATTCAAATCATCTGCCATGTTCTTGGCATTTAGAGACTCAGAAGATCAAACCCAACAAGATTGGACTAGTTACATCACTTACTGCTTTTACAAATCATCCGATGCAATAACTCTCCCTTTTCCTGGGATTCCGTTACATTTGCATCACTTGGCATCATAGGAGGCCTCAGGTGTGTGAATCATCCTGGACTGTCCAACTCGTTTACAATTCTGGGTCCTTCCCATCAGCTTTTATGTAACCTCAGAGTTTTTGATTCAGGCTTATGATGTGATGGATGTATCGACCAGATGCCACATCTTTAACTTCCCTTACTTCTCATTTAACTATCAGACTACAGTTTGCATTCACCTTATCAGCAGTTTGGCATCCTATTTCTTGAGTCAACTGTTGGATAGGCAACAGTTTTTATTGGGTGTGTAATTTCTTGCATAATACTCCCATATTGTTGGTTTTCTTTATCGGGGTTGTAAAGCTGATCTGAAACCAGAGCAGAAGTGGTTCATTTCATTGTTTGTTGGCAAAGATAGGTAGAATTTTATGTAAATTTAATCTAAATGTAATCATGGGTTACTGACTGTTTGTACTCTTTGAATAAATGTCTAGTTTGCTGATTAATTTGTGCGTAGATTTGACGTGCATTGCATGAGTTTCTTTGCTAACAGCTGAAGGGAAGATTATCATTTGTTGTTTTTTAACTTCTCAAGAACACGCTGAACAAGTCTTTGAGTTTCTGTTTAAATGGCTATGAGGTGTAGTTTCAGTTTCAATATTTTTTTTATTGCCTTTTGAAAATGGATATTTTGCAGAATGTCCAGAGTGCTCTTTTTCATGAGATATTATTGGGCTCTTAAAATCCTACAATGACATGAAGTGGTAATCAAATCTGTGTAAAGATTTTATCTGAATAAATTTAACTAATCTTTTAGAATGTAATTCACAGTTCACTTAACTATTTCCCTGCCATTGATGGAATTTTCCATCTTTTGAGACGGAAAAAATGTGATTGTAAATTTAAAAATGTGATTTTCACACAAGCAACAGCATTCTGGCTTTTAATAAGTTCCGAAATACTGTTAAACATTAACCTGGAAGTATATGCCTTGTTTGTGAAGAAGGCTAGTTATTTTATCATACATGACAATATCGCTAACTGTATTTTTTAACACGCGAGAATTTCAGACTTGGTGTGCAAGGGCCTTAAACGCTTCATAATTTTATGAATGGCCCAAAGCCGTTGCCTTTTCAACCACTTTTGATTGGCCCAAATGACTTCATATTCATTGCATTCTGACCTGGTTTGTGTAAAATACTGGTAATTCCGCGTTCACACGGTGCATGTACCGTTAATTTACTGGTAATGTTACAACTTCCCTTATTGGTAAATTGCAGGAACCAATATACCGTTATATTTAAAAAGGTCCTGTTCAAACATGATCTGTTACTTGTAATTGACCAGTATAGACTGCACATGGGAAAGGGGCTATTGCTTTCTCTCCATTGATGGAATTTTTCGCCTTTTTTGTTTTTAAATTGCTGCTTTTTTGTGAAACTTGCCCACATTCACTGTTGACTACAAAAATAATGCATAAAGCTAGTATAAAACGTTTTTTAAAAGAATGCAGACAGTGGCTGGTAACTTAAGAAAAAAAATGGCTAACAAAGTACTGCACAATAGAGCTTTACTATTTAAATTAAAGTAGGTCTTTGCGATATGGACAAAACATCTACATTTTTTGATCAATGTTGTGATTTCAATTTTAATCACGATTTGAGACATTAGGACTATTTCCTTGCACAGTGAGGTGTTTATGAATTACAATTTAAAAACGCATCTAAAAAGTAATGCTGCACGCATTGTTCGCAATTTGGCTTATCGTGATTTTGCGATTATTTGTTATGCGCAGCTTGTCATTGATGTACGGCTCTTAAATGCTGTTCTATCTGAAACCACTGTGAGTTTGAGTCACTTAAAACATGCATTTGAGAAAGCAATACATGTCAAACATCTTTCCAAACATCATTCGTTTATGAACCTCTTGTCCAACAAAAGACATTTAATAAAATGCTTTACTCCAAACACACTTGATAACAACAGTTGAACATCTTTCTGTGAGATGATGTTGCCAATAACCGCAACTAGAACAGTGACAGAAAGATTGTGCTTTCTTCCAATTTGTAAGCCCCACTATATTCTGATTTCGTACTGATGGTAAATATCCACAAAACGGCAGAACTTCACTCAACAACTACACTTTGCAGTGTGCTCTGTAGAGCGGATGTTTAATCTGTTTTTTCAGCACACAGGCTATATAATCGATCACACATCCGCCCAATGTAAAGAGAGTGTAATCTTAATAAACATTTACACAAAGCCAGCCAATTCACAATGAAATACACATCCAAACTACAATATTTAACATGCATAAAACAACTTTAATGTGTCTAATGTGTAAACAATATGATTTAAGCACTTAATTCAGAAGAAATTGGAAAAATCTGCATATTTTCAGCACAATCAGCATACCACTCATTTTGATTGGTTGCCGACTGGCATTTTTTGCTTGTTTTTTGTATAAAGTTGAGCATCTCTGTCTTTTGGCTGCTCTCTACCGCTCACATGCGAGTGTAAAATTCAACTTCCATATGAATGCTCGCTCTGCTCTATGCCAATGGATGCTTGAGTGGACAAAACTGTGCCACTTATTCACACAAATACATGCAGAACAAGCATACTTTTTCAAAAGTCTTTCCTACAGGATTTTGTGAGACTATGAGGGGTGGACCTTGGTCCCCCTGGGTGGTCTGGGTGCATGCACTATTTTTCTTAAAGAAATAAAAACTTGTTCGGTGAAGCCACATTAAATGTAGTGTATGCACAAAGTATAAAGTTCAATTAATTATGATCTGCGGTCATTTCATTTTTGTTGGAGATTCAGACTCCATTCACTGTTTTAATGGATCTGTTTCTCGATCTTCCCCAGGCACGGACATTTCAGTCGGAGAGGAAGTGGCCATCAAACTGGAATGTGTGAAGACAAAGCACCCTCAGCTCCACATCGAGAGCAAGATTTACAAGATGATGCAGGGTGGAGGTAAATGAGATTAGTGTTTTGTGTCATCTGTAAATAAAGAGCTCAGGTGCTCAATAAATAAATGAATGTAATCAATGATATATTTCATACGTGCCAAAAATACATGTTGGGTGTATTTACAGGTTTTTTTTTGTGCTTTCTTTGCAGTTGGCATCCCTACCATAAAATGGTGTGGTGCAGAAGGAGATTACAACGTGATGGTAATGGAGTTGCTTGGCCCCAGTCTGGAGGATCTCTTCAATTTCTGTTCCAGGAAGTTCAGCCTGAAGACTGTCCTGCTGTTGGCTGATCAGATGGTATGATTACAAATATTTAAGTAATCAAGTAGTTGTTTCATTCTTCATCGATTTTCCTGTGGGTCTTTAATGTAGGTGAAGTTACTGAGAAATGTAATGGCCGTTTAGTCCAAAATGTTACTCTACTTGCTTCTAAGAATTTATGTGCCTTAGATCCACTCCTGATGGTTATTGACGACTATTTTTTGCCACAGAAGTATTGAAATGTAATTTTTTAAACCTTGCAGATCAGCCGCATTGAGTACATCCACTCCAAGAACTTCATTCATAGGGACGTTAAGCCTGATAATTTTCTGATGGGCTTGGGAAAGAAAGGAAACCTGGTCTACATCATTGACTTCGGTCTGGCCAAGAAATACCGTGATGCACGAACACACCAGCACATTCCCTATCGTGAGAACAAGAACCTGACGGGCACTGCACGATATGCCTCCATCAACACACACCTTGGCATTGGTAAGAAAACAAAACATCTTGCCAGCATGAGCTTTTAAATCACTGTGGCGTGAGTGCTTGTGTGTGTATATATACAGTATATGTGCGTGTTTATCCATATATATATATATATATATATTTATTAGGGCTGTCTTAATATAGTACAGTGTCTGTTTTTTTCTAGTATTGTGCATCCCTTAATATATGTGTGTGTGACCCAGATTTGTTGTGATAGACAGTGCTTATCTGGCTGTGGTTACTGATCATTTGATATCTTTTCCAGAGTATTTTTTCCTTTCCATTGCCCTGTATGACATCACTATGTCCTCATGCTCAAGTGGATGCATGTATATTTTTAGCATTTCCCAGAGGAGTTTAATTTGTGCATGCGTATATGAATGTGAAATGAATGCTTATTCATGAATAACTACAGTTGTTGCCCCATGTAAGCTATATCAAGCTTTAATTCTGTGTGCACCTATATCTATAGAGCAGTCTCGGCGGGATGACCTGGAATCTCTTGGCTATGTGCTGATGTACTTCAACTTGGGATCACTGCCTTGGCAGGGACTGAAAGCTGCCACCAAGAGACAGAAGTATGAGCGTATCAGCGAAAAGAAGATGTCCACCCCCATTGAAGTTCTTTGCAAGGGCTACCCATGTATGTTCAAAGCCTTGTGTAATCTGTATTTTGATTTATTTTGTACTTGACCTAAAACACTTGGATTGTAATATGGATGTTTTTCTGTTCCACAGCTGAATTTGCCACGTACCTCAACTTTTGCCGGTCACTGCGATTTGATGACAAGCCAGACTACTCTTACTTGAGGCAGCTCTTCAGGAATCTGTTCCACAGACAGGGCTTTTCCTATGACTACGTGTTTGATTGGAACATGCTCAAATTTGTAAGTACATGTCTGGATGGCCTTCATTCGTTAAACTGGTCATTTAAACTTACTTTGCTTGCTTATATTTTGTAGTTTTGTGTAGGTTCAGTAATTTCACTTTAATGGCAATGAAAAGGTTAAAAATGTCACTTTGATTATCATAAAATTAATCCATATGGCTTCAGGGGGTAAATATATATATATTATGGGTGTAACGGTACACAAAGTTCATGGTTCGGTTCAATACGAAACAGTGGTGTCACAGTTCGGTATTTTTTTCGATACAACAAAAAGATAAAATGCCAGAGAAATTTCCTTTTTTTTTTTTTTTTTTTTTTTTTACTTTTTATGAAGTTTTATAAATCATGGTTATCTTTGGATAAACAAATAATGTTTCGGTCAACATTTAAATATGATAATATTTGAGTTTTGAAGTGCTGGAAATAGATGTTTGACATACTTGAAAGCATTTTACTTCCATGGTTACAGTTAGTGTTACTACATTAAATCCATGGTGAATGTTGCTGATCTATGGACTTAGTCTATAACTAGTTCATTCATGTAGCACAGTTGTGTTCTGCTTTCATTACATTTGCCATTTGCTGTTGGGCAACTTCGTGGTGGTCGAGCCGTCCAGCTAACAAAAGGGTTTGATTCTTAATCTTGCATTCATAAAGTTTCTTAATTTTGCATTTACCTTCTGTCTCAGGGTGCTAACCGTACAGCTGAGGAGGCAGAACGTGAGAGGAGAGAGCGGGACGAGCGGATGAGGCACAGCAGGAATCCTGCCGCTCGAGGGATCCCAGCAGCCTCAGGCAGACCCCGCCCCACACAGGATGGTGCTCCTCCCACCCCCCTCACACCCACCTCTCACACAGGTAAACAGTCTGTCTCTTACCTCTGCTTCTTCCCAACTGCTTGAAACACTGTTGTAGGCAGTCGTCTCTTGCTTCTCGTCACACAGCCAACACATCCTCACCGAGACCGGTCACTGGCATGGAGCGTGAACGGAAGGTCAGTATGCGGCTTCATCGTGGCGCCCCAGTGAACGTGTCGTCCTCAGACCTGACGGGGCGGCAAGACACTTCCCGCATGTCCACATCACAGGTATAAGGCAGACCCTGCTCAACCCAGCTTTCAGCAGAGCAGTCAAATCCTTAATGAACCTTTTTAAAAAAGAAGCAAGTCTTGTGGCTGTCTGTGTCTGAAAGAGCTGCTTTTAAAGAGATTTAACTTTTTGGCAGAAGCGAAAGTTCAGTACGTTGTGGCCTTTCTTTGAATGGTTACATTAGGAAGTCATATTTCTGCACTTACAACTCTGTCACGGAAATAAATACCTGATAAAATATTATTTTATTTTATAAATTACCTTTTGATTCTCACGATCTCTATTAGCCTTTTGATGATGTCAAGCTTAAAATTGAATCTGATTATTAGGTAGTTAAAGCATTCTCTAGGAAGCTGTTGACCTAGCATTTGTATGTCTTGGAAAAGTAATTTCAGCAGCACATATTCTGTCAATATGACCGGCAGTAGGCATGGTATGATTATGGGTTGGTGTGAATCGCATGTCAGTGGACAAAGGATTGTGTTGTGGGGGTGGAAGGCTGTAATGTTCTCTCTCTTCACCCCAGAATAGCATTCCCTTCGATCACCACGGCAAGTAGTTGCGGGTAACGTCCTTGTGTGAAGGCAGGTGCACCAGGTGAGTTTGATTACCTTGTGTTAGCTGCACATTGCTTTTTGTGTTTTCTTCTTGTGCATCACTCTTAAAAATAAACATTCCAAAAAAGGGTTAAAGGGACACTCCACGCTACACGAGTTGACAACGCACTACATAGAGATACAACCACGATCAAATGATCATTTTTGACTCTAATGAGAGCTGTTTCAGTACTATGGTACGGTCTAAATCCTGAAAATAATCAAATAAATAATGAGTTCACAACAACTCTGTCACCCAACGATTGTATCTTGTCTACAAACCATGTTTTGTCACGAAAAACCACGCAATGAAATGAACCAGAAATGACGCAAAACAGCACGTGTGCCAATACCCAGCGAGGAAGAGAACACAACACGTGAATATGGACGTCAGAAACTAGTGCTGCACACTGTTTGTGCGATGATTTGCTCTGAGGGAAAAAAATGGGAAAAAAAGGAAAAACTAAGATTTACCTGGTGTCCTCAACCCATGATTGGCTGTACTCATGACATCACTGAGGTTGAGTCGCGCAATGGCTCTGGATATCTAGCATGCTAGATATTTTTCTGGGCTCGGCGACGCATTTGCGAGCGTTTTCGCTGTGTTGTTGGCTCTTTCATACTAACAGATTGGCAAGCGTTCATCGTCCGCTAATCCCCCGCAATTTGCACGCGATAACACCCTGACCTGTCGGCGAGCTCAACGATTTGCAAATCGGGCATAAATCGGGTTTAAAATCCTGTAGTGTGAACTTGGCTTAAGCAGTTATGCCATAGAAGAACGTTTTGGGTTAATGGATTAATGTTGCTCATAAAAACGTACATTTAAACATTCCTCCATTATCAATCTGTTATAATGTGAAAACGTATAAACAAATTTCAGTCTCATAAAAATACTTATTTGGTTTGTGGCAATTGTTATTTAGTGTGTGTCCCTTTATCTTATTGCTGTGTACAGATTGTCTCCATGTCCCAGAAGCCTCCACTTTGCAATATGGAGCACGATGGGCAACCTAACTACACATGCCTGATTGACAGCTCTTCACCATCAGCTAATAGATAAGGCCGTCAGTCTCCTCCTCCTATTGACCAAACCAAAATGGTGTAGAAACCAACCTGACCTCTTTTCTAACAGGCTCTTTTTTTTCCTCATGTTCTCATATTTTCTCTCCCACACTCTGTAAATGTTCTAATGGACATGAGAGCTATGGCCTGTTGTGAAATCACACCAGTAGGTTGACCAATCAGAGACTGGATCAGCCAGCCCCCACACCATTGTCATCTTATGCGACCTTCCTTCAGTTACACTCCTATACATTTAGCGCTTCACAACTTTCTCTGGTTGAGGCTCTTCTCGTTTGAGGCTAATGTATCATCTATGTGGTTTAAATGGGTCTTGTTTATTTGTACACCGGGTTTTCTTTTGTATTTTAAACTGGGCAACAGTCCGCCTGGTGGGGTTGTTATGGGTTTACTTAACTTTTTTTTTAATTTACTCAATACTCAGTGTATTTATTTTTAATATACATTTTAATAGCCCTCTGGTGAGGTTCCTTTCCCTTGTTGAAGCTGGTGGTGTTGAGTGGATGGCCAAAATCTCAGCATCAGCTCATAGCAAACTGGCTCCACAGCGTCGTTTTCAGTCGTACACGTCCTCACAGAGGGACTCTGTGAACCTCACCCGTTTGTACAATACTGCTTCCCCCATTTTTGTGTGTCTTCTGTTTCTAAGCTGTGAAATAACTGTAAAATATTTGTGTAAATGTTTCCATGCAATTCTTGAGAGAGATTATGAAATGACCGCAGATGGGTTGAGTCTAAAAGTTATCACTAGTTATTTTTATCCACTCTTTCATAAAGCCACAACAATGAAGTGCCAGACTTTGGGGGTTTCATGCATTCTGAACTTGAACTTTGACTCTTGAGGATGTTGTTTTGACTGATGAATGGAGATCATGGTTAGACCTGCAATGTGTCTTTTAAAAAGGACTTTTACACTCGGATGTGAAGGTAATGGATGCAAGTTGTGTTCTGATGGCTCTGATGGTATTTTGGTAGTGGTAAATCATTTGTTGGTGATATCGATTGTTTTTTACAAAGGTTGAAGGAATGAAAACAAATCAAAGTCTTGCTCTGATGTTCATTGATTTTCCCCTTTTATGAAATATTCCAGCACTGATGTGGCTTTTCTGATGCACCTTGAAAGCTGGTTTGGTCATCTCGTTCCCTTGTCATCTATAACAGAGGACATTGGCAACTTCCTGGGTAAATTTTTTCATCTGATTCTCCCCCTGTTTGAAGCCCATGGCTTTTTGGGCTACACACACTTGTGGAAGTCATGCCAATTTGTCAGTCCTTTAAGAATTTGTATTACCACTGTATTTGTGTATTTTAAACAGTGTAAATAAATTACTTGTATTTGCTCGTTGTTGTTTTTTTTTTTTTTTAAGTGAAACCACCCTCCAGAGTGGAAATCGTAAAAACGCTCCACCGCCACGTTCCCGTGTAAAGGGTAAAAAAACGCTAAAGTCTACTTGACAGTGAAGGTTGTACGCAGGTGCGCGGACTTGTTGTAGTATGCACTCCTAGCCGCCTGGAATGCATACTACATTGAATTTCACACACTCTTGCGTCATCATATGCACGCGGATTTCCAAAACGCTCGTCTAAACGCAGAATAAAAAGTGATAAAGCAACGCCACTTTTGCGTTTTTCTCTTCAGAATCTTTTCCGTGTAAACATAGCCTGAGAAATGATATTGCCGGAATTACTGTTTAACGATTTATTTTCCAGCTGATGAACGATGAAAATAAAAATATTGCTGACACGATCAGAATCAGCTCGAATATTTAAAGCGGCTGATTACTAAACTGTCAATGGGAACTCCCATGAAATGTCTTACAGAACCATTTATTTTCAGTGTACAACTAGTTTATTAGCTAGTAATTTGCTCAACTTGCTTTCAAACATCTTTTTTCACTTGAATGTTAAAGCAAGCTGTGATTTAAAATCTACAGTAGGGTAGATTATAAGTACGATTGATCACTGTTTATGCCTCTCCATGTTTCAGATGATCCACTGCTTAAGGTGTCAAAAGCCCAGTGCATATGCAGATGGACACCAGCTGGACTGAACTGAAAATACTGCACAAATCCTATACTAATAGGATCTGGACTATGTGCAACTGTCTTGTAGTAGGAGTAAGCAGTGAGGGCATTAAAATTTCAGAGCCTTAGCTAGTAAATGATAATTACTTTTATGAGAGGTATCACAATTCAATTAGAAATGTATTTTTTTTTATTTCCAGTAAGTTGTTAGTCCTAATGTTGGAATGAAGTTTAAAAAGGATGGTATCCTATAATCGTTTTATTCGGTTCTTTTAAAAGCATTACAAACAAACTTAAACACCATAAAAATGAGTCCCGATGCAGTGGAGAGGAAAGGGTGTTTATTTCTATCCACAAATTCTGTACTGCTACAAGACTTAAGGCACAACCAAAAATAGCTCAAGTGTCTTTGAACATAGAAGAGGGTCCCTACTCACAAATGCTGGTGAAAGATAAAACGAGGTAAAGTTTAGAAGGGCTTTGGCCATGCCACCAATTTCTAAAATTATGTTTCCATAAAAGCCCACTGAAAATCAATGCATGAGTGAATGAATTAAAAATAAATGTCACATAATCAACATTCCAAGTAAAATCTGTGGTCCTCTTCTGATTGATGTTGGTCTAAACAGTGACATTTCGATGAATAAATACAAAATAAATACAAGTGACTGACATCAACACTTTAATATAAATACTGATAATCTTTACAAAAAAAAAACTTTAAAAAAAAAATGTAACCGCTTTGTCCAACAACAGTTATATACTTGATGTTCCACAAAAATAAGCTTATCTGAATTCTGTACATTCCTCAAGAATATGCCCAATTTAAAGAGACTAAACAAGATCCTCATTTGCATGTCATGCATATGGGTTAGTCTGATTGGATTGGTCTTAAATACAGGATTTGAATACAACCTTTAAAACTCTCAGGACCAGTTTAAAATGTAACCGTAGATAAAATATACTACAAACCAACTATCCACATTAGCAAACACTGAATGCCACAACGAAGCAAGCTGGTAATCTTCAGTATATGCCTTGCTCTGATGTGGAGTGTATACTGACCAAAGATTTGGAGCCACATTATAAATAACTGAATTAGTTTTTGGAAGAACCTTAGAGAACATATCCTGACATCTGTTAGCATGCAAGGCAGTGTTTAGCAAAAAAAAATCCAGTTACAAGTGCTATATCTAAAAGCAAGGAGAGCAAGGTCTGAAAGCGGTCCTCACAACCACACTCGAAGCGCATACACCACAACATCAAACACACGTCCAGGAGTCTTACTGGGGCAGTTCTGTCATATCTATTGTTCTAGTATCTTCACAGAGAGGATTCAGGTTCTACTACCACACCATTTGGTTCAGTCACCGTTTTGGAAGTGTTCTCCAACTCTATCGAGTCCAGCTCGTTAACCATTTTATCATCAGATTTTGTCGTTGCTTCCGGTTCGGCATCTTTCTTCCCATTCTCACTAGCAGCACCTCCATGTTCTTGGTCGTCCTTTGGTGATTTGTTGAGCTCTTCCACCTCGGTCTCGGTAAAGGCCATCTCCATCTTGGCTGGAGGGTCAGGCTCTTGGGGCTTCATTTTGATGAAGAGCATGTTACAGATGGCGAGCACAAGGGCAGAGAGGACCACTTCACACCCAGCCAACAGGAAGACGAACATGTAGTTCTTTGTGGCATCCAGAAGGCGACCTGTGAAATGAAACAAGAGAACATTGATATGAACTTCCCATATAATAGTGGTGGCGGCCATGACAGCCCATCGGGGCAAACATGCCCATGACCTGTGAATAGCAGATGTGATTGTTGAGACACCTACAACAATCCATTTGCTCTTTGTTAGTCCATATCCTAATAAAGAGGAAACAAATAAAATACCAAATACATATTTAAACATTTTTTGCAATGACTTTCTGGGCTGTCAAGTTTCAATCCCTTAGGCATCCTATGTAGCAGTGACCCACCTCTCAAATTTAATCAAGAACATCTTCATTTGTTTTCCGAAGATGAACTAAGGTCTTACGAGGTTGGTACAGCATGGGGGTGAGTAATTAATGACTTAATTTTCATTTTTGGGTGAACTAACCCTTTAAATGGAACCAATTAACAAAAAAGGTTCCATCCATCGATTGTGGATGGGATGGAGGCAGTTCTAAATGCAAACTTGCAGGTGATTGTAAGAAAGGGGCAAAGGTTTCAAAGGTGCATCATTTAGTGCAATTATATGCATTTAGAAAATATTTCAGAGTGAATTTCATGCTTTTTATTATTTGCATGTTCTTAGCAAGAGATTCAAGAAAGCATGAGATTTAACATAGTAATTCAAACAGTTGAATAAGACTAGCTGTAGTGATGTAATATTCATCTAAATGACTTATTTTTCTTTAACAGAACAGAAACAACAGAAGACAGAATATGAACTGCAGAACTGACCTGCTCCAGGTGGTCCGACCAACACCGCAATGGCTTCTACCAACAGCACCAAGCCAATGGCACTGGAGAACTTCTCTGTTCCCACAATGGCCATCAACACTTCAAACTGTAAGGCTCCAACCATGCCATAAGAGATACCGAAGAAAATGCAGAACACCACGAGAGATGCATAGTCTTTGGCCATGGACCCAACAATATCAGTGACTCCATTGAAGATCATAGCAAAACTGAAGAGGTAAACGCATCGTGGCCTCACCCACTTGAGCCCAGCAATAATGCCGCACGTGGGCCTGGCGAAGATGTCAATAAACCCTAGTATGGTGAGTAACAAGGCAGACTTGGTGTCCTCATTGCCCAGTTCCTTGGCATAGCTGACCACAAACACCGGAGGCACAAATAGGCCGAGCACCATAATGGCAGCAGCCACAGTGTAAATCACAAAGCCGCAATCTTTGAAGACTGTGAAGTCAAGAAGCTTGGCCTTTGGTTTGGATTTCGTTTCCTTTTCGTACACCTCGCTTGTTTTTTTTGGTGCTTTCAAGGGCCTCATGAGGGCTCCACATGCACAGCAGTTCAGTAGAATCCCTCCCAGTATGAGGAAGCCTCCACGCCAACCATAATTGTATTGGAGAATCTGACCAAGAGGAGATAAACAGCACAGAGCCACGGGACTTCCAGCTGCAGCCAGGCCGTTGGCCAAGGGCCTTTTCTCATTGAAATATCTGTTCAGCATGATGAGGGATGGCTGAAAGTTCAGAGAAAGACCCAAACCTAGAGAACAATCAATTTGAGAGTGTTAATAGGCTATGTCAAATTTGAGAGTGTTAATGCTGAAATAAGTATGCCATCGTTTCCCAAAACAGTGCTCACCTGTTATGACTCCTATGCAGAGATAGATGTGAAGGATGCTGGTTGCAAAGGATGCCATGATCATACCCAACGAGGCAAAAAGGCCCCCGACCATCATCACAGGGCGACATCCAAAACGGTTCACTAGGATGCTGCATAGAGGCCCTGCAACAAGCAAACCACTGTTAGCATGATCCAGGATATTGAAAAAAAGAACATTGAAAAAGACATCCCTACCTGAGCCATAAAGCATTGCAAGAAGAATGGAGGAGATCCAAGCGCAGTCACTGTACCCCACGCCAAACTCCCGGATAAGCTCTTTGAAGAAGACGCTGACCGCTTTGGGAAATGCATAGGAGAAACCGGTAATGATGAAGCAGCCAAAGAGGACAGCCCAACCCCATCCTCCATCAGGTGCTTTGACCCCACTGTTACCAGTGTCAACTACCGCTCCACCCATGATGCTCAGTACACCTCAGGTCTCAGCTGCAAAAAAGTGCATGGATTTTGCTTAATTCAAATATTTCATCTGATTGGACACAACACGACTTTAAATTGACTACTGCTTGTGGATCATTAATGCTCAACTGAATATCCCTGTACTGCTAGATCTGCAGTTGGTCTGGCACACTGGATTCACACCCTTCCTCATTCATGTTCTTGCCAAGACCTGCTCTCGTAATTTTTCCATTTTAGATCAAATAGTAAAATATGTTGCTTAGAACACAGTTTCTCAATCCTGATCCCTGGACCACCACCAACAAGACACATTTTGTCTGTGTCCCTTATTTTACACCTGATGAGTTGAATTATGGGTGTTTACCAAAGTGAAGTCCAAATGGTGTAATGTTGGGGGTGCTCCAGGATCAGAATTAGCAAACACTTATCTGACCTACAATGCAATGCGTGCCCTTTCAAATGTATCAGCTGAAGAGCTGCTAAGCAACTGTTGACGGCTAATCAAATTCCATCAATTCCTCTGTTGCAAACTCAAACTCTTCTCACTGCGCTGTTGGGCGGGAGCGTGAACAAGACCGTTTAGAGAGTAAAGCCGGGTGCATATCACTGTGCGATTTTGAACTCCTAAAAGAATCCTCTGATCCTAGGCTAAAGTCTGATCAAGGTTTGACATGTTCACCGACAGCCGATTAATGACCGTTGCGATCAAATTTGACCTCAGATGAAATTCTGGCAGTGTCAGATCAATAAATCACCAACATTTCCCATGGATTTAGTAGCTAAACTGTGGCAGAAATGGATTATTAAATTATGAACCTCATGTATTAAAGGAGCAATGCAATCTACACCAAATTACAGACATTTTTGTTGTGCGCTAGTAGTTTAGTGAATTTGTATTCATATGAAATGTTTATAGACTAAACAGCATTGATACTTTTACCATGGTTGGTAGTATGGTTATCTGTGGTTGTCATAATATAGAAGTATGATACCAAAAGACCAATTTTAATAAGATTAGAGTTCGAACTAAATTAATTTTTACAGTTATTAGTTTGTTTTAATGAAAAAAATAAATGTACATCTGCAACCCAACTCAAGCTACTGTGTCCACAACATCAAAATGGCCCCCTCAAAAAAAAAAAAAAAAGAGAGAGAGAGAGAAGGTTTGGACAACCCTGCACTAAACTAAAGTGACTGATTAATGCATGCTCATAATACTAACCTGATCCTCTGTTGGTACAGCATTGAAATCAATATGTAAACAATTCGAAACTAGTGATCTGAATGCCAAAAACAACTATATTGTAAACTTTATATAAATAATTAATAAACAAAAGAAAAGCATAAACAATGCAAACATAAATGCCATTAAACCGCATAAGACAACCTAAAAATATCTTATCAATGTAAATGTGGTAGAAGTATTTTTAAAAAAGAAAAAAAAAGAAAAGAAAAAAGGCTGCGCAACTTGTAACAGTGGAAATTAGTTGATCAAGAGCTATGATGTAGAAGAGCTACATTAGGTAAACGTAAGACATGCAACCAATGTACTGTATGTGCAACCTACCTCGCCTAAGGTTCCTGAAAACTGATTCTCTCCCTCTGATCTAAAGCTCCCACATATACATAACCTAGGGGGCAGGCTGGGGGTGGGGACTGAGAGGGCAAAACCTCTAGTGAAAAAACTCTATACCCAACCAGAGCCATGATATCCAACCTAAATTAAGACCCTGACATTTCCCCATGTGGTACTGATTGCAATGACCAAAAACACCTCTCTTGTAACTTGTGTTGTGTCTATTCTCATTTTACATAGAATTTTATACAGAAAATGTAGTTGGGATTTAAATTATGTTTGGTTATGAGGAATTATGTAGGGCAAGGATTCAGTTTAAAAAGGTTATTGAATTATTTGGAGCAGGACACACCAGCTGGCACTGGCACTTTGTTAATTATGGATGCTTCTTGTCATGTCTAAACTAATTAGTGAAACTGGCTGATTCTAATCTGTCAGTCACAATGAAATGACAAGAAGACTACTTATTTTGATTTCAGATATATTTAGCTCTATGTGTGACACCACTCCCCTTTAAGAGGGTGATTTCAGTTTTTATATTTATGAATGATTTGGGATATGGTGTTAAGGTATTTTGAAAAGCTAATATGCCTTCATTGGCTGTCTCAATCAGCTCCCTAAATCAGAATATCATGATGTGTACACAAATCCAGGCAATAGTAAGGACCCTGCCTCACTACACGGACACTGCTACTGTGCTACTATTGTGTATGCATGTAAACGCATTGTTCTGTTAGAATATTAATTATAAATGTGGACTAGATGTGTTCCATGTCATTATATTTATTGTATTGGCTCGTGCGTTTTATGTTTCGTGTATCAGAAATGGGATGTAATTTCTGGTAAGGGAGCATTGATGCTCCCTGGTTTCCTCTGCCGTCTAGCAGATGCTGCACGATTGGTGGTGACTGAGGAGAATCTCCACTTCAATGGAAAGTGCTTTGAGTGCTGTGAAAAGCATTATATAAATTTAACAAATTATTATTAGGTTAGCGAGGCTTGAATTAAATGCAACCCCTAGTGAACTGGGGATCTGAGTTAGACGCATCCATTGCTGACCTTGCTCCTCCTACTATATAGGTCATTCGTGGTTCTTCTTACATCATGAACTTAGTTGTAGATGCCCCAAGACCTGGAATAGATGTGGTATATAAGGAAATTGAGGTCTGAATCCCCCTCATATGAAATTCATTAGTTTAGTAAAAACATTTATTTTTTTTTCCTTAAAAATATCGATTGCTTTGAGGTGGTAACCAAGGCAACAGTAGGCTGCTCGAGTAGCCTACTTTAGCTCATTTCAGGATGTGAGACAGATATAGTCATTATTTGACAGTTCGTTATAGATTCAAGTAGCCTTCATTAAAATACCACAAAAGTTTTAAAGGTTAGCTGTACCTACGCTCTCCAGGAAGTCAGTGTACAATATTCGAAAACTGAATAATTATTTGAACTACAGTAATAGGCGATCATGTGTAGCCTATATATCTTTGTATGAAGAGCATCATCTGAGTCTACGCCGTACAGCTCTGGTCTACGTGCTAAACGTGACTTCTCTAACGTATAGGCTCTCTCTCCTCCCCTGGCATCGCCGGCACAGGGCATAAAGTAAAGCCACAGGTAGCTATCCTGAAATTAAATAATTCTTACTTATTCCATTCAGCACCATTGCAACCGCAACTACTCGAAGATTAGCTTACAATGTTACACTATCAGACCATCACATATGACAATTGTATCGGTATGTGGATTATTCACGATATATAAGGAATATTATTAGAAATATTTATATTCTATAACACGGCATAGCCAATATTTTCAAAGGAGAATTCTTTATGTAACCTGTTACTTTTCATATTCAATCTCCAGCAGCCCACCGGCATTCAGCATCCCATTGACCGACGCACGCGCAAAATCACCCAATCATTATCAGGACACATGTTGACAAATTTAAAGTCAGTTATATACATACCTTAACGATACTCTGATTAAGGTTATCCTCTGACGATGCCCATCTGGCACCTGGACCATCACGTTCGCACGGCACGCATCTTTTGAAGAAGCACTTGAATGAATTGCTCATCTGATCTGACTGAGCCTGTTCTGTGTTCTGTCACTAGTGAATCACTTGAGTCACGCTGTCTGACGTGCAGCCAATGATGTGGCTGTGTGGGTGCGCTACGTGCGTTTCCCCACTCCTCTCCTTTTCTCTCTCATCCCTATTCAGACCATGTGCTCAGGGGATTTAAAGGGGATTTACGAGCCTTACCTCCAGATGAAGCATCGACTTTGTTTCTTATTATTATGATAGCTGGGTGCTGAACAAAAAAATGTTAGTCTATTTGGCAGTTTTCCCCTCACACGTTTCTCACGTTTACCTACATCAAATCTAGGTAAAGTCTCGAGAAATGTGTTTTGTGAATAAAAAATGTAGCCTATGCATTCCCCTCACACATAATATGTGGCACACGGGCACACATCACAGTGACAGTGAAACTGAAGAGTTAC
Organism: Cyprinella venusta; assembly: GCA_038021265.1. Lineage (NCBI taxonomy): Eukaryota > Metazoa > Chordata > Actinopteri > Cypriniformes > Leuciscidae > Cyprinella > Cyprinella venusta. Next base: position 24,347,726 of record CM075877.1, read on the forward strand.
AAAACGGCGATTATGACACTTGCAGTTCAATGTCATCATCAACTCAAAACACTTCTTTAGTTACGATATTTTCAATATTATGCTCAGAGAGCTGTTGGTTCAGTAGCCAGCACTGAATATTATTAACCAAGTGTAAAACATATGCTACTATGTTTTATTTTATTATTATTTTTTTTTTTTAAATTTAATGGCTATTATCAAAAATGGAGAGGAGAAATCCTCAGGATAATTTATTTTCCTTTGGAATTGTAGCATCTCAATAAAACAAAATAATCCCTTATGCTACATTCTTGAGTAAATGAGAGCATACACAACAGAATAGATACAAATTAGAACGTGACAGCAGGCAGGTAGAAATCACCTATCAGGTGTCTTATTTCCTTTTGCGTCAGTTGCTTTTGTACAGCTTTTGTAAGCCTCAGGAAAAGTTGCGTAACAGCTAGGTTTGGAAAAATAGCTTACTAACCAATGCAAAACTGTCTGAACTTGTCAAGATATAATATAACAGGAAGGTATAGCTACACAAAAGCATAACAAATGTGTCATTGTTGGGTAAAACGTTTTGTACTTTGTCAGAAACGTTAAATTAGTATACACTACTAACATTATATTTCGATAACAAAGTAGCTCACTATGAATCATGATTTCTTATTGAACTTTGTCTCGGATACATATATCTTTACGATACGCGTGATGTTTTTATAGTGGGAAATATAGTCCCGAAATATAGCATCAGCATAATCAGAAATTAACTCATAATTTCCGCCTTTCAGGGTAAGCAAATGACGCACAGTTGTAAAAATGGCATTCACCCAGTTCAACCCGGTTCAACCCGTTCAACCCAGTACGCGGATGTTACTCATGATGTTACAGAGGAAACGTTTCTATGGAAACACTCATGGTTGTGGTGGCGCCGAGTGAGAACCTGCTATGCTATTGCTTAGCTGGTTAGCTAAGCTGACCTAAACGTTCAGTACGAAGTATTTACGACATATTCAGCAGCTTAAATCTGGAGTATTTGTGTATTTTAACTTTTACTCAGTTTTGGTCACCTTTATTTATGACAAAAACATGAAATAGAAGAAAATTCGCTGTGCTATGCAAGCTAAGTTAACCGGAGAAAATAACACATAAGTTACCACTTCATTCATTCTTGGGGTGATATACACACAAGGTAAACCTATTTTAATTTGCTGAAATAGTTCAATTCTGTTAAAATTGTTTAAAATAACTTGTGTTCGTGAATTTCTGCTTGTTGATTTCTTTTCATATGAGCTGTCTGTCTGCTAAAAACTGACTGTTCTTTGTTTCCACTATTGTTTGTTGAACTACGTGAACAAATTTTATATATATATATATATATATATATATATATATATATAACCAGTTTATGGCTTAATATGATGTGCGAGGTTTCATTTAGCATGTTTATTTCAAAATATTCTTTTGATGGGCACTTTGTAATTACTTCTTGTGTCTACAGATTTGCTTAACAGGATGTCAAGTCTTGCAGTGCCCTGTTGTTCAACATCTGCTTCGTAACAATGCAGGAAGCTGTGGACCTGGAGGCCCAGCTGGCTTGTAAAGAAAGAGAATGGAAAGTACTTCAAACTTTGCGGATCCGACAACTGGAGACTGCTCTAAATGAAGCCACGTCAGAGCTGTCCACCCAGAGAGAGCGTTTCCTCCGCTTGCGTGATGACTTCAAGTATAATCTATGTGTGTTGGAGGAGAGGGACAAAGAGCTGGAGCGTTATGATGCCTTGGCAGCTCGTGCTCAGACGGAGGACAGTGTCAGGCGAGAAGAGGTCAGTGAGCTGAGGATTGAGATTGCAAAACTGCAGGATGCCCTGGAGGAGCAGCGGAGGTTGAAGGAGGATATAGAAGTGCAATATCAGAAGAGGGGAGTGGAGCATAGAGTCAAATTGGAAAAAGTCCAGAAGTATGACCTTGTTTCTTAGGCTCATCCACGTTTGATTATCCACATTGATTTCTAAATTGATTTTTGTTTGTCTTTTGTATAATATTGATGACATTTGTTTTTGCTTTTTAGCATCATGGAAAGCGAAATTCAAAAACTCAGGGAGGAGAATGAAACATTGAGACGGGATCTCCAGCGACGAATTAGAGAATCTGATGGGGAGCTGGCACTGCAGAAACAGGTATATCACCCGCAGGATGGTAGACACAATCTTACAGGTGACATCCATTCCTGTTTGTACAAAAAAGCCGAGCTATATTTACTTAACACTGTGTAGCACGCATGAAAAAAGACAAACAGTGCACGATGCAGTGTAATGGCCAAACATTTCTGTCTACACATGAACATGCTAAAATCACTGCCACAGAAAGAAAACAACATTGACCTCACTAACTGACTAGACATTTATTGTGGGTTGTGTGGCCCATCCCTACATTTATGTTACAAAATATTGCATATTTAGAGTTATGGTGCAGTTTTTGGTCTAAAAATCAATTCACAAAGTGTATATCTTGGGATTAATGCCAGGACATAGTATGTTATTTAAAAGTAAACCCACTGACATAAAAGGATTCCAGCTGGCAGGAGTTCTTAATCGTTGAGCTGTGTGAAATAATCACGAAAGCAATCCTCACCTCACTCTGTAAAGTAAAATGATAAGGCCGTGAAGGATCATAGATAGTGTTAGTGAACCAAAGCTATTTATGCTGTAGTGCATTTAGGTCAGGTCCAAAATAGGTTATTGTTCAGTGTTGCTGTTACTTGACATTTGACATTTGAGTGTTGTTTAAGCTCAGTCAAATAAGCGTTTCATAAAACTCTTTATGACTGCATTACTGGGTATACGTGTAATTTATATTCAGTGGTTGTTGTAAATTTCAATCCACAACAGGAAATGATGGCAGATTTTGACAGTGAAATGAGAAAGCGGGAGCATGAGTTCCATCTGAAGCTGGACGAAATGACCAGTATGGTTCTCTCTCATGAGCTCAAAGTAAGACCCACATTCCATCAAACCTCTTATTAACTATATGTTAGAGGTCAGGGCTGTTTAGAGCAGTGGTTGTCCATTTGTATCTCCTGTACTTCTGTTGTAATAATAAAAAATATGGCACTTTATTCTTAGTGCTTTTTAGCATTCCAATTAAAATTATGTTAATATAACTAAATTTAATTTATTTTAGAGACACATCTAGACCGCAGGAATTTTGTTAAGGGTCTCCGAGTGTACCTCGGACCCCTGGTTGAGAACCACTGTTTTAGACACTACATGGGTAAAAGTATGTGAGTAAATTGAAACGTGAATTGGAATGCCGAAGTGACCTATACCCTATTCAACAAATGTCAGCGGCTAAACTCATACTCGTATTTTAGGAATGTATCTCAGGAACTTATGGAGGGCCACTGTCCTGTAGAGTTTAGTTCCAACTTGCTTCAACACACTGCATGGAAGTTTCTGGTATGTCAAGTTAAACCTTGATTACCTGGTTCAGGTTTGTTGGAGCTGAACTCTGCTGGACAGTGGCCCTCCAGGAGCAGGATTGGACACTCCTGTCGTATCTGAATGGGCGCACATTCCCACAATCAGGTTTCAGCTTTTTTCTAATGCCTTCTAAGAAGAGTGGAAAGTGTTAGGAGCACATAGGTGTGATGCTCGGGTATCCACATATTTTTGGCAATATTTATTTATTTTATTTATTTTTTGACCTTCATTTAACCCATATGTTCTACAGAGTTTAGCTCCAACAACCCTAATTAAACAGATCTGAACCAGCTAATCAAGGGATGTGTCCCAATCAGATCCCTAGTCGACCTTTTTAAGGGCTGCACAATGCACTGTGACAGCCAGGGAGCATCGTTGCTCAATATTTTTCATTACTGTCCTTACTAGTGCTTGAATTTGTGTGCATGATATAATGAGTGATTCACAAGCTAGGTCTTAGCAAGGTCTTCAAACTTCCTAGAAACTTCCAGGCAAGGGTGTTGGAGCTAAACTCTGCAGGACTTTGGCCCTCCAGGAACAGGTTTAGACATCCTTGCAATATAGGACTAGTATATCGTTGTCTTATATAGTTGAACTAAGTATATTAGTCTTAGTGATCTTTTGCATAGATCAATTTGAGTTTAATTATAATATTAATTGTTCAGGAAAAGCAATTGAGCAAAGAGTTAGAGGTCCATGCCAAAGCTCAGAGCCAGGCCACAGAGGCTCTGCAGGCCTCTGAAGAACTTTACCAGCTGGCTCAAAAAGAGATTCAACACAGAGACTGGGACCTAAAGAACACCACTGCAATGAAAGACTCCAGGTAAACTGACACATGCATTCGAAAAAAAGTGTTCTCTTTCGATTTTTGAATGCAATAAGATCATGATTACTGTTTTACAGGATAAATGAACTTGAGGTCAAACTAAAACAAATGGAGAGCAGTTATAAAAAAGAACAAGAAGCCTACAACAGGAAGTAAGTACTACATCTAGAATTTGAGATACCCTGTCAAATCCAGTTATTAAACACACTGTAAAAGTGACAAGTGTTTTTAGATTCTATGACAAATTAAAAAAAAAAAACATTGAGGTCATGAACCTTTCATTGGTAGATTAATATTTATAGCTCATATTAATCTGGGTAGGCCTGCATGTCTTGCTCTAATGTTTTGAAATTTGATATGTGCAGGCATGCAGAGCTGGAACGAAGATCTCGACAGAGCGAGGATGCTCTGGGTCTCATGAGAGAGGCGCACGCCAGGGAGCTCCAAGAGGATAGGGGGAAAATGTCAGAACTGCAGGCCCAACTGGACAGGATGATTCTGGAGCAGGAAAGGAAAGAAAAGAGTCATACGGATGACCTCCACCACAGAGACCAGCAGATACAAGAGTAAGACACAGACATATCAAAATGACTACTTATAGAAATTTTCTGTGGTTCATTTTTACTTGTCAAACTGGTTTGGTGTGCATTTTATCTCGTAAAAATGTATATTTTGCATGAAATCTGTGTTTATGGAAAGCGATGCATTAGCCGTGGCTCCTGCTGATGACTAAATTACTGTAAATATATTGAGAGGAAGTGTGTGGGTGTCTCTGAGAATGGCTTTCTGAGCACAAGGATTATATAACATGTTTAAAATTCAAGGCCTCAAGGTAACAAATGCGACTCATTTTTCTGTGCTTATCATTTAACGTTCATAAATGAAATATTTGAGATTCTCAGGTTAAAACAGACAACATGTCTGCTGTTAGACGGTATTAAATCGAGAGACTTAACCTGTGCTTGGTACCACAGTTGTAACCAGATCCAACTTTGAAACTCTTATTTGAAAACCGAAGGCTCAGAGTGCAGCTGGAAACAACTCGATCTGGCTGGGATACTTACATCACTCAGGTCTCCAAAGAGAAAGTTGCCAAGGATACAGAGCTGCTTTCTGCAGGGGAGAGAGAGGCCAAAGTGAGAGCAGAGCTGGAGAGGTGTAAAGAGGATATAGAAAGGTGAGGGGTCACAAGATGAATAATTTCATACCTTTTACACAACATTTAACTTGGTAACACTTTACAATAAGGTTCATTAATTAAACATTAGTTAAGGTATTAACTAACATGAACTAACCATGAGCAATACATTTGTTACTGTTTTTGTTAATCTTTGTTAATGTTAGTTAATACAAATCCAGCTGTTCATTGTTTGTTCATGTTAGTTCACAGTGCATTAACTAATGTTAACAAGATTTTAATAAAATATTAGTGAATGTTGAAATTAACATTAAAAATGATTAACAAATGCTGAAGAAGTATTGTTCATTCTTAGTTAATGTTAACTAATGTAGTAACTAATAAACCTTATTGTAAAGTGTTACCTTTAACTTAAACTCCATTATACGGTGAGAAATAAAAGTTTGAGAAGGGATGCACCAATAATAAACTTTTAGCTGATAAAATATTGTTTATGTTATAGCTGATGACCGATATTAAAGATATTAAAAATCTATTCTATTTTGTCTAAATAAATTCAAAATAAAACACTAAAAAAACTAAAATCGGTATTTTTTTCTTTGTCATATCTTTCAAATAAAATGTGCATCTCAATTATAATGTACACTAATTGTATACGTCTAAATGTAAAAAATAGGGGAAATGAGCATGCACAATTAAATGTCCAATATCAGCCGATACCAATAAGTGAACCAAACTGCCAAATTAAGCAAATGTGTTTCTGTCAGGTATAAGCAGCAGGTGTCTAGTGGTCTGCAGAGGGAGGAGGCACTGGAGCAGAAGAGAGTTCAGCTGGAGTTGGACTGGGAGCGGCGCTGTGAGGAGGTGCGTGCTGAACACTACCTGAGGAGCGAGGAGCTCATCCAAAGCCTTACTCAAACCAGGGACCAGGTGAGCTGAAGCGCAGTGACCTCTATTTTCTTATCATTCAGTGCCTCCAACAAGCATTCTGGACTTGATCTTGATTTGAAGGTTATTATTCTGTATAAGGAAGTAATGTATAATGTTTGTGTATCCGCCCTAAGAAAAATGCTGAGTTGAGAGAGAAAGAACGGGAGTTGCAGGAGATGTTGGCACTGCTGAAAAGTGTCACTGTAGAGAGAGATCAGGCACTGCATGGAACCAAACAAGCACTAACTGGAATTCAGGTTAGACCCCACACAGCTTTCTCTGTTACAGCAATTAGACTGATATTTAATACTGCAAAGGAGCCAGTTACCATTTAGAATTTGCTTTAGCTTTGGAAAAAAAACAACAACGTGGTTTGATGACAGCTAAAGATCTAGTGGGTATACTGTCCAACAATTCTCTGGGTTTTATGCCAAAGTGTCTGTAGAGTAAGGGTCACGCAGCATATGAAGCAAGTCATTTGACCCTGAGTTGCCAGTTCAGACAGTTGTTTTTGTCTAGTTGCTTAGAAAAGATGTCTTATATTACTATTTAAACAAAACAGCAGACATTGTCAACATCTACCGTATTTTTTTAAACTAGTACCTGCCCTTCCATTAATTAATAGAGGGTATCCACTTGGTGGAATAGTCACACTTTAGATTCGGGTCCAATTCTCACTATTAAATAACTATTAACTGCAACTTTTGCCTCAATAAACTCCTAATTTATGCTTATTAATAATTAGTAAGGTAATTGTTAAGTTTAGGTATTGGGTTGGATTAAGAGATGCAGAATATGGTTGTGCAGAATAAGACATTAATATGTGCTTTATAAGTACCAATAAAAGCCAATATCCTAGTAATATGCATGACAATAAGCAAATAGTTATTAGTGCGAATTGAACCCTAAACTAAAGTGTTACTGGTGCAATTCTATCACAGCTATTCTGAAGTGGCATGTCATATTTAGCTGAGAATAAAGAGTTATATGTTTGTTCATATCTGCCCTGTCAGCTATTTGATAGGTCATTTATCAGGAAACATTTAAGAGACTTTAAATAGCATGTCAGCAGAAGTTGCTTGGCCACTAACACAAGGTTATATTGCATAGCATCACGTATCCATATTCCGCACAGCATAACAAGTCTTATGTATCAGCACTTTAAATTGCCAGCTGTCAGAACAGCTGTTGCTAGCTGTTTTTTTGTTTGTTTGTTTGTTTTTTTTGTGTGACCATAGCCTGACCGATAACTCGGTACTGATAACTTGTTGACTGACCGAATTGATAACTTGTTGACTGATTGAAAATTCAGATCTTTAAAAGTGTTTCAGCATGCACAATCTCTTGCCTCCATCTAGTGGTAGCTAATTGGCTTACTATACCATCATCTGATTGTTTCACTACTGCTTTTCTCTGTCTTACATAACATAAAACAATGTGAACTTTTCCAACAGGCATCTACAGTAGACAGCAGCAGTTTCCCTTCAGAAGAGATCAGGAGACTCCAGCAGCAGAACAGCAGTCTTAGAGCAGTGGTGACCGAAATGAGGAAAGAGATGGAGAACTTGGGCAAGCAGATGCCTATAGCTCAGAGTCATAACCAGACCACAAATCCAGAGGTCAGCTCTGCAGGTAAAAGTAGTCACCACAGCAATAAGGAAATAATATAGTAATAATAATACAGTAAAATAAAGAATATTTTACTTTATGACATTTTTTTTAATTAAATGCTAAATGTAACAAAAAGTGGTTTGTCTGTTTCAGGGACTACAGACTACAGTCAGGCTTTGGAGAAAGAGATTCAGGAGCTTAAGGCTAAATGTCGTGGTCTTGAGGAGCGGCTGGAGGAGTCTTCCAAGACAGTCTATACTGCCAGCAATCCCTCCCTTGCATTCCCTGTTTCCCCTGACAATGCATACCTTCAAAACCATATTAGATCACTTAATGAGACCATAGGTAATTTAAAAACATGAGCTCACACCTTTATCAAACATGATCTGTAAAGTAATACTGTAGTTTGGGGATTTTTGATTTAAAACAAAAAAAGTCAAGAGTGAAATCCAAAAATGGAATGAGATCTTGGTAGGAGCACTGCACAGTGTTTTACAGAGGTTTTTTTTTTTTTTTTTTTTTTTTTGCAGGTGGGCTACGAGTGGAGAAAGTAGCCAGTACCGCTGCTCTTAAGAAACAGGAAGTGAGACTGGCTCATTTGGAGTCTACTGTGGAACAGCTTACCCAACAGGTAATGATTTTAGCCCAACTTACCCCAAGCATCCAATAATTAACAGACCATAATATCATGGAATTCTTGATTAGATGGAAACACTTTGAACAGATAACACACTTACCAGTTAATTCAGAGCTTAGATTTAGTGTCAGTATATGTGAAGCGCCAGCTTTCTCTAGTTGCTTTTTGTGTGTTCTTATGATCAATCACAGGCAAAGTTGGCTATTTTGAATATATACTGTACTCCTCTATATATGATTATATTTCTCTTTCCTTCAGTGTCATTCAAAACACATGGAGAATGAGAGCCTACTTCTAGAGCTGGCCAATCACAAGAGGGCAGCAGCAGCTCAAGAACTGAGGCTCAAGCAAAGAGTGGCAGCTACTGAACTGGAGGTTAATGAAGTAAGACGGGAAGCAGAAGAGTACCAAAAAGGCAGTTTGCTCCACAACCTGGAGAGTGTTGCCCTTGGCAACCAGGCAAGTTTTAAGTATATAGAAAAATACTTCATAATAAATGGAAGTAAAGACATGATATTTTCTGCCTTAAAGAAACAAAATGATTAATATATGTTTCTAATTACAATTTATGTTTATTAAACTAAAATATTTTTGTGGCCAGGTGTCAGCACTGAAGGTTGACCTTGCAAGCAGAAGAGAGACCATTGTCCTTAATCAGGTACAGCACTTCAGTGCACCATGCTATAATGTATATGTTTAATAATGTAATATGACCATAAAAAGGCTTTATATTACAATCACTGTTTAAATTTGTCCTCCTACTTTTTTTGAAATAATCTTAAGAATTAAGAAATTAGTTTTGTTTGCTTGTGGTGCAAAATAAATAAATAAATCATGGCCGGGTTGTTAAAAATATGAAGCGCCATTTCTTTGCCCCATGAAAAAAAAAATATATATGTGTGTGTGTGTGTGTGTGTGTGTGTACATATACGTGTTTTTGTCCACGTCATGTGTGGGGCTCTGCATTGAAGCAGAATCTGTTGCCGCCAACCAGTTTTATCTGCAGTTGGGGCTACTGTCCAAACAGTGTTGTCAGTGTATATATTACTGACATGAATTGTCTCTTATCAGAAGTATTCTCTATGGTTACCTAAACAAGAATGTCTGTCTGATATTTAAGAGTGAGATGGTAAAGCAGCTTCAGGAGGAGAACTTGTCCCTGCGACAGCAGCTTTTGTTGCTGCAGAGTTCAGCCAGAGGGGGCGCCATGGGTGACGTTCCTCTACTTCAGTCAAAACTCAAACAGGCTGCACGCTTGATCTCCGGCCTCAGTCAGGACAAACGGCAACTCATTGAAATGGGCAACAGGCTCCGGGCTCAGCTGCTTGAAGCAGGACTGGAGGGTTGGTATTGGTTTTGAAGTGTATTTGATTTCAGTATTCTCTTCCAGAGTGAATCACGTAAGGAATGGCTCAAGAGGGATATAAAAAACCCTCTTCTGTTATTTTGTAAAAGGGCACATGGGGTTAATTCCTATAATTCCTCTCTCATTGTTATGCTCGTGCCCCATCACAATGGGTTGATCTATGTTTGTACCAAGGGATTAAAGAAGCCTTCTGATTCTCAATAGAGAGCCCAATGCTTGTCCCGCAAATTATCCATGCTTTGTGTGTTTTGCCTCGCTTCAAAGCGGTTTATGTTATACAACTTTTTGAGAAGTCGTTTACTGGCAAATCACCACTGAATATCAACAACACATTTAAAAATGTTTATTTCCTATGTCCCCAGTTTAAAATGTCCTGTGCAATTACAGCCATACATAAAGTCTTTATAAAGTTATTTAAGTTGCCTAAATGGACATCAGGGATGCAAACGATCACCTTTATGTAAAATTCAACATTTTTAATTTAAAATATGCCCTTTAAAGCCTTCCCTGTATTTTTTGTATTTATAGAAATTATTTTCTTTTTTCTCAGTTTCACGACACTCAAAGATCATTCTCAAACCAGATGATCCCGAGCACAGCTTGGAAAAAGACTGCTCTCAAACCGAGCATGGGGTGCAGTCAAAGAGCCGCTTATCTACCCTGGAACAGCTACAGTACCAGCTAACCACTCAGGTGACTTAGGCATGATAGGGACTTTAGTCAAGGCATGTTCACTGTATTGATACAGAGAATATATTTCATCATATTAATCAGATTGGCCTGTGCGAATGTTCTGAGCTGAAGATTTAGACACAGCTTTTATGCAATGTTATTTTAAGTCAAGGCCTCTGGAGCATGGCAAAGGTCAGCGATCACTCCATTGTCAGATGCTCAAAGATAGATGGTTGATTACAGTAACACAAGAATTAAATTTAAATATATTTATTTTCAATCTTACTCTAGGAGCTACAATATGCACAGAGAGATCAGAGTAAGAAAATGGCAATTATTGTCCGTCCTCAATTCTCTGAGGGTGAGAGTTCAGATAAACACCGAACCACCAACCCACGGGAGCCACCAGTCTCAGTCCAGGTACTATGACTTCACCACCCCATAAATATATTTTACACATATTGAAAAGTTTAGTTTAAGAAATGAATTTTACACTGCAAGGATACATGAAATTGATCAAAATTGCATTTATAATGTTTCTATTTCAAATAAATTCTATCCTTAAATGTTTTTATCACAGTTTCCTCTAAAATATTTGGCATCAAAACTGTTTTCAATATTGATAATAACAAGAAGTACTTCTTATCTAATAATATCTAATATCTAATAATAATTTCTTATCTTAGCTAATCAGCATTATCGAGTGACACTGAAGACTGGAGTAATGGCTGCTGAAAATTCAGCTTTACATTTTAAAATATATTAAGTTAGAAAGTAGTTGCTTTAAATTTTAATAGTATTTCACTATATTACTGTTTTTACTGATTTTTTTTTTATCAGATTAATGCAGCCTAAACCCTTGAAAGGTATTTATGTGGTTTTATGTAGTGTAAACAAGAGTGAATCTATTGTTGTTGTTTCAATGTTTTAATGATTTTTCTCTGTTTCTTCCTCAAGTCTGTGGGTAGTAAAGAAAACTCTCCGCCACAACCTGAAGCTCTGGTACGACTGCCTGGGTCACCCCGGATTCTGCTGTCATCTACGGGCACCGATGATTCCCTAAAGGATGTGTGGAAAATGTTGGATCAAGGTTTGAGTTCCTCTCTGTTTTCTCCAAGTGAGAGTGAGGACAAAGGTGAGCAGAAAAGTAATAAATGAGCCACTTCAATCTTTAGACCATTTATATTCTAACTTATAACTGTTGTATGGTGCGTGCTATTTTGATGACTTAATAGGATGTTCAAGTACTAGTCAGTTAGCTAAAACGTGATTAAGCAACTTCCTTTAACTAGCTGTATCTATTGACTGTTTAGCCATGTTGAATGTGTAAATAGATAACTGCACACATTTCTTGGTCTGAAATTTCATCACTTGATTTATCAAGTGAATTTGGGGGATGATGACAGAGCTGCATGATTGAGTTTAAGGCCAAATGAAAGTTGCCAAATCTATGGACATAATACTGATAAGACCATTAAGCCATTTGATTTTTTTTTTATCAGTCAGATCAGTTTTACACTTGTCTCTTTTATACACATAGTCATTTACTAGCAGTAAATGCAGCCTTGTCACGAATAAGTGAGATGAGTGAGAATTTTGAATGAGAATGGCCTATATTATCTAATATCTTTAGTTTTCTTTGGACATTTCATCTTGCAGTAACTTTATTTAAATTATCGCTCTTTGATGGGAGCATCACATCATGATGTTACATCAGTTTCATCAGACAGTTGACAAAGCCATTTAGATAATAATTTGAATATAAAGGCCAGTTGCTTTAAATTAAACCTCTATGTACCTTGGGCCAACATTTTCATCATTTGAAAACCTTGACATAGAAACAGGTCAGGTACTTGCAATGCTCACTGGTGTTCTGGTGTCTAGGGTTCAGACTAATGTACTCTGTCATAACCCATCAGCTCAAGCCAGGTTTAGGATCAGCGTTGCTTCATAGTACATTATTTAGTCCAAAAATCAAATGGTATTTACTTAGCATTTCAGCATCGGTCACACACGCAAGTAAAGAGTTTTAATTTTGCTCTGTCAGAAAGATACAGAAATATATAGATGCTAATATCTGAATACAAGTGCCATTTATCACTTTTTGGGTCAGAGACAAATAAAGATATCTGAGAAGATAAAGGAAAAATTGAAATGTACCATGGTTTTAGGAATGTATCTTTGTATTCATCTTGGTGTCACATCAACAGTTCAACAATCTTGATTTACACTCTAGTAAAATGTACAACAAATATTTTCAAAGTTTTTCTCAAAAAGGTCAAATATTGTGAGAAGTTTAACCTTTTAATGACACCACATTTTTTTTTTACTTTAAGTATCACTAACAATGTCAAATTGACTTAATTCAGAAAAGAAATGGAAAAGACGTTTATCATATAAAAATTGTGTTCCTATTTTATACATATATATTTTTTAATAATTTCATAGATCCAGATAAAGTGATGACATTAGATGTTTCCATCCACCTATTTTGTGGAAATTTTTGGTTATTGCTTAAAAAACACTCAATGAAAATGCTAAGATAAATTCTAAAAGTCCTTAAAAACATGCTTGTGTTTATTTATTTTTATTTTTTTTCAATAAGAAGACATGCATAAACTATGAAGGAAACCCATTTACTGAATAAATCCCTTGAAGTGCAACAAAATCTTTATTTTACTTTGCCACCACAGAGGATGTGATTGGATAACGATAATGATTGTGTTCCCAAACACCAAGTATTTAAATGCAAGAACATGCGTGTTTGTTATGCAACGCCTGCATGCTCTTTATTCTCGAATGTTGCATGCAATATTCCAATTTTACGCTTAAGTTCAATTCACAACTTTGGATGGAAACAATTCCGGGCCCATTTACTGAATATTTTTGAAGTACTCTTCTCTCAAGTGCTTTACTCAAGGTCACAATAGTGATGCTTCATGTCTACAGGGATCAAACCAGTAACTTTTTGATTAGCAGTACTGAATTTCAGCGACTATTCTATTCAGGGATTTACATTTTTAAATTAAAGATTTAAACTCGTATATTATTGTGCTCTCAGGTATAGTGTCTACGGCAATCAGAGGACATCCAGATATTACTCAGCCCCCTACTTCACTGGTCAGTGTGGAGGGCACTAAAGCATCTCTCCAGGAAAAGAAGAAACAAAGTCGTACAACAGTTGTACCTGCTAAAAAGACACGCCCTGCTAGAAATCAGGGGAAGATTCGAAATTACAACAACAAAGACTAAAAAAGGGGCGACCCTGCTTGAAAAATTTTTCTATTTGAAGTGCTGCATTTTTATTTGTTCATTTTGCATCATGCATGTTATTGTTTTTTACATATGTTCTAATAAATTATTGCATAATTTTACCAATATACATGCAAGTCTTTTATAATGAGCAGAAACACCAAAAAAAAAAAAATCCAGTCCCAGGAATATGTGGTCTGGATATACCAATAATGTAGTTGTAATTTATCGATAAACGTTTAAATCAGAACATTGGCTCTCTGTGAGAGTGAGAGATACAGATTTTTAACCCCCCTTTAGAATAATTATGTTGTCAGATGGGACTCAAAATAACATTGATATTTTAGTGGTATTTTTATAATTTAATTTATACAATGACACTTCACATTCACTGTAATGTGTCTTTTTGTTAACTTTCAGTAACCCCTGTGCTGTCCAGCCCCTCATAATGACATCACAGCCGCGGCAGGTGTAGGATTCGTATTGTCCTGACATCACCCTATCGCCTAGCAACACCCTTGCATTCATTCTGATTGGCTCGTTCTACACACCTCCGCTCACTGATTGGTGAATTTCTTTTCACTGGCAACCGTCAAAATGTTATGCCCCGTGTCTCTCACGTGTCTGTAGAGCTCAATAGCGCCACCAGACAACCGGCGATGTCGTTACGCATCTCCCCAAAAGTTTGAAGATTTATTATTAGACATTAACAATGTACGCAGAACTTTCCCCCCGCATTTATAATGTGCATTTTTGAATACGACTACTCTATTGAAGCTGAATCCTTAGGCATAAAAAACTAAATGTTGCAGATGTTGCAGCATATGAGGCAAAATAAATACGTAAATAAATAAACAAACAGAAAAAAACTTGAATACTATTCTTGTATGAAAATATTGTATAAGGTAATATGTTCAGACATTGTAAAAGGGTTGAAATTTTTTAAAAACAAAGTTGACGTGAGAAGATTGACATGTTTTATAAACTAAAGAAAAAAGTAATTTTGTTACTTGAAATATTTAATTCATCTTGAAAACTGTTTGTCCAGCAAATCAAAGTCAGTGTAGTGTAGAAACAAAAACAGACACGTTAAGAGAAGTTTTTCATTAATTTGAATATGAATTCACTAATTTGTAAAGAAACATAAGAAAACTTCGATTCATGATTATTATTTTTATTTATTTATTTTATTTTATTTTATTTTTTGGAAATAGGCAATTGAAACAAAATAGGTTGAAAATATTTGAAAAATACTTGTTGGAAACGAGATGTTTTTAAATATATATTTCTAAAAGATTTCTCTCATGCATTTTTAACTCCTTTACTGTAGGCTAAAACACATTTTAGATGAAGTACATTTAGCTACATTCTATAACTGATTCCAATATAACAGACTGCTCAATGTTCTAATGTTAAAATAAGTAATCCATACTAAGTAATGAACAACTAGGACAGACCAACATGCTGTTTCAATATCAATCCAGTGTTGCATGCTAAATTTACCCGATTTCAGATTGTTTGCAAATCGCAGACACACGACCTCGTGTCAACTTGAACTTGCTCGATCCGACTCGTAAAGCAGAAATTTGTGCTGCAGTGCATGTGATTATGCCGGGATGAACTTTAGTAACCCAGCCTTTTCAGACGCCTTTTTTTTCCCTGAAATCAGCCCATCACTGGCTGCGTCTGCAGCCCAGCCTCCTCTCTCATTGGACTGCACCTCAGAGCCAAACTGTCAGCCCATGTGGCGTGGCCATCGAGGATGTCAGACATTTAAATGAAACAGACACAGGGACTCAGAAGAGCGAGAGTAATTTTTAGGGCTTGGCCAAAGGGGGGATCGTGAATCTCTCCATTCTGTACTGAGAGCCGACAACAATTAAGAGGAGTATAGAAGTCGACTCTTTCCCAAAGGATCTGCGGGAAACAGCGGTAATCTGTACACACATCCAGGTAAGCGAGCATATCGTGTCAGTTCTAGATCTGTAGTTTAACAAGATGTGCAGATTTCAGACATGTTCAAATTCAAGATTTATCTGTAACACCATGAACAAAAATGTATATCTCAAAAGAAACCAAATGATTGGTTCTTTTGAGTCGGATCTTTTCAGTGAATCATGAAACCGCTGAATCTTAAGAGCGTAGAGTGAATAGATGATGAAATGTATTTTAATTACCAAAAAGCAGAACATGTTACAAATAAACTAGAAATGGTTTATTCATAGCATTTTATTAAAATACGCAAAAAAAAAAAAAATCCAAGATATGTCAATTTTAGTTTTTATGCAGTGCACACTGCATAGGGATGTTGGGATCGCGCGTTGACGTAATTACGTCATGACGTTAAGGATGTGCAGATTCGCTTTTTTCGGCTTGTTCATTGAAGTAAGAATAACACACGACCTGTTCGAAAGAATCGATTCGTGGAAATGTGTCGAACTTCCCATTACTAATTTAACCCGAAGGATATTACACATTTGTGAATATCTATGACTAGCACACTCTTGATTTAAAGTGAGTAACTTAAGCTTTTAGCTGGAGGCAGCATAGGATGACACTACGATTCATCTTTGCCTAAAATAAACAGCGTTATGCAATGAATCTTTCTATTTATAAACAAAAAAGGAGTAATGTAATAATTTGAGATGTGTATCAGTATCAATGCGGAATTTATCACGCTTTGAAACCTCCTTGACAAGGTTTGGCTTGCAGTGTTTGTCAGTGAGGATGGTAATATTTGGAGATGCTTTTAGAACTGTTCTGTTTAGGCACTATCTATATAGTCCAATATTTATTGCAGGACTCTCTCTTGATTTCGTGAATCCTTGATTTCGTGTATATGAAAGATAAACCACTCAATTTTTTTAAGTGTCGAGGAGGTATTTGCTTCGCTGTCAATGGAGGCATCAAAATCCCTCAGATTTCAACAAAAAGATCTTTGTTTGTGTTCCAAAGATGAACAAAAGTCTTACAGGTTTGGAACGACACGAGGGTGAGTAATTAATGACAGAATTTTCATTTTTGGGTGAACTATCCCTTTAAGGACTGTAAGACTGTAATACTGTCATCAGCTGATGACACACAAGCTCCATGGGAGGTTGTTAATCGGAGCTGTAGTTGGGCAAGTGGTCAGCTACATCACTAACTCAGCGGCTGCTTCGGATCTGGGTCAGGTAGATTACAGTTCAGAAATCTGTTTATTTTCTCAGTCTGTGTTCTGCCATGCATAATGTTGTATTGTTGTTAAATGTTAGACAATCCAAATAGTCATTTATTCATAGTATTACTGTAATACACACCTAACAAGTTTAGTGTTGTTTCAATATAGCTGTTTTGTGTTGCTGGTTTATCTATAGCTTCGTTCTGCTTTGTTCAGTTCATTGTTTTTTAACATGTGTGTATTGTACTATTGCATTAAATAGAGCTTTAAATGACTCACACACATGCACGTTTACAGGCAAGCTGTTGCATGTGAGCACTTGCCCGGCAAAGACTCCTTCTGGTTGTCACTGTGGAAACAAAGAGCACTAATTCCTTCTCTCAGACTTACCTGTGCACATTTACCTCTTCGGTTTATGTAATTGTAAAATATTCCTTTTCTAATGAATATCACTTTCCTAAATAACAAGTGATGTTATTTTCATATACACGAAAGTATATGGCTTAAATCCAATCTCTATTGCTTGTTACGCTCTCAGGAAATTTGAAACGGCGTAAGCTTACGACAGTTTAATCGTAAAATATTATAAATACTTATAAAATTATTGTAAACATAGACAATATGACTTGAGAAACTCTAAAAAAAAATCTATTCTCTGAAAATCCTGCTCTTGAAAAGTAGCAATGTCTGTTTCATGAGTGAATATCTTTTTGTTCACAAATCAACGAGAACCATAATTTGTTTAAAATTTCTCCAGTGTGGAAAGAAACATTAAAAAGATGCTCACAAGTGTTAGGAAAGACTTTTCCTATGATTGTCTTTTATTTGGACAGTTGTAAAATAAGTGTATTCATTTATGATGCGTAGTTTGTGCAAAATGATCTGACCTACTTATAAAGTTATTAGACACTCTCTCTTTCTATACATATTTATATATATACACTATTATAATATGGGCACATGTTGTGGAAACTTGTTATGAACTGTTTCATGCTGTTTCATTTTCATCTTATTTTTCACATCATCCCATATTAAAGAAAAATACGTTAATATTAATATAGTTGTGCTTGCTTTATAAAGATGGTAAAATATATCAGATGGCGTACTGTACAGTTAGATGAGTTGATTTCTCAGTTGGCATATTTAATGCCGTTTCTGTGGTCCTCCAAATTAAAATGGACCCTCCTTTGTGGTTTGAGGAAAGTGGAACAGAGGGACACTGTGTTTGTCACCGCTTCTTGATTGCATTGAATGAACAGGAATCCCATCCATGCTGTCGCTTTGAGTGCTGTGACCCTGAAACGGGGAACAAAAGTGTCCAGCTTTTCAGGCCACACCCCCCCCATGCACACTCCCCCGCCTATACCCAATTGTACATCAACTTGGTGACCCCAACACACAATTGCTGATTTAAATTGAATGACACATTCACACACAGTTCTTGATAATGTCAATGTAGATCAAACTGACTGAATTGCACCATTTTTCTGTTCATCGACTGACCCATTCTTTCTTTTTCTTTGTCTTTATATTAATAGAATCAAAGAAAATCTAGTCAGAAATGGAGGATATCGTTGTAGCTGGAATTTCAGGTCGCCTTCCTGAGTCTAACAATTTGGAAGAATTTTGGCAGAACCTTTTCAATGGAGTGGACATGGTCACAGAAGACGACAGGCGGTGGAAACCAGGTATGCTAGCAATATTCAGTTCAATTTTTTTTTAAATATAATTTTTGATAACTTAGAAACGGTTTGCTTTTCCGAAGGCCAATCTGATGGTCGCCTTGCCTACATGGCTGCTGTTCTGTGCTTTTCCTTGTCCGTCTTGCTTTGGGTGTTATGAAAGGCCTGTCTCTCTCCTCTCTGTTGGCACCAAGTTAATACGCTCATTCATGTGCTAAAGCACAAGCAAGCTTAGGGCGATGAGTAGAGAGCACTTTTGATTCCTTTTATTTTATTTTTTTTTATTCTAGGTCTGTATGGCCTTCCCAGAAGAAATGGAAAACTAAAAGAAATCGACAGATTTGATGCAGCCTTCTTTGGTGTGCATCCCAAACAGGCTCACACCATGGACCCACAGCTGAGGCTTTTGCTAGAGATATCGTACGAGGCCATCGTCGATGGAGGTTAGTGTCAGCTGCTCTTTTACAGTAGGTGTTAATATAAGATATTTTGTGGTGCCTCATGACATGACATTGCAAAGTTTATAGCTTGCATTTAAAGGGTAAAAGTAAGTCATATCTTGTAGCACTTTACTCATTATTTTATTGATGCTGATTTTTATGATGCTGATTAAAAACTTAATGTATATTTATGCTTTAGCCACCCATATGATGTTTTATAAGAAGTTTGTGGTCAGTAATTGTTTTTTTCTTTTGAAAAAATTGAATACTTCTATCCAGCAAGGATACACTGAAGTGGTAGTGATAGTCAAGATGTTTATCATAAAAATGGAAAGATTTCTACTTTAAATAAATGCTATTCATAAAGAATCCTAAAAATAAGTACCACGGTTCCCGCAAAAATAATTTCAAAATTTAACCACAAACTTTTGATCATAATTTTGAAATTTTAATGAAAATTAAATTTGTTAATTAAATTGTTTTTAATGAAAAAAAATTTTAATTAAAAATTAAGAAATTTAATTTCTTGAGCACCAAATCATCATATTAGAATGTTTTCTGAAAGATCCTGTGACACTGAAGAACGGAGTAATGATGCTGAAAATTCAGCTTTGCCAACACAGGAGTAAATTAAATTTTATAATTTAATATTAAGTTATAATTGTTATTACAGTTCACTGTTACTGTTTGTTAAAATAAATGCATCCTTGATGATAATAAGAGACTTTAAACATTTAAAAAATCCCCTAAACTTTTGAACATAATGTATGTTTATTTTATGTTTATTAGTATATGGTATATATATATATATATATATATATATATATATATATATAGTAAGAGTGTTCATTTAAAGTATTTAAATATAAGGAATATTTATTTCTTAGTGCTAACTAAGTGATGACAAGTCTAGTATTTTTACTGATGATTTGCTGCGCATATAGAAAAAAGTTGACTCTTCCTTTTAGGCATAAACCCAGTGTCCATGCGTGGCAGCAAGACTGGCGTCTACATTGGAGTGAGTGGCTCAGAGGCAGGAGAGGCCTTTAGTAAAGACCCAGAGGAGCTGCTGGGATACAGCATGACGGGATGCCAGCGGGCCATGTTTGCCAACCGCTTGTCTTACTTCTTTGACTTCAATGGTATGCAAACATTACAAGTTTAATTACTGACTCAATTCTAGGTAACCTTGTATGACAGAATTGGGTTGTCCGGTTCAACCAGCTGAAATCAAATTCCTTAAATCACTTTGTGTGAGAACCCTTTATATGATCAACCTTTAACTGTTGTGTTTGATGTACAACGCCTATTCAGGACCCAGCACAGCCATTGACACTGCGTGCTCCTCTAGTCTGCTGGCTCTGGAAAATGCTTTCAATGCTATTCGCCATGGCCAATGTGATGCAGCACTTGTGGGCGGAGTTAACCTGCTTCTCAAGCCCAACACCTCAGTGCAGTTCATGAAACTGGGCATGCTCAGTCCTGAAGGATCCTGCAAGTCATTTGATGCCTCAGGTGAGATTGCGTGCATCACTGTAACGTCTACAGTTTTCTCAGAAAGGTATAAAAGGAATCTGGTTTATCAATCATTGCATAACTTGTTAAATGGCACTCTAAGCCTTCTAAGGGTTTGGTGTTGCATACTGAATACTACATAAGTATAGTGTGTGAAGCAGCATGCATTATGCAAAATAAAGGGTTTTAAGCAGTAGTATGCTATAATGTCGTCTGATTCCATGTTTTATTTAGCAAATGCTGTCTAATTGTTTTTAATACAGTTTTGTGTAAATAGGTCTTTACTCTTGGAGCTAATAAAATATTAGGAAAGGGATATTAAAAGTAGAAGCTTGTTCATTTGTCATATGGGAGTTCAAAAGTTAAATCGATTGCATTGCATTTTGGCATATAGTATTATGGTGATAATAATAATAATAAATTATGGTAAAAGTACTATTCCATAGAGAATTTGCATACTGCACAAAGGAGACTTACAGTGCATATACTGCATAAATGGTTAGTGTAATGGTATGCTATTTTGAACAGAGACCCTTTGTGACTACATTTCTGATTTGCACTATTGTTAATGAATGGAGGCTTTATGATAATAATTAATTTTATTTCACCCTCTAGGAAATGGCTATTGTCGCTCAGAGGCTGCTGTCGCAGTACTCTTGACCAAGAAGTCAATGGCTAAGAGAATCTACGCCACAGTTCTCAATGCTGGCAATAACACAGACGGCTACAAAGAGCAAGGTAAACACATCCTTCCTTTTCACAGACGTCAAATCTGCCTCAAATTCCCAGAGCGTGAGTGAAATCCGCTCTGTTAATGCTTGCCTGATCTGGTTAGGCTCACTGAAGCCTGGTATTACTGTCAATGCTGGCACTATAAGTGTCATAGATGCTGGCTTTTCCCCTAGTGCCTCTTGCCACACTTTACACCCCAGTGTTTTTAAACATGATACTTTGCTGAGCGTGATAGCTGAGGCTGTTTGAAATCTCTGGCATATATCTTGTAGAAACTGATATCAGTCCCCTCTATATCCTGTTGTGTGTCACGTGCTGCTACTGTAAATTTAGGACAGAAGAGTCCGTGCTGCGTTCCAGAAATGCATATGTCATTGTGAATGATGCTTGCATTTGCTTATATTCTGGAATGTGGTGTGTCTTCTCTTTCTCCAGGTGTGACATTCCCATCAGGTGAGATGCAGCAGCGCCTGGTCCGTTCCCTTTATGAGGAGGCCAACATATCACCTGAGCAGGTGGAGTACATCGAGGCCCATGGTACTGGTACTAAGGTTAGTGTAACGTGAAATTACACACAAAACAAACACGTTTTGAGGAGATTTGCACCAAAATTAAAAATAGGAGTGGCTTGATTATTGGAAAAGGAATTAGTAAGTATGATTCAGTGATTAAGTACAAATTTCTATACAAAAAAAAAGGAATTCCCAGACATTGGAATAATGAGTACCTGAACAGTATGGGGGTCTATAATATCAAAATTAGCACTTCGTGTTTTTAGTTTTTTTTAAAGCCTAATTTTTCATAAATTTCACCTTTATTGGAAGCTGCTTTCTCCTCTGTTGTTTGAACGATCGATATATATATATATATATAGGCCCAGACTTTGATAGTAAACCAAGTCTGTTCACATGGTTTAAATGTTTTATCCATAAAAAAATAACACAAATAGCATGGTTGTATTTTTAGACAACCAGATCTGGATCTACATGTATTGACATCTATACTTATCAGATAAATGTGTACTATATGAGAATGTATTTATGCATGGATAAATGTGACATTGTTCTTGCATTATGAAGTAAGCAACTTTATCTCTCACTTCCTGTGACGTGCTCTCACCCTCATTCTTTCTTCTGCCACCTATTAAAATGGAGAATATAACTGAATATAAATATAATTATATATAATAATTCTTGTCCTTTACAGGTTGGGGATCCTCAGGAAGTGAATGGCATTGTGAGTGTATTCTGTCAGTCACAGAGGGATCCGCTTCTGATTGGCTCAACCAAATCCAACATGGGACACCCAGAGCCTGCTTCTGGATTGGCAGCTCTTGCCAAGGTAGATAAACTGTCTTTCAAAGACTCTCCCTGATTAGATGCATGTCAGCTTTTTCTTTAAATACCTGGAAGCTGAAATCCCACATCCCAAAATGTTAAGTAACTATTGCGTGTATTCAGGTGGTTTTGTCTCTGGAACATGGCGTCTGGGCTCCCAACATCCATTTCCATGATCCAAACCCTGACATTCCTGCTCTGACGGATGGCCGGGTGCGCGTTGTGTCGGAGCCCATACCTGTCCGTGGGGGCATCGTGGGCATCAACTCCTTTGGGTTTGGAGGCTCAAATGTCCATGTGATCCTGCGTCCACATGTTTCGAAATCACTGGCTCAAGCTGCACAACCTTCAATCCCCAGACTCCTGCAGGCCTGTGGTCGCACTGAGGAGGCGGTCACATCCCTCCTCGACAACGCCCAACAGTATAAGGAAAACCCAAACTACCTGTCTCTAATGAATGATGTGTCTGGAGTTCCAACGGCAAGCATGCCCTACAGGGGCTATGCACTGATAGGAGCACAGGGAGAGATTAAAGAGGTTCAACAGGTCCAGCCCACACCAAGGCCCCTCTGGTTCATTTGCTCAGGTGAGGAGTCTTATATTGATGATGGTAAATGTTTTATTGGGAGAAAAGGGGGATAATTTTCATTTAGATCTTTTGCTTAAAAAAAGCTTGATTTACTATAAAATGCTTACAGCAACTTTTAGAAAACGTCCTTTAGATTTATTCAAAACAGGCTGCAAAAAATTTATATATATACAGTCTTCTTTAAAAAACATAATAATAATGTTTCCAAACTTTTGACAGGTACTGCATAAATCCCTTTTAAGCTTGTTATTCAGAGCAAGTCAGTCACCATAGTGGAAAGCTTCAACACATAATGACATTGGCTGAATTTTTAATTCTGGGTCCTGTCTTTCTCCATATCTGCATCTCCATCTCCTGCCAGGAATGGGGACACAATGGGCTGGAATGGGCCGTAGTCTGATGCAGCTGCCTGAATTCCGGGAGTCAATCCAGCGTTCGGACGTGGCTCTGAAGGAAACTGGGCTGTGTGTGTCTCGCTTGCTCATGGATGCTGATGAGAGCACGTTTGAAGACACCGTTCATGCATTTGTTGGTCTTGCAGCCATCCAGGTCAGTCTCCTTCAGCTCTAGAGACACCATGTACAGTGCCAGAGTAACTGGAACAGGACTGAGATCAGCAGAATTTCTCAATGACACAATGACCCCTGTAAACTTTGCAACTGATACCAGCTGCCAAATATTGCAATAGAGTGGCACAATCAGTCATGATTTCAACAGTCACTCCGTCTGAGTAAAGAGATAGTTCATCCAAATTATAATTATAACTGTCATAATTTTCTCAGCCTGTGTGTTTAAACTTGTATGGCTCAAACAAAGTGTTTTTCCTGTACACTTACATTTTTAAGCATGTCACTTATTTACGAGACACAAAAAACATCAAACCTACTACACTTGCTAATTGTGCACTCACAATTTTATTTTTTATTTAATCCAGGTCGCCCAGATTGACATGTTGCGGAAGCTGGGTCTACAGCCTGATGGGATTGTGGGCCATTCTGTGGGAGAGCTAGCATGTGGTTACGCCGATGGCTCCCTGAGCCACAGCGAGGCCGTTCTTGCCGCTTACTGGAGAGGACGCTGTATTAAAGAGGCCAACCTGCCCCCGGGGGGCATGGCTGCAGTGGGTTAGTGTGACGGCAGATTCATCCACAAGATTTGCTTCATTAACTGGACTCAAAGCCCAAAGTGTCCCTCCATGGGGGATTTGCCTAGTCTTTTGTTCAGCAATGTATGCTATAGGTTTTTTTTTTTTAGCAAGCTATCTTTTACCAACCCTACCATCATTTCCCCCCTTTAGGCCTAACATGGGAAGAATGCAAAGCTCAGTGTCCACAGGGTGTTGTTCCTGCTTGTCACAATGCAGAGGACACTGTAACCATCTCAGGCCCTCAGGTACATGCACTCAAGAAAATAATAAATATGTATGAAACTTATAGTGTTTATAGAATTACAGTATGTATTCTGGGTACCTAACATAAGTGTTTGGTTATGCAGGACTCCGTCAGTAAGTTTGTTGCCCAGCTGAAAGAGAGCGGTGTGTTTGCCAAAGAGGTGCGCAGTGCCGGTGTGGCTTTCCACTCATACTATATGGCCTCTATCGCTCCAGCCCTCCTGGCTGCACTGCAGAAGGTGAGTTAGTGAAGGTTTGAAGTGTACCAGTGCCCTCTGGTGGCCATTAGCGTCTCAGAACCTCATCATAGCTAAACACTGAATATGTGTGTGTGTGTTTGTAGGTAATAAAGAGTCCAAGGCTTCGCTCAGCACGCTGGATCAGCACGTCCATCCCGCAGCCGGACTGGGAGAGCCCGCTGGCACTCTACTCTTCTGCAGAGTACCACGTCAATAACTTGGTCAGCCCTGTGCTCTTCCAGGAGGGACTCAATCATGTACCAGATAATGCTGTGGTTGTAGAAATTGCCCCTCATGCTTTGCTGCAGGTAACAGTTCAATTCAATTAGGGTTTTAATATATATAGCTATAAGATAATATAATATATGTGTTAAGTGAACATCATGCATTCAGTTAAGCAAACATGAACATGTTAGGCAATGATTATAGCTTGTGATCATAATGGTTATAATTAGGGCTGTCAAACGATTAATCGCATCCAAAATAAAAGTCTGTGTTTACATAATATATGTGGGTGCACTGTGTCTAATTATTTTGTATATATATAAATACACACACATGCATGTATATTTAAGAAAAATATATGATTTATATATAAAATATGTATATTTGTATATAATATAAATTATATATAACTCTATATATAGTATATACATGAAAATATTTCTTAAATATATACAAGCATGTATGTATATTTATATATATAAAATAATTATACACAGTCCACCCACATATATTATGTGAACACAGACTTTTATTTTGGATGCGATTAGTCGCGATTAATCATTTGACAGCCCTAGTTATAATATAAGGATAATATTTGGCATATGTAGGCATGGGAAATTATTTTATTACTATTTATTTTAATTATTTATCAATTGAAGATTTAAATGTAGATCGAATATTATTAACACACTGTACCTATGTTTCACCTCCAGGCCATCCTGAAGCGGAGCCTAAAACCAACCTGCTCCATCCTCCCCCTAATGAAAAGAGGTCATGTCAACAATCTGGAATTCTTCCTCTCTCACGTGGGCAAGATCTACATGAATGGGTTGGTTATTATGCTGTTCATTCTGTGAACAAACTGTTTTTGATGTGACATTTCAAATGTTAAAATGACCGATGGTGACTCTTTTGTACTTACAGAATTAACGTGAACAGTAATAAATTGTATCCAGCTGTGGAATACCCTGTTCCGACAGGGACTCCCCTCATCTCCCCTCACATTCAGTGGGATCACTCCCAGATCTGGGACGTGCCCAAGGTGGAGGACTTCCCTGCTGGCTCAGGGGGATCCACCTCTGCCACTGTGTACAATATTGGTGGGTAGTTGTGAAGTTGAAATCATTGGTTTTCTCATTTTTGATGTGGTCTCATGTTTATTTTTGAATGCCTGGCTCTTTTTTGTGCAGACATGAACCCAGAGTCTCCTGATTACTACATGATTGGTCATTGTATTGATGGACGGGTGCTGTACCCAGCCACAGGATACCTGGTTCTGGCCTGGAGGACTCTAATGAGATCACTAGGCACAGTCATGGAGCACACTCCTGTTACATTTGAAGACGTCACCATCCATAGAGCCACCATCCTACCCAAGACAGGTAAAAGATTTGTTTTCTTTGTACTGCAAGTCTGGACATCTTTGATGATATTGAAGTCTAGAATAAAAAAATAGAGAGATAATTGCAACTGTTTCACTTAGTTGTCACTCTTTTTCTTACAATGAGGACTTGTAATTGCAGTTTTATAATTGCGAACTTCTATCTCACAAATGCGCAGTTATAGCTCACAATGTGACTTAAAATATATAAAATATTTTAATAATAAAATATTTTTTCCAACTCAGAATAAAAAAATAAAAATACACTACCATTCAATGTTAGCTGGCAAGTAGTTGGAAAGTTACTTATAATTAGTAGAAGGTCTAAAGTTACTTTCGAAATAAAATGTAACCTTATTCTTGTGTGCACTACATCACAGGGTCTGTCCAGCTGGAGGTGCGACTCATGCCTGCCACTAACCATTTTGAGGTGTCGGAGAATGGAAATCTGGCTGTCAGTGGTGAGTTCCCAGACTGTTTGCCAAATCGTAGTCAAGATGAGACCACTTTCGGAAACAGTTTTTTTCGGGTAAAACAGGATGTTTGACAAGAGTCATGATCATGCTCTTATACCCTTTCTGGTTCCAGGTAAAGTGAGTGTCTTGGAAGACAATGGACTTGATGCTTTCCATGCTGAGCTGAATAAACCACTGCCTGCAGACAAGGAAGATCCCAAACTGCTTTTGAAAGCTGGGGACATCTACAAAGAGCTGCGTCTGCGTGGATATGACTACGGCAAGACCTTCCAGGGAATACTGGAATCCAACAACGCAGGTAATTCCCTTTAAATTGTTGAGATAATATAGGCTAAAACATTGTCAAGATCAAAAAATATGATTCGGCCAATCCTAAACTATCCTGGTTCTTCTCGCAGGTGACTGTGGAAAACTTCACTGGACGGGTAACTGGGTTACATTTTTAGACACCATGTTGCAGATGATCGTAGTGGGGCTGCCTGGTCGCAGTTTGAGACTTCCCACTCGCATCCGCTCTGTGTGTGTGGACCCCAAACGTCACGAAGAGAGGGTGAAAGAGTATGCAGATGACCAGAAAGGTATCAGACATACCCAACTAGCAGAAGTCTAACTTAACCTAATTTTAAACTTATCTAACCAATATGTCTTCTCCTCAGCTGTGGACGTTCATGTTAATCGTTGTCTGGACAACATAACAGCTGGAGGGGTTCAGATCTGTGGACTTCACGCTACCGTAGCACCCCGTCGCCAACAGCAGCAGACTCCGCCCACTTTGGAGGAATTTGTCTTTGTTCCCAATGTGGACTCAGATTGCCTGAGAACCAATGAGAAACTTGGCGACCAACTGAGACATTGCAAAGGCATGTTCTGATTTTCACTTCATTGAGAAATGCAACATGGCATGGCAAAAAAAAAAAATTCTTTTATATATTTTTGAAAAGGCTTTTAAGTTAAAATTGTGAAATATTATTAAAATTACCTTAATTTTCAGAAGAAATTTCTCCAGTCTTTAGTAGAAAAAGATAAGCATTTATTTAAAAAAAAAAAAAAGAAAAAGCTTATAAATGTCTTTTTGATGAGTGTTGTATATCCACTTGCTTTAAAAATTTCTTATTAAAATATTATACTGCTCTCACGGATGAAAATAAGTAGAATTATATTTACAAACATAAAATTTATTTAAACTTTTTGTCCCAATTGTCAATTTTCTGTGGTATTTTTCTCTTTTTGTTTGTGGCACTATACTTACTATTCCCCGTTTTGTATGCACAGGTCTAATACAGCGTCTCCAGAAGAAGCTGGCCAATCAGGGAGTGAAGATCTCCATCCCTGGGTTAGAAGATTCAAACGAAGGCCAACTGATTGGAGCAGAGGCGGAAAAAGGTCTGTTGCGGCTGCTCTCGGTGCTGTGCGGACTGGAGCTGAACGGGAACCTGCGCTCTGAGCTGGAACAGACGGTGGAGAAGGAGAGAGACTGTCTACTGCAGGACCCTCTGCTCAATGGCCTGCTGGACTCCCAGGCGTTACGCCACTGCTTGGACACGGCCCTCGAGAACAGCACTCCTGGAAAACTCAAAGTCCTGGAGGTATGGTGAATCATTTATTTAGGATTATAAAGGGCAGGTTATTCTGAGGTGGAGGACACGGTTGAAGTTCTCAACATTTATTCTTTTCCTTCAGGCTCTAGCTGCCAATGGCCGTGTGTTTTCTCGGGCTGTTGGTCTCCTCAACATCCAGCCGATGTTGCGTCTCGACTACACCGCATCAGATGTCTCCACTGACCAGCTTTCTGCTCACCAGAGCTCCCTGGAGGAGCAGGACATCTCATCTGCTCAGTGGGACCCTCTACAGGGCCCAGCAACAGGCGGTCTGGATGGAGCTGACCTGGTTGTGTGTAACTGTGCAGTAGGACCGACAGCCAATCCTGCATTTCTTATCGAGAACCTGACTTCAGCTGCAAAAGAAGATGGTTTTGTTTTGCTACACACGCTACTCAGAGGAGACACTCTAGGGGAGACAGTAGCTTTCCTCACATCTCAAAGCAACCAGGAGGGTTTGTTGACTCAGGTGTGTGCCTAAGTAACAATGCTGTACTTAATAACATAACAATGGCCAGTTATTTATTTGATATTTCCTGGCACTTATTGCAATGTTCTCAGATTCTAAACTTTTTTTTTTTTCAGACTGAATGGGAGGAGCTTTTCCATAAGGCCTCTTTAAATGTGGTCATGCTGAGAAAATCATACTACGGCTCTGCTCTGTTCCTTTGTCGCCGTCGCCAAGAGTCCTCTCATAAACAGCCCATACTTATTTTTGTGGACCCTACTGACTATAAATGGGTAGAGACACTAAAGGTTAGTGCTAAAGTCTGCATGAAATATAAACTTATAAGCTTGTTATGGGACCTATTCTGAACGATTCAGCCATTTCTTTTATTTTTCCTTATCTTTCTTTTGTTAAAATGTTGACCTCGTAATGTTTAATCCAAATGTCATAATTCAGTCTTTTGGTGAAAATGACTAGACTTCCCTCTGGTGATATACTGTATATGCAAGACTACTCTAATCATTTACAATACAATACAATACAATTTCAAACTGGCGTTGACCAAAGTGCTTAACAAAAAGACAAACAATACCAATAAAAGTTACACACATAGAGATATAGTAAAAGCTATTGAGAAAAAATGTTTTTCAGTTTAAAAAGATTTAAAAATTGACAAAGTTTAGGCAGATCTGATGTGAGCTGGATAGGCTATTCCATAGCTTAGGTCCAATGGTCTAGACCTAATAGGACTAGATAGGCTTAGGTCTAGTTCGAGGGACAGATAGTAAGTTAGAGTCCCCCGATCTGAGTGGTCTTGACTGTGTGGGCGGATGAAGTAATTCAGATAAGTACTGTGGACACTGGTTCTGCAATGACTTAAAAACAAATAACAAAACTTTAAAATCAATTCTAAATTTATCTGGTAGCCAGTGAAGCGAGAGAGTTTAGTGTGGTTAAATCCTGCCAGTTCATTATTGACTGCAAGCTTGCAATGATTTTTGAGTTCAATACCCACATCTCAAAATCCAATATGTTCCACTGGGATGTATGTCACAATATGGAAGAAAAGATCTGCCGCTACTTTTGTTTCCTCACAACTTCATTCATGCATTAGTGGTGTTGCCAAAGCCACCAAAAGCACTTACCAATCACCCAGCAACATGCTAAAACCAAATGCATGCCTCTAACCCTTTCTGTCTCCCTGTTTCTCATTAGAGCACTTTAGCTGAGTCATCTGATATCCCAGTCTGGCTCATTGCCACAAAGGGGCATAATGGAGTGGTGGGAATGGTGAACTGCCTAAGACAGGAGCCTGGAGGCAACCGTATACGGTCCGTCCATTTACTGTGCACATAGTGTTCCACATATGCTACTGTTATATCATATTTTTTGTTGTTAAGATTATGCAATTGACTGTTTTTTAGTGTTAATTGGTCTAATCGGTCTTTTTTTCCTCCACAATAGGTGTGCATTTGTTTCTAATTTAAGTAAGGATGCTGCAGTCCCCTCGCTTGTTCCTACCGAAAATGAGATGAAGGCGTTACTGAAGAATGATCTGGTCATGAACGTGTACCGTGATGGGCTGTGGGGTGTTTTTAGGCACCAGTTGTTAACACAAGGTGAAATAGGAAGTCAAAAAACACTTACAGTGACATATCACAAGTCTAATGTAAAATGGAGAGGATTTATTGCTATTTA
Source organism: Cyprinella venusta (assembly GCA_038021265.1). Classification (NCBI taxonomy): domain Eukaryota; kingdom Metazoa; phylum Chordata; class Actinopteri; order Cypriniformes; family Leuciscidae; genus Cyprinella; species Cyprinella venusta. The sequence goes on from CM075877.1 coordinate 24,378,532, forward strand.
ATACTTTTGTATGTATTACATTGAATAAATTCATTTTTTGTCATATGCAAAGTGAACCCCTCTTTAGATTGAAACTTTGTTTGGATAAAGTCTTTTGAGCACATCGTGATCATCCTCTGTTCTGTGTGTTTGTTTAGATCTTAGTGAGGAGTTGATTGAACAGGCGTACGTGAACGTTCTGACCCGTGGTGACCTCTCATCGCTGCGCTGGATCGCTTCCCCGCTGCGTCATTTTGTCCCTTCCAATCCCAACGTGCAGCTCTGCCGCGTTTACTACTCCTCCCTCAACTTCAGGGACATCATGCTGGCCACCGGCAAACTGCCTCCAGATGCCATCCCTGGTTTGTACCTAATCAAAGTGAGATCTTTGCACGCTAGCTTACACTAAAAAGACTTTGGAAAGAGACTCTTCTCATTTTGTCCATGTAGGAGACATAGCGCTGCAGCAATGCATGCTGGGAATGGAGTTTTCAGGGCGAGACCCCAGTGGGCGACGTGTAATGGGTTTGCTGCCAGCTAAAGGCCTGGCCACCTGTGTGGATGCAGACAAGCGCTTCCTTTGGGATGTTCCATCCAGCTGGTGAGACCCTCAGCACCTATGAATCTGAATTGGGAGTTTTCTCCCAAATCTCTCAATGCTAAGTGAAGCTGTGTTTATGTGCAGGACGCTGGAGCAGGCTGCCTCCGTTCCTGTGGTGTATGCCACCGCCTATTATTCCCTAGTTGTGCGAGGGCGTCTGAGGCCTGGAGAGAGTGTGCTGATCCATTCAGGCTCTGGAGGGGTGGGACAGGCCGCTATTGCTATTGCACTTAGTATGCGCTGTCGAGTCTTTGCAACTGTGGGTAAGTAACACACTTTTACTTCCTTAACCCTAAAACTGTATTCTAAACAAATGTGGGCAAAATAGGTTTGATTTATTTTTAAAAAATACTTCCCTTGATCTGAGAGGAACAAGACTTGGCTACTTTTCCTAAGTTTGCCTCCTAAATACACACAATTTTTTGACTCAATTCTACAATGTTAAGTGGGTAAAATAAACCCTCCTTAATCTTGTATTTGGGTCAAAAATGGGCACCCATAGAAATGAACCCATAGAAGCTTATTTTGGCATAAAATAAGCCAAATTAAGACACCAGGTGACAGCAAAGTCACTTTATCTTTAGGTTTTAGCTCTAAGAACTTATTGGAATGATATTTTAATGATAATTAGAAAGTAAAACGTCAAAATAAGCAGAATTTACATAAAAAATATGGTACTTTTTGAAGTAAATAAATTCAAAAATACCCCCAAAATAAAAATAAAAAAACACCACAAATGGATAGACAAAACTTTATCAAAGACAGTGATATAACATTTATAATAAATAAAAATTAGGATCACACCTGAGTCCTCTGTGCCCACATTTGTCCACAATTACAGGATTAAGGCCTATAAAGTGAATACGGTTTGAGGGCTACGAGTTTATCCTTGAACATCAAATACATGTGATTTGTAATTAATGAACACTGGTTAACTGAAGCTCTTTGCTTGCGGCAACTCCAAATGCATCTTATACATATGAAATGAATCCCATGTATGCACATACATGTAATTTTACAACTGCTATATAGACACTCTAACAAGCACTAAAACTAGTAATGCACCAGAATTTCATCAACTGAATATATTATGCTGCAGTATTTTTTTTTTAAGTATTTTTGGAGGGCAAAAATCATTGTGATTCTCCTATGTCACGCTTTGACTATGTCTGTGTCTATTTCACACACAAACCACTGACTAAAGGATATTTTCCAAAAAACGATAACTAAAATAATGAAAATGAATATTAAAAAAAACCCATAAATGATCTCATTTTGATTCACAGGTTCTGGAGAGAAGAAGCAATACCTGCAGGAAAGGTTTCCTCAGCTTACGGCAGAATCCTTTGCTAATTCCAGAGACACCTCGTTTGAACAGCATGTACTGCTCCACACGCAGGGCAAAGGTGAATACTTGCATAGCAGCATTGAATCGAATATTATTGTGGATTGAAGTATTAAACAACTGTGTTCGTATGTGTGTTTTCAGGAGTTGATTTGGTTCTAAACTCCCTTGCTGAAGAGAAGCTGCAGGCCAGCTTGCGTTGTTTGGCCAGACATGGTCGTTTCCTGGAGATCGGCAAATATGACCTTTCCAACAACACGCCGCTTGGTGCGTCCCAGATCCTAGATTTATTATTCTCATACTTTTACACTTGAAATGCATTCTATGCTTTAAATGTAATTGCCCATCATGTTCCCGGTACAGGTATGGCTCTGTTCCTAAAGAACGTGGCCTTCCACGGCATTCTGCTGGACGCTTTGTTCGAGGAAGGCAATAGGGAATGGGAGGAGGTTTCTGAGCTGTTGAAGAAGGGAATCACTAGTGGGGTCGTTCAGCCATTACGTACCACAGTCTTCGAGAGGAATCAGGTGGAGGATGCCTTCCGCTACATGGCTCAGGGCAAACACATCGGCAAAGTCCTTCTGCAGGTAAGGATGGTGGTTAATGTTAAAGAATCTGCCATGAAAATGAGATATTGGATTTTAGATTTCTTATACTCTCCTTTCACCAATCAGGTACGTTCAGAGGAGACGAGCAGCACTGTTCCTGTAGCTTCTCCTCTCTCGATCCCCGCTATCTGCCGTACATTCTGCCCTTCCTCTCTCTCGTACATCATCACTGGAGGCCTGGGTGGTTTCGGGTTAGAGTTGGCCCACTGGCTCACTGAGAGAGGTGCTCGTAAACTGGTGCTGACGTCACGGTCTGGCATCCGCAACGGTAAATATACCCTAGGATTTGGTCCGTGTTGTTATTGTAAACTAAAACTTCCTAAAATTACTAATACTGAAATAAGCTAATAGATATAACAAAAACTAATAACAATTACAAAAACTCTTGACAAAATTACTAAAACTATTACTAAAAGTCATTTTTTATTCATTGAAATGAAATATTAATATTTGATTACAAACTTTGATCTCTTGTCCTGGCTACTAACTGAAAAAAAAAATAAGTTTAAGTAAATAAATTAATTTTAAGTAATTTAGTAAATTAAGTCATTTAATTAAAAATATTAAGTAATAAAATACTGAGTAATGATATATAAATCTAAATATAATAAAATCAAAAACTAATAGAAATTACAAAATCACATAACAAAACTAGAACTATTTAAAGTCATGTTTGTTAATTGAAATATAGCTTTGAAATATAAATTAATAAATATTATAAATATTATATAAACTTATAATAAATATTTTATTATATATTTTATAACTTATAATATAATTTATAAATATAAGATAAATTTTCCTTTTACTAAAATTAAGTTAAAATGACTTGAAGTTACTAAAATGACTGTAAAATGAATATAAATTAAAGCTAAATAGAAATAAAATTACAAAAGCACATCAAAATATTAGAGCAAATTAAATTAAAGTAATATTTAAAAAAAAAAAGCTTTATTGTAATATTAAATTATATAATGTTATATAAATATTGCTAAAGTAACATTGACGTTGGTCAGGGCAGCACTCTAAAACATATTTGCTGTCTTGACAGGTTATCAAGCCAAACGTATTCGAGAGTGGCAGGCCATGGGCATCCAGGTCCTCGTGTCCACCAGTGATGTCAGCACCATGGGAGGAACGGAGCGTCTCATCACTGAGGCCTGCCGTTTGGGGCCAGTTGGTGGAATCTTCCACCTTGCCATGGTAGCGTTCAATCCTTACTTTAAGTTCGCTTTCCTTTGTAGTTAAAGTAAGTACAACTGTAAAACTGAAATTTCTCTCCATAATGTAGGTCCTTCAAGATGGCATGCTGGAGAATCTGACCCCACAGCAGTTCATTGATGTCAATAGACCCAAATATGATGGAACCATCAATCTTGACAAGTAGGGAATGATTTGACACTGAGATGCAGACTAAATATCTTCTTCCTTCATCCGTTCATTTATGGCTGTGATGAATTTGAATACATTTCTCCTTTTTCCACAGTGTGACTAGGCAGAAGTGCCCACAGCTTCAGCAGTTTGTGGTGTTCTCCTCGGTCAGCTGTGGCCGTGGTAACGCTGGCCAGAGCAACTACGGCTTCGCCAACTCAACCATGGAGCGAGTGTGTGAGCAGCGCCGGCACGACAACCTGCCGGGCCTGGCCATACAGTGGGGCGCCATTGGAGATGTGGGGGTCGTCTTGGAGACTATGGGTGGCAATGATGCAGTGATTGGTGGCACGTTGCCCCAGCGCATGTCTTCCTGTTTGGAAGTGCTGGATAGGTTTCTGTGCCAGCAGAAGCCTGTAATGTCCAGCTTTGTGTTGGCAGAGAAAGTGGTGGCTGCTAAAGGAGAAGGAAGCGGACAGAGGGACCTGGTGGAGGCTGTGGCTCATATTCTGGGTAAAGGCACAGACCTGAAATGTTCAAAGCTTGATAAGTTGCACTTTTTTCTAATGCTTTCAAAGTAACAGTGTAACCTATTCTGCTCAGGTGTGCGCGACGTGAACAGTTTGAATGCTGACGCCTCACTGGCTGATCTGGGTCTCGATTCGCTGATGGGTGTTGAGGTTAGGCAGACGCTAGAGAGGGACTACGACATCGTCATGGCAATGAGGGAAATCAGACAGCTAACCATTAACAAGCTGCGGGAGCTTTCCAGCCAATCAGGAGGGAAAGAGGGTGAGCATGTGATTTGTGATCTTGAAAAATTAACTACAGCCAATATTCATATTGATACCCTTACATTTCTGAATAACATGATTTGTTATCCACAGTATCTTAAATATTTAAGATTTAAAATAACTTCAGGAGATGAAATTTCATGTTTTGGAGGAAATGTTGCATTATTTGGAGAAGCAAAATCCATCAATATAATAACTTTTCCTCCCAGAGTCCCGAGCTTCTCCTGCAAAGCGTTCTGGCGCTCAAGCTCTGCTGGAGTCAGATCTCAGCCGGATGCTGGTGAACCCTGACGGCCCCACGGTGGCCCCGCTGAACGAGGTCCAGAGTGCCGAGAGGCCTTTGTTCCTCGTCCACCCCATCGAGGGCTCCATCACCGCCTTTCGCACTCTCACCGGAAAGCTTAGCGTGCCGTGCTATGGCCTGCAGTGCACTAAAGGTACAAACGCAATCTCAGTGATCACTTTTCAGGGTGAAAGGCAGTTTATTCACTTTAGACATTTACCAAACGTCTGAATGCTGGAGTCTGGAGTGCTTTGTTCTGCTTCTATATGGTATATAAATATATGGGGAGACTGAAGGCAAATATAAAATTGCAGTTTACACCAAAACTATCTGCCATCTTTTGGTATACAAGATAAAACTAAAACAATATCATCACACATTAAAATATTTACATTGAGAAAAGCTAGTTCTTAATGTTGAATTTATTATTCCAGAGTGGTTAAGTAAATTGTAAAAACTGATATATACATATACTTTATGGCATATTTCTGATAAAAGATCAAAACTAATCAGTAATATTACTTAATAGGTTTTATTTTTGTTGTATTTTATTTAATTTGATCAGATTTAGTCCTGTAGTGTTTTTTCAGTTATTTGTGTTTTGTCCATTTGTAGCTGCGCCTCTAGACAGTATCCAGAGTCTTGCTGCTTACTACGTGGAGTGCTTGAGGCAGGTGCAGCCAGAGGGGCCGTATCGCATCGCTGGCTACTCGTTCGGTGCGTGTGTGGCTTTTGAGATGTGCTCACAGCTGCAGGCAGCCAAATGCCCTGTGGAATACCTCTTCCTGTTTGACGGCTCGCACTCTTACGTGGCAGCATACACACAGGTGCTATAAAAGAGCTCAGAAAACCCCAAAACAGAAAAAAATGGTGTGCCAGGCCACATGGTAATCTTTTTTTTTTCTCTAACAGAGTTACAGAGCCAAACTGACCCCTGGCAAAGAGTCTGAGGCAGAGACTGAGGCTCTATGTGCTTTTATCCAACAGTTCACTGGCATTGAGTATAACAAGGTACATCAACTGTTAATATGTGATTTATTCTTCAAAAGTTGTCAGTATTTCCTCACCCTCATGTTGTTCCAAACCTCTATGTGTTTATTTGTTCTGCTGAACACAAAGGAAGATATTTGGAAAAATGTTTTAATCCAACAGATCTCATTCCCCATTCCCAACAAATAAACACATAGAGGTTTGGAACAACATGAGGGTGAGGAAATACTGACATAATTTTCATTTTTGGGTGAACTAACCCTTTAACTCATCATAGTTCAGTGATTCAATTCTAAATCGAATGGTTCTTCACACAGCTGTTGGAGACATTGTTACCTCTATCAGACCTGGAGGCTCGTGTGAACAAGGCTGTGGATCTCATCACATCCAGCCATAAGAATGTCAGCCGAGATATGCTCCATTTTGCTGCTTCTACATTTTACCACAAACTGAAGGCCGCCGACCGCTACGTTCCAACTTCCAAGTATCACGGCAACGTCACCCTGCTGAGAGCCAAGGCCAGCAGCGAGTATGGTGATGGTTTAGGATCTGACTACAAGCTGCATGAGGTAAATATATGGACAGCACATTTAGGGAATACTGAATGCTTTTGTAGTAAAAATGAAGACTTTAAGTTTAGTGTTGTGCATCCCTGCAGTGTTAATCTTCAAATGGTCTTCGTTTCCTGTTTACACTTCTGGGCTCCGGGGTCTATACGACCCCAACAATTGATTGAGTAATTGTACAAAAAATGAAGAGTTCAGATGCAAAAGCCTCTAAGTGCCATTTGAAATTTTCTTCTAAAATGACCATTTTTATCAAGCTTGTATATTTAAGTTCAGTAATTTCACTTAAATGACATTTAATAGGTAATCTTCATTGCCATTTAAGTGAAATTACTGAACTTAAATATACAAGCTTGATAAAAATGATTCATTTTATAGAAAATTTATGATTCATTTCATGAATCATTTTAGAAGAAAATTTAAAAAGGCACTTAGAGGCTTTTGCATCTGAACTCTTCAAATATACATTATTAATCATACAAATAATTTATCTTTTTTTTGTTTGTTTACTTCTCATCTATTCATTAATGCTGTGTTTTTGGAGATATAAAGTACTTTTGTATCCATGTACCACACAATTCCTCAACTACACCAATAACTTGTATATGAAAAATACATATATATATTTTTTTTTGATACATTGCATTTATGCATTTATGTTTGAAGAGGCCTTCATTTCTGTTTAAAAATTTTCAGATTTATGCCGGAATTTATTTATTTTTTGACACATGATGAAAATATACTTCATTTTTTTTTTTTTTTCCACATTTCCCATTCATGGCAACCTCAAAGACCGGAAGTGTAATTTTTTTTTTACATACCTCCAGAACAACCGAATCAAGCCCAGGTTTTTTTGTGTGTGTATAGAAAGATAATGTATGAAAAGTTGCAAAATCTTATTCCACTGAGATGAAGGGAACCTTTTTTTTTATTAAGTAAAAGTTGATTGGGTCATAGAACCCATAACCCTGTTGAGGGCTACTAATTGGATTCTGTTATGTCTCCAGGTGTGTGACGGGAAGGTGTCCGTTCATGTGATCGAGGGAGACCACCGGTCCTTCCTGGAGGGAGAGGGTGTGGAGTCCATGTCAGGCATCATCCACAGCTCACTGGCTGAGCCCAGAGTCTGCACCAGAGAGGGCTGAACCTTACGGCAAACATCTTTTCCTTCTTTTGTTTCACCTTTACTCTGTTGCTTTCACCTGTCAAACCAAAACACTGTGTCTCTGCGTATTAAAGCATGCATGTCTGTCATTTCTTCACACCTCTCACACACACAGCAGCCTTTTCTTTTCATCTTTCTCATTCACCTGATATCTTAGTTGCTTATCACTATTTACATTTCACTAAAAATGTATAGTCCACACAAAACAAAACTGGTGCACACTGTTTGCTTGCTTTATTGGCTAAGAATCAATCAGCTGTTAATTATCTTCTATAAATCATCAGACGTTACTGTGAAATATAACATGTCACTGTTTTTTAGCATGTGAGCCTAGTTAAGTGCCATCACTGATACTACGAGTCTGCTAAAGGTTCTGTCAAACCTGCGTATTCATGTTCATACATCTCTGCATATCCAACCTAATGATGCGGACTGCAAGGCAAGGCTGCATTCGAATCCACATATTAGCTAGCCATTAGGATTCTAGTTGCACACATAGCTGAGATTGCTGTTTACCAATTTTGAGTGGTCACTGATGCTTCAGCGGTACTAGTTGATAGCGTACCTATTTGACTTCTGTTTACTGTAGCATTGTTTTTTCTTTTCTGAATGATATTTGCTGGTTCTCTTGTTATTGCGGAATATCTAAAATAGTATTGCAATAATTGATGTTTATTTAAAAGGGAAAATATGTATGAAAAGAACATTCCTGTATGAAAGTAACAATTAAGAGAGCTGGTTAATTGACTTCTTGTTAATGTTTACTTTGAAGTTAGGGGTTAATTTTGGAACATTTGTTACTTTAAAAAATATATTATCTCACTATTGCACTAGCTAAAAGCAAAATGCTTTTATGACACTGATGTGAAATGCCTGGCAATCCAGAGTGAATCATCTCGCCTCGTACTGAAATGTTGCTTCGCTGCTTAACTGTAGACCTGTGACTGGCGTATTAATCTTGTATTGACGTTTCGTTTCTAATCCTCTTTTGAGGATAGCACCAACATTCCTTATGCCAGGTGTCTCTCAGATGTATATCTTCTCCCAAACTGCTCTGTAATTAACTTCTGATGTTAGCTGTAGCAAATTCTTGTGGCTCGGTCCACATTAAACACAAGCAAATCATATGATTTATCCTAAATCTTGCCCAAATGAAGTGTTATTTGGTGTAGGAGTGAATTTTGAGATGTATGAGTATTTTCTTGGCAGTGACATGTTTACTGACTTTCTCTTTCTTTCACGGCAGAGGAAAGTCTTCTTTTAGAAAGCAAATCACTATACATTTCTGAGACTAATTGCTCTAAAAGTCAGTGACGAACTGTGATTTCTTTCAATGTTAAGAGCAAAGATGAAAGTGCTAGTGTTCATTTTTCTATTATTAATTTGTTTTTTCTTTTGGTGTAATTTTCCCAGTATTTATTGAACTAGTTCAAATAAAAAGCTATTACTAACATACACATCCAGTGCAATGGTTTGTTTTCTCATCAACCACATTTGATATTGCTGTGTTGTTCATTTAAGGCTATGGATATTAATAATAATAATAATAATAATAATACATTTTATTTATAATGCGCTTTTCTAAAACCCAAAGCGCCACAAACAATAAAAACAAGTACAAAAGTAATACAAAAAATATTAAGGCTATAATATAATTAAGCTAAGATTTTAAAAAAAAGTATAATAATTCAGTTCAAATCAATGTTATCAAACAATTTTTATTAAAAAAGAAATATGTAACAAAGTATACTCACGTTAACCTGATAAAAAAAAGTGGCAACAACAATTTGTAAAAGCATCCCCTTGGAATCCCCTTTAAATTCAGGATTTAGAATGAAAAATGATATTAACATATTTACAATAAGAAAATTAAAATCAGAAACCTTAAAATAACAGTTAAATCCATTTTCACTCATTACAGTTTGCATCTCTGTGATCTGAATGTGCATGCATAGAATATTTGAACACATGACCAATGGAAGCGAATTCTTCATGCAGTTATTTCACAAACTGTCAAATTAGTTATGCATGTAGCAAAGTATACAGAGAAATCTAGCAAAAGTACTGAGTATCATCTGGTAATGCCTCTTTAAAGATATGAGAGAAAATGCAATTTGACAATAACAGATAATGCTTTGAGATTGTCATCAGGATGTTTGGAAGACTGAAACAATTGGTTGTTTCATTTAAGGCTTGATACAGTGTTTTCCACCATTTTCTAACTTTCCCTGAGGCTTTTAAAGTTCATATTCCTCTTTTGAATCACTGCTATCACCCAATCCCAAATCCTCAATGTCATCATCATCATCAGGAGAATCGTCTTCTAGCAAACGCTGTTGTAACTCCTCAAGACCCAAAAAGCGCTTCAGAAGTGCAGCAAGTGCCTCCACATCACTGAACAAAAGCACACACACACACACACACACACACACACACACACACAAAGTCACAATAATGTCACACTGAAAAAACCCAAATGGTGTAAAAACACATTTTTTTTATTATTATTAACGAATATTCTGATGTACCTTTTGTTTTACATAACCATAGGACTGTAAAAGGACAAGTACCTTCGTGACCCCAGTGTGGCATTCTGTGTAAGCGGGTGAGAGAAGCCTGTCGCTAGACGCAGCACTAACAGGTAACCCTTCCCAAGATACCTCACTCTCTCCTCCTGAACACTCACGTCTCGCAGGTGCCGCAGATCTAATACCACTGAGTTGGAGACAAAAGGCATTTTCATCTGGTTATTTGGCCAGTCATTTAGCAAAACAATAATGACAGCTAAGACAAAGCTCACCTCTCTCATGCCCTCTTCTCCACAGAGTCAGTATCATGGTGTAGATACTAAACGTTTTTAGTTCTATCTCATTCTTAGATTTATCAAACACTGCTTCCTAAGGACAAAACGCAACAGATCGTTCATCATACATTGACTTAAAGATTGTGGATGTAGCGTGTGTAAAACATCTCCCTACCTCCCATTCCTCCATATTCTGTAGGGCTACGAAAAAACAACCCGTCACATAGAACATCTTCCATAATATGCTGTCTACAACAAAAGGAAATAGCAAAATGAGGAACACAGATCACAAAAGCCTTTCTTTTGTTGTTTTATTCACTCCCAGGGTTTCAGGAACCATTTCTCACCAGCGCTATAATAGGCTGCTGCTAGTCCAACTGAAGCAATTCCTGTAAAAAGAGGAAGAAGGAAGACATTTAAAGATATGTTGTGTTATGCGTGCAACTTGTTAGACTACACACGTCTAGCTGCTAAGCTCCCCAGATCTCATACCAACAAGGAGGGACCATGATCTAATCCCAGGAGACCTCTTCAAATGGAGGAGATCAGATGTATGTTTTTCCACGACCATATACCCCATCTGTTAGAAGAAAAAATATGTTAAAATATATTTCAGTTTTTTTGAACACATTAATGTCCAGTTGAGTCCATCTAAAAGATCTTGTTGAATATTTCCAGTTATGTGTATAGCATCTCTATAATCATGACATGTGCCAATCTGACAACAATATGCCAGAATACTGCAGCTTTATACAAAAGTCTAAATACTGCATAAAGTTGTTTTAATTAACCGTATATTAAATATAAGAATAATAAGCCAGATCAGTTTCATATATTAAAAAAAAAATAGCACAGGGACAACACCCTCATTAATGTGACCACACACATGCTTCCATTAACGTTAAATGCCATAATCGCATGTGAAAGTATCTGACACCTTACCTCAATAACTCGCTTTTTCCTTCCGGATTAATATATATATAATTTTTAAATATATCAAATTTTAATTTCGGACATTTGCAATAGAAAATGTCACAAAACAAATTAAGGAAATAAAATGTGTACAGTAGCTCATGCCCATACACATAAACCCGCCTTCTGGTGACGTTGATTTCCGCTAAGCAGATAGCGTTATGATTGGATAACATGTATTAAAAGGACCGCCCTCTGCTCTATGACGCTTCCTTCCAATCGTAGCTTGTTAACAATCTGAAACATACCGGTATTATGTATGAAAAGAGTAATGTGTGAAAAGGATAAATTGATTTGAATAATGTTAATACTTGAATATTGTTACTGTACTAAAAGTTAATCCATTGTCGAAAATGGCATGATTCACGCATGCGTGTCGATCCACTCAAGGAATCCTTCTCGCGAATCGGTTCGTTCAAACAGTTCGATTCTAGGAGCCGGTTAAAAAAACGAGGTTATTTTTGAGTAATGACGTAACACGCCATCACGTGGCCTTTGATGGTCCCTGATATCCAGAGCTGCTGATATCCAGCCACTGATCTATAAAGAATGATGATAGGTCATTATATAGATCAGTGTATCCAGCGTGTCATGTTCTAAATCGTTCTAATAAAACCCGCATGTAAGTTGGTACATTTTATTTGTATTAATTTGTGTTAGGAAGGGATGTTTATTTAAAAAAAATGTATTTCTTACAACCATGACTAAGCAATTTAAAAATGTAATTTATTGCATACATATATTTTGCCTTTACTTTATAATTCTGAATCAGACATTATCGGTGACTTTGTCATTTTAAGCCAAAATGGAGGTCAACCGTGAACAAATTGCAACAGAAGCAAACTCAACTGATTTTTTTATGGCGAAAGGAAAAAAAGCCCCGAAGAATCCCATTAGGGGAAATTTTAGAAAAGAACCCAAACATATCCCATTCATTCGCCTATTCGTAGTTTTTCTCACGTGAAAAAGGTAAAAATTTTAACCTTTAGATTTCATCATGAAAATCACTGAGTTGATTACTTACTTTAAGACAAACAAAAAAAATGTATTACGAACAAAATAGAGAATTCGTAATTTTAAGACAACAGTCTCTTTCCAACATACATCTGATTAATAATTAATCAGATATATGTTGGAAAGAGACGGTTCGGTTGTCTTATCAAGAGACGATTCTTGGTTCAGTGAGTTGGTGACTCGAGAACGGCTTAACGGTTCAACTGATTCATTGAAATGATCCGACTCAAATGAATGATTCATTCACGATTCAGACACAGCTAAGGACAATGGAGTCTGATGGACCGATGCTAAGACAAGCCGAGATCCTTCTACCGCGAATGTGGATTAGTCAGAGTTGTGGAACTGATGACTGGGTGAACATTAGTGTTAACTGACCGCAGTGCGCTGTTTTCAGATGGTCAGCTCGGGCTTTTATTTGTCATTAAAGTTCCTGCTTTAGTTCCACTGCTGCGTCTCCTGCCTACGTTACCCCCTGAACAATGAGGACTTCATGTGTTTTTTATGTGAGTCGGTTGGTCTTTTTTTAAGTTTTTTTGTTGTTGTTTTTTTTTTTTTTAGTTTATGATTTATTTGAGTACTCGTTAAACATTCGGCAACGTTAGATAACGGTGAGAGATTGCTGAGTAAATGTCACGGGTTATCTAAGGAAAGCGAAGTCCTTAGAGCTCTCTGTCATTTATTTATCATGCTGAGAAAATGAACGTGATCCAACTGCTTAACCTGTGATTATTTATAAATCCTCAAAACAGTAATTTGGTGAAACTGAAAAGAGCCCATCATGGGAACCTGAAATTATGACATTTCCCTCAAATTGGCTTTTGTATGAATATTTCAGGTTAATAACAGGCTTTATTGTGACTGTATTTTATTTCTAACCACTTGTTTTTGTTAAATATGTGTTTTTGGTGTCATATAACACCCAAAATGCTATATAAATACAGAGAGCTTTCAATTTCAGTCTCTCATTTCAGAGGAGTAATTCATGGCACTGAATATTTCAAGAGCTCCTTATACAATGTCTGAAGTCAAAATTGGACGGAAAAAAGAAAAGTGTGACAATTGCACAAAACAGGTAATGTATTGTAAAATGATGTCTAAATGTCATGCTTTATTGTCACCAGTGTATTTCTTAAGCACTCATTAGTGTTTATTTTCCATCGATTCCACCTTTTAGTGCAACAAGAAAAAAAGTGATGAAAGTATAAACTCACTGCAAGAGAAAGATGTTGCAAGTGGAGAGGTAGGCTATTTCTCATTGCTCCTTTTATGTGTCTGAGTTGTAATCTGAAAAACTGCGGTTCACATCTGTTGTTTTGCTTGTGTTTGGTTTGGGGGAGGGTGAATGAACAAACACTCATTTTGTATTGGACCTGTAGATGTGGATAATCTGAAACGCTGTTTTCCTCAGGTAAGAGAGGCTACCTCAGTTCAGCAGGTCTTGCTGAGCGCGTGCCTGTCCTGCGACGGCTGCGTATCGGAAGACGAAGGCAAGAGAATCTCTCAGCAGAATCTGGATGAGATCAACCATGTGCTTGCCATTAATAAGGTACTTCAATCCTGATAAATTCAGACTTTAGAAAGATGATCTATGTGGATGTATCTTGCATTGTTATTTTTGTTTTCTTTGGCAGAAATGTGACACTTCGAAGCACAAAACTATCGTGGTGTCCGTGTGTCCCCAGTCGCTGCCATTCTTTGCTGTTAAATTTCAATTGGATGTTCCAGCAGCTGCACAGAAACTCTGTGGTTTCCTGAAGAGTGTGGGTACGTCTGGACACCACATGTGCCTTAAAGTCACTTTGCCTACCTCTTTATTTTATTTTGCTTTTCATTAAAATAAAAATTAAAAATGTTCACATAGCAGATATTTTCCACATGAAATCTGAAAGTTAACCATCCTAAATATTTGTATCTGTGTAACAACAGTTATTTTAGTATTATTTATTTACTACTTTAGTTTTTATTAATCTTTTGAATTAGCTTTTTTATTAGCTTTTTTAGTATTCATTTAAAACAAAATTTGTCGTTTTTATTTTAAAATTACTATTATTTTTATTTGAGTATTACGTTCAGTTCAGTTTTAGTTATTTCTTTCTTCCCTGTTAGTAATTTTTGTGTATGGCAACATTTAAATTTTTGTTTTAATGTTTTCAATATATAAATTTAATTTTATTTTAGCTTTATTTTTAATGAATAATTATTTTTTTGTTTTTAGTTTTAGCTAACAATAATAATCCTGTTACACATGGCATGAGTTATTTAATACTGAGTTTAACATGAGTTCTTTCATACTGTTTTAAAAGCCTCTTTCATCTGTCTCTGCAGGGGTTCATTATGTCTTTGACAGTACAGTAGCTGCCAGTTTTAGTATTTTGGAAAGCCAGAAAGAATTTGTTCAGCGTTACCGCCGTAAACACCATGATGCCAATGCCATGCCGATGTTCACTTCTTCATGTCCAGGTAAGACCATTCTGATAACCACTTAAAGGCACAGTATGTAATTTTTGCTGCTAGAGGTTACATATTCAAAAAGGTGACAACATGGCTTTAAACATTGTTGAAAACATTAGGGATAGAGTGAGTATACAAGTGAGCAAAATATATAACACTGTGCTAGTTGTTTTGGATATTTTTATGCAAAAATCTTACATGCCTTTAAACTCAATCGCATCTCTTAAAACACATCGTAAGACCTCGTTCCACCAGAAAGCACTTCAATATATAATACTTCAATAAAGGTATAAAAATGACAACGTGCAAGTAGGTCCGCACAGAATGTCTCCAGGTTTTCACCGCATTGTGTACATTTATAAAATCTATTTTAGGTAATTTGATTATGCTTCCATTGCAAGAAAAGTGCACCTGGTTCTGCCGGTTTAAAACTATTGAAAAATGTTGTGGATTGTTGTGCTATTATAAGAGAAGTGGTTGCCATCTTGCATCCATCCTGCAACACAAATAAGCACCTCTAGCCAAAGCCTTCAAGAAAAAGATCACATTTTCTTCTTCTCTTAACTCTGAACCTCAAGCCTTTCATGTGTTTCGCAAACATTGTGTCTCTTAATGTAGATAAGAGCCAAATGATGTGCAGTGGTGTGTAAATGTGGGTTGTGTTTGAATGGGTGGGACTGTTAGATAGCCATAGCATTCTGAAGCTGTGAGATAGTAGTTCAAGACACATCACACACCCTTCCTGCATTTTCACAACTTTTGTCCTCACTCTCAGAGTGGCTGTTATTTAATTTTCATCATGGATGATTATTAACTCACTAAGCTGATGTTTAATTAATGTGACTTCCAGTACATTTAGTTCAATGACCCAGGGTTACTTGTTTTGCTCAAACTAGTAGTGAATCAGCAGAGACCTGGCGATGCAGTATTTACTTTATTTTTTAAAAGAAACTAACACTTTTATTCAGCAAGAAAATGTATCAAATGTAACCATAAAGACATTTATAATGTTTCAAAAGATTTCTGTTTGAAACAAATTCCAAACTTCCTATTCGTTAAAGAATCTTGAAAAAAACAAATGCTTTCAACACTGATAAAAATACATTTTATTACCACTTAATCGGCATATTAGAATGATTTCTGAAGGATCATGTGACACTGAAGACTTGAGAAATGTTGCTAAAAATTCAGCTTTGCCATCATAGGAATAAATTACATTTTTAAATATATTAAAACAGAAAACAGTTATTATGAATTGTCATAATATATTGTATAATGTATTATTGATTAAACAAATGCAGCCTTGGTGAGCACAGGAGAGTTATATAATTTTTATTTTTTTATTTTGAGAATATCAATATGAGAATTTCAATACAGTATTGTTAGGTCAAATATAGATTTCACCCCCTCTTAGACTAGTAGTCCTATACTACTGCTACATTACAGTAAAATGCACTAGTTGAGTATGTGTAGTAAATATATGAATATTAAATTTGTGATTTTGCTTGTGCTCAGGGTGGATTCGCTATGCAGAGCATGTTCTTGGTAGCCTGGTCACGCCACACATCTGCAACTCCAGATCACCTCAACAGATCATGGGATCCTTGGTCAAAGACTTTTTTGCCAGACAACAGGTGAGAGAAAACCTGGTAGTATCAGGAGATTTTCTAATTGTTATTGTCTGGGCTGGAGAAGTCATGGAAATGATATAATGCTAAAATAGGTGTATTGTATATAAAGTTTTGAGCTGAACTAAAAAAGTCTATTTGTACACTATGCTAATGAGTGTGGTCCTATCTCAAAGTGCTACAGAATTCTCTTAGTGATTATTATTATTATTATTTAAAATGAACACACTGCCTATGGACCTTGTGCTAACTGAATCACCTGTATCACAAATGGTCCATTTCCTATTAGTAGTGACTGAATAAGACACTGTATCTGTTTTGTGTTTTGTCTTGTAGAAACTGACCCCGGATCAGGTTTTCCATGTGGTGGTGGCTCCCTGTTTTGATAAGAAGCTTGAAGCTGTGAGAGAAGAATTCTACAACAGCATCCTAGAGACCAGAGACGTCGACTGTGTGCTTACGTCAAGTACGACTGACCCTTTTTCAGATTTATTTCTAACCAGGCAGCCGGTTAAGACCAAATAATTCACATTTATTTATCCTAATATATATACATTTTATGTATAAAACTACCATTCTTTTACCAAATTTTCAATGTTTTTTGAAAACAGTCTCTTGCAACAATGTAAAACAATGTGAAAGTCTTTACTGTCACTTGTGATTTTATTTAATATACTTGCTGAATAAAAGTATTTTGTACTGATCCCAAACTTTAAAATGGATTGTATAAAATTCCCTGGTGCATCTTTCCTTCTTGGAAATTGTAAGTAATAATTAATGCATGTTATTGTGTTATATAGAAGCAGGTTTCATTGGAGGGTGTTTTTGCGATCTTTGCCCTTTTGAAATGACTCTAAATGACTGTTTTGGTTTAGGTGAGATTCTTCATTTGATGGAACAAAGCAAAGTTACTGTAGAGGAAGTGGACTCTGCTCCTTTAGATCATGTGTAAGTTAAATTAGCAATCTCATAAGTCTTCACATTTTATTTAACCTATTAAAGCAAAGGCAATTACAGTCCAGGTAACTGTTGAAAAAAATAATATAATCCAAAAATGAGTTGTTGTTTTTTTTTTTTTAGATTTGGGGAGACAAGTGACTCAGGTGTGACCAGGCATGAAGGCCGTGGATCTGAAGGCTTCCTGGAGCATATTTTCAAACATGCAGCCAAAGAGCTGTTTGGCCTCGACGTCCAAGAGATTGTGTACAAGACACTCAGGTGAGAGATAGACCAGTCCGTTTTTTATATGTGGTGGGTAATCTATATTTTATAATTATTTATAAATTATGCCAATCACCAACTGATAATTCTTACATTGCCATCTGTGTAAACACCTGCCTTATGCCTGATAGGAATCGAGACTTCCAGGAGGTGGCGCTGGAGCGTGATGGAGAGACTCTCCTGCAGTTTGCTGCAGTCTATGGCTTCCGGAACATTCAGACTTTAGTGCACAGAATGAGGAAAGGCAAAGTGCCCTACCAGCTAGTAGAGGTGCTTTCCTGCCCTGGAGGTATGAAATATTTTTCAAAACAAACATATTACAAATATTACATCTATTTATCTATTTTGCTATTACCCAACTCGATAGGTGCTGTCACTAAAAAATGAACACATGATGGATGGATGGATGGATGGATGGATGGATGGATGGATGGATGGATGGATGGATGGATGGATGGATGGATGGATGGATGGATGGATGGATGGATGGATGGATGGATGGATGGATGGATGGATGGATGGATAGATAGATAGATAGATAGATAGATAGATAGATAGATAGATAGATAGATAGATAGATAGATAGATAGATAGATAGATAGATAGATAGATAGATAGATAGATAGATCTGTCTAATCCCATTACATTTAACTTCAGGCAATTCACTTAATCAATGTTAGCCATTATTGACATACATATTGCTTTAAGATCTGAGATCTGTTGTTGTCAAGCAAGTTTCATTTTAAATGTTTCCCCTTTAAATCGCCATCGTCTCTCATAGTCATGACTAGTAAAAAAAAACAAGCCTTTTGACATAGTAGAAAGCAAAACACAATTGTACAAAAAAAAAATAATTTAAAAACAAATGTATTTCCGATGTTGACAAGCAGCAGCAAAACCCTTCAGTCGACTAGTCTCACATATCTATATCTTATAGTTAAGACATTAAAACATTAATTATTATTAATTATTTGTACATCGATAAACATTTTATCTTTGAATGTAAAAGTACTGTTTCTTTCCTTTATCTCTCTTTGACTTTCAGGCTGTTTAAGTGGGCGAGGACAAGCTGAGGGAGAGGGAGGTCGACCTGATCGACCTTTGGTCCAGCAAATGGAAGAGCATTACAGCAGCTTACCTGTCCATCTACCTGAAACAAATCCAGAGGTTCAGCGCCTCTACCAGGATTGGCTGGATGGCCACGACTCCCCATGTGCACAGCAATGCCTCCACACTCAGTACAAGAACCACACACAGCCACCCTCTCAAATAGTAAATCCTGACATTCAATGGTGATTGGAAGTCATTATTGCGTTCTCACACACCTGGAACCAAGCTCTGCTTTAGATGCACCAATCAAGACTGACTGTTTGATGCTATCTTGGGCTCAGACAAACTGCACTGTTTCTGCAGTAAAAAAAAAAGAAAGTTGAACAAAGGACCAACCAGGCTTCTTGTTCTATGCAGTGAATCAGACTCTGCTTTACTAATGAGCATTTGCATTCGTTTACTTGTTTTCTAGAACATTTACTTGCATTGCACCTAAATTATGTCATGCATAGTTGGGAAAACCAGCTGTCGCGGATGTATAAAAGTGTTATTAAAAGGACAATAGCAATAACACAAGGTAAAAAACAGACTTTTATCAAAACAGATTACTGGACCCTGTTCATATGCACTGAAGACAAGACTGGAGGAGGTTTGTGTATGGCTATCACTGAGATCCAGCTGTAGAAATGGCAAACTAATACATATTGGTGCTATGAATTAATTAAAGAAAAACAACCAGTTAAAGCTTCATTACTTTGATTGCTATAAAAATGCATGCACTAATTTTAACAAACCTGGCAGTGATTATAAAATTTTACTTAAATGCATTAAGAAATTAATTGTTAGATCCAGGCGCGCACATAATCCACATCTGTAGATTCCCGCTGAATTGGGACGTCTTTTATTCAGAAAGTCCTGTGCTTTTTTGTTCATTAAATGTTGACCCTTTTGATTATGCTTTCAGCTACCAAAAATAGTATTACAGCACAAATGCATCTATTTGATTTGTCCTCAGATTTCATTTGGGCCTGGTTATAACTAATTGTTGATTTATGTGTCCCATTTACAGTACCTGAGCACAAATCTTTCTCTATTAAGTGGTACAGAATGTGGTGAGATTACTGGTTTTCCTTTTGGTGCAGGTTTGTAAAGTGGCAGTAGAGGGCAGAATTGTCTAATCACTTCTATTTCTCACTGTATGCCCAGTATGTATCCGCTGCTGCAATAACCTGTTTGAGAGGAGTTGAGTTACAACTGTGAGTTCTGTCACAATATGTTCTATGTTGTGTAAAAAAAAAGAAAAAAAAAAGAAGAGAAACTAAAATACTTGCCACTTTATGTGCCACTCTTCAGTCATTGCAATACAGGATGCATTTTGAGTGGTAAGGTAATTTTCTTGATGTAAATGACATGACTAGTACAATGCTAAAGTAAATTTAATTTGGTAGAGTAGGCAAACATTGGGGATTAATGAAATCCCTTATATGGTGTAATCTTGCCTCTTGCACAAACATGCATGTCAAGCAAGGAAGCTTGACCAATTTTGAGCCATTAACCAATATAGTAAATATAGACACTTATGAAGCCAAACACTGCAGCATATTGGTAGTATTGACTTTTATTATTGAGTCTCTTGTTGTTCACACAAGAATTTAAAACGCACATACTAGAGAGATTTTCTTTCAACTTTTAGTGTATTTAAGCTTGAGATTTAAAAGAGTGAATCACATATGTGATTAAACAGTAACAATATTTAGAGTGTGATTCGACAGGCAGATAACCTGTGAAAGGGAATCAGCAAGTCTTTATCTTTTTTGTATTGCATAGTCTATGATGGAAGAAAGCAAAGGGTTGCCCAAAGTAGCAAGATATGATTGTAGTGTGAGAAGTATTGTTGGAATACATATCAAAGCTATATTCAAAAATCAGATTACCTTATCTTAATTACTTTGTTGGACAGTCTACACATAACAGAGGTGCATTAGGGAGAAATATATGGAAAAAATGTTATTATTTTATTCTGCATTGAAATGCAGAAGCATGCCATGGAATTTCAACTATTTTCCATGTTCTGTTACGTTCCTGAGTGCATCACAGAACAAATTTGTTGAAAATTTTTTATGTTGTAGAGAAACTGTTTAGGACTTTTTAAACATATCCCAAAAAAAGTGTCCATATTTCACATAGCAACACTGGAACACAGAATTTAGGTGTAATAATATATATACATAACATTTTACAAAGTTAAATTATGCAACAAAATTGAAATTATAAAAAAGCTGCCACTTCACTTGCCTGTGAATACTATATCCAATTTTTTTTAAAAAAGAGTAAAAATCTAATGAAAATAAAAATCTACTTTAAAATACAGGGATTCGTTTTTCATTATTGATTTTGCTTGCAAATGGTATTTGCCCTTTTTTTTTTTTTTTTTTTTGGTATTTGCCCATTGTCCATTTTAAACTAATCTCAATGACGTTTTTGTGATTGACAGGTGAAAGTTCCAATCAGCGAGAGTTACAGAGAGAGGCGGGGCCGTGAATCGCTGACTGTCTACACTTAAAAGAAAACTGCGATTTGACTTGGTGGTTGCAACACAGTGAAGACGCGGAGTGGGCGGTGCGGAGAGTTTTTCCTCTACACGTATCTATTTTTCGTTGTTGTCAAACCCTACTTTCAGTTTAGCCGGACTGCTGGTTTTGTGTGTCTTATAGTTTCAAAATGTCCCGCGACCTCAGGCCAAAGTTGTGCGTCTTAGAAAAAGGGGACAGCGGCTACGGTTTTCATCTTCACGGCGAAAAGAACAAACCGGGTCAGTTCATCCGGCATGTGGAGCCTGACTCTCCTGCACTCGCCGCGGGTCTGTTGGCCGGAGACAAGCTGGCCTTCGTGAACGGGGAGAATGTGGAGGACGAGAAGCATCAACAGGTGGTGTCTCGCATTCGAGGCATCATGGACAAACTGGAACTAATCGTGCTGGATCCAGAGACGGCAGAACTGCTGCAAAAGCACAATTTGAAGTGCCAGAGAGAGTATGTGACTGATGGGATACCGATACCGAGCAGTGCTGGCTCGGACCATGAAGAGAATGTGAAGAGCGGGACACCAAGGGAATCCACCCCCGTCCCGGAGACAAACGGGGACATACGCATGGACAGGCTGAGCGTGAGCTCCAAGGTGAGTTAAATGTGCAAATTTATATCACGTTAAATGTTTGTTTTTGATTTTTGTGGAAAATGTAACTCATCTGAGCACGTGCGTCAAGTTTGACAGATGCCCCTATGTCTTTACATTCTTGTTAGTTTGTTTGCATGTTGGTAGAAGAATAGTTTTTCATTGGCCTATTTTTTTCACCACATATTTTGATTAATTAATTATTTCAAGTGGTGTGACTGTTAAGTAAAAAACACTATTGCAGTATCCTTGCTTAAATCTACAGTTTCAGAATTTTAGTTACATTATTTTTGTCTCTAGCTAGACAGCAAACTTTTTATTTTATTATTTTGTTTTACTTTAAACAATCAAAATATTTTACTAATATCATATTGCCAGCAGAGCATAAGAGGACTTGCCACCTAGAGGAAAGCTAGTTTAAAATGCATTAAACTTTGTGGATGTGCTTGTGAAATGTTGGAGGATATTTACTTGTTTTAAATCAGATATTCAATTTGTTGCGTCACAGGTCTCTCTGGTTTTCACATTAGTTTCAGTCTGACCTGTCAGACATGATGACAATAAGACTTGTTATCCACCTTTTTAAGAATGATAAATGTCATTAGCTGAATCAACCAAATTACACAACACATAGCTTTAAAGGCCTGATTACTTAATACTCATAGCTTTAATAATGCATAGTAATTGAGAAGTAAAATGATGTTACTTTTTATGCTGGATTTTTAATTGCCAGTAAATAATTGATCTAAAAATAATTATATCAGGAAGGAGTGGACAGTGTGGCAAAAATTCTTCTCGTGGATCAGATATGCATCATATTTAGTCTCATGATCTCTGTTGAAATTTAAGATTACATAATCATGTAGAGTATATAAGTAATTTGCTTAGCTCTAAAGTGATACACCATATTTATGTAACAGTACAAGGTCTGCAAGTGATTTGCACCAATTGTGCAATAAGAATATAAAAAGCTTTATCTTTATTCCTCTGATGTTAATCTGAAGTACTTTCACTGGACAAAATTTTATTCTCTTTCATGGGATGTAAATTTTAATCTGCATTTAAAGGGACACCCAAATTGAAAGTGGTCATCATTTACTTCCCCCATGTTGTTCCAAGCCTGTATGACTTTTTTGTGGAACATAAAAGAAGATAATTTGAAAAACTTCAACTTTGTAACCCCTTGACTTCCATTGTATGGACAAAAGAACTCTGAGACATTTCTAAAATGTCTTCTTTCAGGTTTTAGGAGCAACAAATGATGACAGAATTTTCTTTTTGGGGGGTATCCAGAGTGGAATAGGGGATGTACAGGCACCCTCACCCCCATAATGCACACATATCTACATGTAACAATAACTTTAGCTATAGAGTATAGTGGCCAAAAGTGATGTTTTTTGTGCTAAAACTAGAAGTAGGGTCTTCACACAAAGCAAAATTTCTTACAAGCTCTCTCTATCACTGACACTGAGGCCAGATCCTGCCTTCTTCATTAATCGATAGGGAATTTTGGTTATTTATTTTGTTATACAAAATTTACTCTGATATCATTGGCTACCTTTGATTAGGCTTTTTTCGCATGACAGGAGATTGCTACTCACTCTATAGATGAAATATGGGACAAAACATAATTTTTTTTCATGACAAGTTGGGTCACTAAAAATACTGCTGAAATGACTGTTTCAGGAAAAAACGGGATGTCTGGTCACCCTAATTTTGGGTGGAGTATCCCTCTAAGAGGGTATCCTATCTTCCCCATTAATTTAGTTTCCGTTCATTGACCACTGAAAGAAAAAAAACTGTAAAGTCATTAGAGCTATTTCAGTGATTTCTCCTTTTTTAGTTGGTTTCAATAGAGCTCACTTAGACAATAAATAAAACATTGGGCCAAATATATTTCACGGTTTTATTGTGTTGTAATTGTTTGGGTTGAGAACAAAAGCCTGCAGGGTAAGCTGACCCCAATAAAGTCTCAATCCCTTGCCTTGGAGATCCTTGAGTGGTGAAGGGGCCAAGGGGGTTATTGTGGAAAGTTACTCTTTGTTTGGGTGCAGGGATAAGATTAAAGAGAAAGGAGCCCACAGAGTAGGATTGAGATTGCTGATTGCTGATACTTGGGGTTAGAGGTTCATTTAAACCTCTAGATATTAAAAGTAGCTGTGTCACTTGTCCTGCATCCTTTGTGCTCAGGACATGGATGATTTCTCAAATAATGAGTATTATTTAGATAACAGACATTTGGAAGTGGCAGAGCCTCTAGCAATACCTTGGCAACCACCTACAACATCCTGTCATGGCAGTGAATGAGTTTTTGCATAGGCAAGCACAACTTAAATTTTCTTAACTAAGTAACTAAAAACTATTTAGATTTTCTTAAGTTAGTGTTACTAAAGAAAGCATGCCAATTCAGTTTTTGAAAGTGCCAGCACAGCAAAAGCAAACTTCAAATGTGCAGTTTTGATGCTTGTTATGCTTTTTTACATCATTCCATTCCATACAGGCCTTTGTTTATCAGTCCTTTTTCTGATTATTTGGCATGAGCCAGAAATAACTTTAATCATCATAACCCTGAGAAGTCCTCCGCTCAATAACAGTTATTTAGAGGCTCTGGAACAATACGGGTTGTAATCACATTTCTTTTCAGCAATTATCAAAGTGTATTTGAATCCCTCAGTCAGCCATGAATGGTCCTTCTGTTGTGTCGTTTTCCCCTCGCCCTCCTGCGTCCCATCCTTCCTGTCTGTGAGCATTCATAAGTAAAATGCCGCTGGAGGGAACATCCCTGGATCGGCTGTCAATTTAACCCTGACTAAGCTTTGTTCTTGATGGCAGTGCCCCTGTGGGATGCTGTTTACTTACTGAGATGAGTTTTCAGAGCAGATTACACATGCAGCTTGCTTGCATTGTGTTTACTGATAAATTGAATTGAAAAGAGGCAGATTAGACGATTTAGAAAAATTAGATCAACTTCTGAGTCTGGAAAATTCCCTGACATTGCATTGCAAACATGTGAATCATTCTCTGATAGCGATTCCTTCGCATAATTCTTCAGAAATGCAGGTGTGTTTAGGAGGAAAGAAAGGGCATGTTTCTTTGGAACAATCTTCAATAGTTGTCTTTAATTCTGTGATGTTGATATATTCAACAGTATTGGTGTTTTAGGTCTGTGTTTTTGCGGTATAAAGGGAACTATCCTGTTCATTCAGGGATTTATTTACTAATCAGGTTGCTAGATTAATTTTTAAATGGAAAGATGGAAGTGGCTTATTTCCTAACATTCACCAATATTAAAACTGACATTGTTTTTACTAATTCATTTACAAAACTAAAATGTTATAGACTGGTGGTTGTAATTATTGTTGGCGTGTAATTATTATTAGGCTTGATCGATACTCTTTTAGCTAATTTTCTGTCTTTTAAAAAAAATATATATATATATAAAAATTATTTATTTATCTATTTTAAATAAATTATTTATTTATTTTGGATAATTTTTTTATTTATTTTAAAAAAGTTATTTATTTTTTATTTATTTATATTTAGGTTAGTGATTTGAACAAAATGTATTATAAAATTATTAAAAAATCATTGTGTAATTTTCCATTTGTAAAATGATGTTCCAATGATCCAATTTCATTTGACATGATTTTTCCTTGAATGGTAGAAATCATTGAGTAGAGGTGTCTTATTAATTTTCTAAGCAATCTCTTGTTGTCTTTATTGCTTTGTGGTTGATAGTACGGACAGAAAATGTCAAACTTGTACTCTTCCTGTTTACATAAACCACTGAAGAACCATAGATATCATCGGATGGGCTTTTTTACTTGGGTCAGTAAGCAACCACGTCGCAATTAAATCACCATATACTAAAGTAACCTTCCAAATATCTTAGCAACTGCATAGCAATACCTTGGGAACCACCCATAGCACTCTAATTGCATTAAAGCACAATTCACATTTTATTCACAAGACCAGCAAATAATAATACCAGCTTTGACAACAATACATTTCAGCAGACACAATACAGCGTCTTTGGATGTGTTTGGTAGCCACACACTCTCAAAACATTCACCACTAAATTTTGAAAGTAAACTCAATGCGTCAAACTGAATGCGTAACTCTGTGAGATGGGGAGGGATGTTCACACATTTGAATAAACCACTTCCTTGGTTACAAGGTCGCTGTTTTCCTGCTGTGGTCTGTTGCATTTTGAGATGACACGAGCAGTTCGTATCAGTCCTCAACTCACTGCTCTTGTCCCTGTCTATGCATTTTGCTGTCGGTTGGCAGTTTTCAAATCTCTATAGGTTAATTATTGTCTGTTGAATTTTGCACCTCACATCTTGGATCCAAAGCCTCTGGCCTGTAAATATATTCACGGCACCTTTGCCAGCTCTGCTCATCTTCACATTCATGCAATCAAGCTTGTGTCATACTATTAAAAATGCTCCTAAATTGCTCTTGCTTAACCAATATGCCAGTATACCACATGATGTAATAGGAGGGGTTTAAATAAGCTTGTTTACTTGGAAAGGTTGGGATAATTATTGTTTTTAATCATCATGTTTCACCAACCCTACCCCAGTCCTTCAAGAGTTGAGAAAACCTAGGACAAGATTATGAGTTACTAAAGTGAGCTATAAAGTCATTAACCTTTGTATTATTGAACTGTTGTATCTTTATAGGGTTGGTGGAGGATTTACTGAGGCCAGCTGTGAGTTGGAGACAGGTTGGGTTAGGGCCTTACCACAAACAGGTTTACTTGCTGGAATGCAACAGCTCCCAAAAATAAAATGCTGTCGTCATTTACTCATTCTCATATTGTTCCAAACCTTTCTCTCCTCTGTGGAACACAAAAGAAAATTGTCTCAATGTTTTGTTTTGTTTTTAAAGTCACATGGTCTTGTGCTATTTTGAACCCTTCTGACTTGTGGACAGAAAATGTTGAAGATGAGTAAATGTCGACAGAATGCTGTTTGTGGTGTGAGATTGTCCCCGTTGTGGTGACAAAAGGTTGGGGAAATATCGTGATGAATTTGCGTATTGTAATGCTGGTCATAATAATCTGATTTTGTGATGCATGGTGACTTAAATTTCAGAGTGTTCCTCACGCAAAAGTATTAGGCGATATAGAAAAGCTTGCATTCAAGGAGAGATCTTTCTAAAAGTTGTGGCTATATTTTAAATTCAACCCTGTAATCAGTGACTGATCTCTTTGCCAATAGTCACTTTAAAGGCTGCAGGTGCTGGTTCATGTTATGCACACAGACAGTCTTCATCTCAGGAGGATTGGCAGTGAATGAAGGTCTTTGTCAGACAGCGTAGTTTTAAAATTACTCTCCCCCACATCTACTGTGGACAGGGGAATGATTTCCTCTGCTCACTTCAGCTTCCTATATTGAATAATCCAAAGGGAAAAGGAGGCCCAGAGGGAGACTAACTGTAATGAGATTTTCTTTCAAAGATGATATCACATAAACGAACTGCATACTTCCAAAAAAAAAAAAAAAAACTTTCTGAGCTTTTTGCATAATAAATCCAAGTTAGTATGTTTTTGAGATTACATGCTTTCATCACAAACTGTAACATATGTCATGGTTTAATGCTAGTTTATTGTTAGAAGTTCTGTTATAATGCTTCATGAAATATAAAGAA
Source organism: Cyprinella venusta (assembly GCA_038021265.1). NCBI lineage: Eukaryota > Metazoa > Chordata > Actinopteri > Cypriniformes > Leuciscidae > Cyprinella > Cyprinella venusta. The sequence continues at coordinate 24,406,205 of CM075877.1, forward strand.
TAGGCTTATTTCCTCTCATGTCATTTTTTTGTCGAGGATGTTCTGCTCCACTTGGAAAACTGGTTAGAGAAGATCCTCTCTTGATATATGAGTAGTCATGCACAGATCTATATTAAGCCCAAATCAGGCGTATAAGTATCTCCTGCCAAGTGCCCAATTGTTTTCTTTCTTTTTTTTCTTATCGAAACTTGGGTGAGATAAACGCAGTAGTTTGTAAATTTGTGGAATAACCATTCTGTACCAGATGTACAAGTGACGAACAAGCTATTGGATGAATATCACACAAAAAAAAAAAAAAAAAAAAAAAAACGGCCAGTGCACGACACGTTTTACCACCTACACACATACATAAATTAGAATTTTTTTTTTGCCTTTGAAGGCAATAACGCCATTAAGAGTTTTAGAATTGGGACATTTCCATTAACAACAAAAAGCACTGTAAAAAATACTGTAGGATTTTATGTCAGCATACATTAAACTAAAATGTAAAAGGATTACTATATACTTAAGTTCTACTATAATGATATATCACTATTTGTTATAATAATTATATATTTTATATATATATTCTCATGAAAATAATGTCACAATACAAAAGAAAATCGTAATCGTTTTACACTTTAAAAATTGCTGGGTTGTTTTAACCCAACTTTGTGTCAAATATGGACAAACCCAGCCATTGGGTTACATTTTTTAATTACATTTTTAACCCAACATTTGGGTTTGTCCATATTTGACCCAAAGTTGGGTTAAAACAACCCAGAATTTTTAGAGTGTAAACATAGGCTTCATTCTTTATTCAAATGTAATTTCTTTTTTGACATAAATATGATCCAGATTTTTGTGACATTTATCTCACCATGTCATTGATCATAACATGGATAATATTCCTCATTTGAGTGTCCTTCTTGTCTCATGGTTTTGATAAGATTTCTTTCATAAAGTCAGAGTGTTCCAGGGATCTTATCAAAGCGGATGATGTCATCTTTGCATTGTGAATGTGTGAGCCCATGCCAAACCCTTTCAAAGATATAGTCCACACCCAAGTCCTTTCCCACACTCCCACAATTCTCCCCTTACTCACATCACATGTGCCAGGGCTATCACCTCGCCCGGTGCTTTCGTATCTTTCGCTTTTCATACAGTTACAACGCAGCAAGCATGATTTTCATATCATGCTATGTCATCTCATCTCTGTTCATAATTTCCACTCATTATTTGCCTTGGGCAGGAGAGTTTTCAGAGGTTGCATGATTGTATAATTAGTAATGAAGTCACAAGAAGAACCAATACAGTGCAGCAACCTATGGCTTTATCAGACAGCTTTGTACATCTTATCACAGGGTGTTGGTGTATCTTTTAGTTAATGTTAAGTGACCCTATATGTCTACTTGTGTGAGTAATATCACAAGCATTTAAAATAACATTGTGACTGTCATATGTGTCATACTGTCACAAGACCCACCTAGATAGCGAATAACTTTGTGTAATATTCCTGACTGTATAATGTCCATGTCCAGTCTTCTCCGGACATTGTGATCTTTCCGTCAGAAACAGTTGGATGTGGCTACAGAACATTGGCAGGAAAGTTACAGTTTTGCAGAATGAAATAAGATCTAAACTTAGTCTCTTGCCAGTTTGGTCAGTGCTTAAAGCAAACTCGTCATGCACGTTTGTGCTACAAAATTAAATTTTTGTACAAAACAAAATGATTTGTTACAAAAATGAATAATGGGCTTGTAATCAACCAACCAAAACACATTAGAAACCACCAAGTAATACTGAGTAGAAAGTCTTTTAGCTGGCACTTGTTGTATCCAAAGTGACTTACAGTACAGTACACTTATTACAGGGACAATCTCTCCAGGCCAGCCTGGGGTTAAGTGCTTTGATCAAGGGGACAATTTGGCAATAGCTCATGGCTCTGATTACCAGCCCTGTGCTCTAACCACTGCACCACACACCGTCCACAAATCATCCATGAACAGAAGTCTTCAGTCACAGCCTTGTGTTCAGCAGGAGGGATTAAACTCTTAGTGTAACATATGGCCTCTGCTGGTTAAGCCTATGCTAATCAGAGCTCAGATAGGCCTTGCATTTGCATAGTCACCGGTTAGAAGAGTTCTTTCTTTTATTAGTGACTACATTTTCTTTGGGGATAGTAACGAGGATACCTTTGCTTTTGTCAGCACCGTCTGTGAACTGTGGGTAGCCCCGAGCTTGAACAGGTATTGATAATCCTATCATGCACATTCAGTGACCATAGTGCTGCTATCCCCTTCACTCTGCAGTGCTATCCAGTTTCCCAGAAGAGCAGCCCTCCCGGGAAGTATGTTGCCTTTACACTGCAGCTTTGTACTGCTGTCTTTGGTATTATCAGTGTTCGAGTATCATGAGTGAGCAGCTTGGACACACTTTCCCTGTGTGCTGAATTGGTTTGCAGTTGGTCTTCGTCAGTGATTCCAAACCTTTGTTTTCATTATTAGTAGTTTTTTATTTATTTATTTATTTATTTATTTATTTATTTATTTATTTTCTTTCTTACTTTTTTCTTTTTTATTTATTTATTTATTTTTACACTTATATTACTTATATTATTTATTGATATATATATATATATATATATATATATATATGTAGGAGAGCAGAGTTCAACAGATAGCATTACAGATAGTCAATATATATATATATATATATATATATATATATATATAACAGATAGTCTATATATATATATATATATGTAGGAGAGCAGAGTTCAACAGATAGCATTACAGATAGTCAATATATATATATATATATATATATATATATATATATATATATATATATAACAGATAGTCTATATATATATATATATATATATATATATATATATATATATAGACTTTATATTATGTATGATAAGCTATCTGTTGAACTCTGCTTCCTGCTGGCTAATGTTGCATAGTGTGACCAGGTGTTTACTATTTAGATTAATGAACTGCTACTTAAAATGCACCTATTATTATATATCTATTTATCTATAAACATACAAAACATATATCTAATATATATATATATATATATATATATATATATATATATTATAGTATTATATTAGTATAATATTAATATATATTATGTTTTGTGTATCATATTTATTCTTATAGAAATATATTATTAATATTTATTTTAATTATTATTATTATGCTTATTTTTGGGGCTGTGGGGATGCATAAGACAAAATAATTTGTCTATATCAACTGTTACTATATAATTAATAATAATGACAAAAACAACAAAAGTAGTAGCAATATTTATTATGATTATTATTAGTGTTTATGAAGGGGCACTTGAGCATTATTGAGGGAGAGGTACATAAGATGGAGGATGAAACATTAAACTGTATTATATAATGATCTGCATTTAAAAAAAAACTTCTTTCCAATTTTTTTTTTCATACTGGCTCGTGTGTCTTTCTTTTGACTCATCTGTAGATCAATATGTACATGTGTACAGCATGTAGGTGTTTGAATGTCTTATCTGTTTGTATAAGTTCAGCCATATATCACAGACTGGTTTGCTAAAGAGGGAAGTACATAGATGACTGTTCAGTTTCATTACTTCTACTTTTCAGTGCTTCATCTCTGGATGTTGACGGACTGACTGTGCTTTGAAATGGTATACACAAGCTATTTAAAAACAAAATCTATTTTTATTTTATTTCATTTTCTTTGGGTTGATTTAGAGTGTTGATCAGAATTTTGAGAAGCTTGAATGTTTTAGGAAGCAGGTGACTTGTTTATTCAGTTATTGTGTATCGTTTAGGGTGGATGGCTTTGCTTTGGAAGTTCTTCTGTACGTTATGATTTTTCTCTAGCCTATTTGTGAATGTTTGATTGATTTGAACCATATTGTTTTTGGGAACCGGTTGGTTGCAGGAGGGAATCAGATTGTTTCTGACTTCGGCTTTGCACAACATTCTTAGCTATAGTTTACATTTGAAAGATGAATGTAAAAATTATCTTATCGTGATTTACAACAAACTTAATATGTGATGTAACTGATGTAATTAGTGATGTAATCCTCAAATATTTTCTATATACTCTTTGCTTTGTGTGTGTGACATAGCAGAGTATCTGTTTTTTTTTTTTTTTTTCCATAATTTCTTGTCTTGTTTGTTTCCTCTTTGTAGGATTCAAAGAATGAGCTGCGTCCACGCCTCTGTCACATGAAGAAGGGCGCCACGGGATATGGCTTTAACCTGCACACAGAGAAGTCGAAACCTGGCCAGTACATCAGGGCGGTGGATGAGGACTCCCCAGCAGAGAAATCTGGACTTCAGCCGCAAGATAAAATTGTGCAGGTATAATACACCGTATTTAATTAGCTATTTAAATGCGCGCGCGCGCGTGTGTGTGTGTGTGTGTGTGTCTGTCTGTCTGTCTGCGTGTGTGTGTTGGAAAATGTTTCTATTTCAAATAAAAAAATGATTATATGCCTCGCATTTCTGAATTCGAAACCTCCAGCAGAAATGTGTCCCCTTCAGCTCGTATTGTTAGGGCAGTAATATCTATTTCCCAGCCAGGTAAAAGTAAAAAAAAAAAAAAATTGTAGCAATAAAAATTATGCCACATGTTGTCAACCGAGCTTAATTTGTATTAAAACAGGAATCCCTTTAAGAGTCCGGACACTTTCTGTAATAACAATACTTCTGAATATACTCAAAACTCCTCGTAGGGCTGCTGTCTTTCTCTGTTCCATCCTCGTTTTTGACTTCTGTTGAATCCTGCGTTGTGTGTGTGTGTGCTTCAGGAATGTGTTGTAATACAACTTTTGTGTTAAGATGGCGTGTCTCTCTCGGTCACCGATAGTTGCATTAAACTGAAGTGACAGTAAAGACATTTTTAATGTTGGAAAATGTTTCAAATAAGTAAAATTATAAAATAAATCAAATAATCTAAGAATCAAATAAATCAAAGAATCCTGAATAGAATTTATCATTTAAACAAAAAACAGCACAACTGTTTTCAATAGACTGGATAGTAAGACTGTAATGGAGTAATGAATGCTGAAAATTGATTCAGCTTTGCCATCACCAGAATAGATGATATATTAAAATACAAAACAATTATTTTAAATTGTAATAATATTAGAATATTATACTTCTTTATCAGTGTTTTTATCAAATAAATGCAAGCTTAGTGAGCATAAGAGGTTATTTCAAAAACATTAAAACAATCTTACAGTCCCACAACTTTTGATTGGTAAGGGTACACATACTGAATATTGTAAATTAGTTTTGGCATTTTGACTTTCCTTGAAGTCCTGGTTAATGGATTCTTTTCTTTTCACATATATATATTTTTTTAATAAAATATCATTTCAGAAATTGTGTACATATCAGTTTCTGTCATTAAATTGTGTCGTGTGTATTGATATTATATCAGCCAGCAGACATCCTGGTTTCTAGATATTGGGAAAGGCATCTGTCATTATTACTAATACTGCCCAAACCACATGCTTTTTAATCTCAATCAATGTTTCCCACCATATTATGTAGTTTTCAGCTGCCATTGGAACAATCAAAGATTGTATCTTAGAGCTACAGCGTTATTTTACACATATAATTTTATACTTAACGTTAAATGCCTGAGCGGTTTGGACTCTGTTTGTAGAACGTTAATCTCATTAGCTATCAGTGAAGGAGTGGCCAGTGTAATTATTGTCTCTCTGGGAGTGCTGGGATTACTGAACACCTGAGGAGAGGTCAGAGCCACGTATGGTTATCAAGCCACCTTCCCCCTCGCTGCTGATAACAGGCCAGCCTCAATCCACTTATTACGGCTATGTGATAGAGGTCCCAAAGACCCCAAAGGAAGGCTGAAAGGGAGAAAAATGTTTATGTTGTATTTATCATTCACCCATTTTAAACACATTGCACAAAAAGAATGTTAATACCTAGTATAAATGTGGAGAAAGTAAAGTCGGATAAATGAATATAAATTAAATACTTATTTCTTTTTGTTTTTCATACCATTTTGTTGGCTGCATAGTTTGGTTATTTACTAGTGTGAGCTGTGTTTTACAGCAGAATTAATTCCTGGAAAATTCAGATAGTGTATTGTGTACAGAACCGATAAAAGATTAGCAGCTAGTTATTAATGATGTCATATGCATCAGTCTTTTCCAACCAAATGACAAAATATGTAAATGTTTTCAGGGTCATGGTGAATTAGTCTTGGCTAACTTGTTACTCAGTCTGTGGCATGTGGTTTTTCACAGTGTTTGACATTTCACATATTTGAAGAAATCATGGCCATTCACTGTATAAAGAGTGGCAAAGTTGTTTACCCTGATTGCAAATCTGGTCCTCTTTGGCCTGAATTTTTCGGTTTAAAGACTTTTCTAATTTCCTTCAGAATGCCACTGAACCCTTTTCTTTGAACGTTGGCTTCATTCAGCGGCCGTGCTTGAAAGCTCTGAGTGTTTTCACACTCTAAGGATCCCTGTTTTTAGTTTCACTCCCATTTCCCGCGTCTGCTCTCAGATTCCGTAGAGCTGAGACATTTAAATGTCAGGCATCATGTGGAGTCACCTGAACATGACCAAAAAAACATGCCATGCTATGCCTGTATGCCTCTCACGCTCACTGAGATGAGTTCTCCTTTTTGCTTCCTCTGTTCTGTGTGTGTGTGTGTGTGTAAAAGGGCTGTGTTTAAGGGACACATAAGGGGACTGTTGTTTTGTCCGCTGTTTTTTAATTGCCTGCAGAACGGGAGAGTGGGATCGGCATTCCTAAGAGCCCACTCCAGCCCTGAATCTCCCACGCAGATTCCTTAGCCTCTGGCATTATAAGATAGGCCAACAGAACTTCAGTCTTTTCCCAGGTGCCCCCTCCATGAGAACTGGTCCTAGTCACGGGATTAGTCTTTCTATTGACCCATAAGTACTTCAATTAAACATAGGGTCAGAGAATAGTGATTTGTCTTCCTGGTATATAGTGTGTATATATATATATATACCAGGAAGACAAATCACTATTATCTGACCCTATATTTAATTTGCAATCAGATTTGTAATCAGGGTGAACAACTTTGCCAGTCTTTGTACAGTGAATGGCTATGATTTCTTCAAATATTTACAATGTTAAACACTGTGAAAAACCACATGCCACAGACTGAGTAACAAGTTAGCCAAAACTTATATATATTATATATAAGATATATATAAAACGATTAATCACGATTAATCGTATCCAAAATAAAAGTTTGTGTTTACATAGTATATGTGGGTGCACTGTGTATAATTATTTTATATATATAAACACACACACATGCTTGTATATATTTAAGAAATATTTTCTTGTATATTCTGTATATAGATAGATTTATATATAATTTATTTATAATTTTTATTTATAATTTATATATAATTTTTTTCTTAAATATACATGCATGTGTGTTTTTATATATATATACAAAATAATTATACACAGTGCACTCACATATATTATGTAAACACAAACTTTTATTTTGGATGCGATTAATCGTTTTGACAGCCCTAATACATGAAGAGTTCAGATGCAAAAGCCTCTAAGTGCCATTTGAAATTTTCTTCTAAAATGACCATTTTTATCAAGCTTATATATTTAAGTTCAGTAATTTCACTTAAATGACAATTAATAGGTAATCTTCATTGCCATTTAAGAGAAATTACTGAACTTAAATATACAAGTTTGATAAAAATGGTCGAATTGCATCAAAATATTTTTTGTTGCACTATTGTTTGTATTTTATCATTTTATTTCGATTTGTTTAAAATTCCCTTTCAATAAAATGTCCCCTGAAGATCATGTCAGAACTGCAGGTGCTGACCACTTCAGCCACATGCTTTGAATGTTCCAGGAAAACAATTATTCATTTAAAATTTCCAGACAGTCAGAATGAATGGGGACTTCCTGCATTCCTGTTATGTTCTCTTCCTTATCACCATGTAAGTGTCTCCCTATTTCAAAATGTGAATAATGTTGGGTTGCTTCTGCAGGTGAATGGCGTTCCAGTGCACACGATGCAGCATTCAGAAGTGGTGGCGGCTATTAAAGCAGGAGGAGATGAGACCAGACTGCTGGTGGTGGATTCAGAGACAGACGCCTTCTTCATGAGCTGTGGGGTCCTCCCGACCGAGAAACATCTCACAGGTACCAGCGTAATAAATTAACCCGCTGTGGCATGTTTTTGCATCTTTCCATCTCACCCTTGACCTTTAGTGGGGTTTTGCTGAACAAGAACAACTTGGTTCACTTTGTCAAACGTTTCACATGATTGTACGGACACACATTCACATAGTAACAGACTGCTGGTTAAACATCAACTCGAGGCCTGCAGTGACACTGTCTGATGTCTGTAGAGAATTAGCCAAAGTCAATAACACACTGCCAGCATGTAGTCATGGTGAACAGGGCCATGGCAACAGTATGAGAAATGGGGGAAGTCAGTCACCCCCACCCTAAATATGCCAGACAGGCAAACAGCTCCCAACCACCCCATTAAGATATGAGGTAGAATAACATCAAGGGGATTGAGCAACAGGTGAAATAGTAAGCAAAAAAATGAATGATTTATGAGAAAAGTATTGCCCTACAATGTTACTATGAGCTCGCCTGTTGGACTTTCCCCATTTTCACTGAAAAGATGTTGACAGTACCCACACATGATCTTTATTCACCTTTTATTATTTCAAACACAATAGCAATGTTTCCCAATTCTTAAAAGGCATTTTTGCCCGTTTTCTGTTTCTTTTTCCCAGAAGGAAGCTGTCCACCCATTGTGCTGTGAATTTAAAACTAAACTCTTAGGCCAATGGCAAAATCTTACATCAGAGTAAATTAAATTATATATATATATATATATATATATATATATGATGTATGTATAATAATAGTCAAGTGGGGTGGTTGGGAGTTGTGGATGCCTGTCTGGCATATTTAGTGTGGGGGTGATTGAATCTTACATCAGAGTAAATTAAATTATATATATATATATATGATGTATAATAATAGTGGGGTGGTTGGGAGTCGTGGATGCCTGTCTAGCATATTTAGTGTGGGGGTGATTGACTTCCCCCATTTATTTTATTTATTTATTTTTTACTGATAGTTCAACCCCAAAATGTTTTGTATGTTACATAGTAAATGATTTCGTTAAGTGTAGTATTGTATTATATATGTTGCTTTACAAAACAAATCAAAAGATAAGAATAAATAAAATCCCTTACTTGCATTATAATTAATGAAACTCGGTGTTTAATTTGTTTTTAAATGGTGCCTCCATGTATATTACGCACTTTTATGTGTTTATTTTAAAGGATTTATTTGTGCCCATCATTATTTTTTTCATTCTTTAATCAAAAACGTTAACCTCATCTCCCTCTCAAAATGGCATTTGTTCTCTTCATGACATACGTATGTCTCGGAGGACAGTGGGACTAAAAACCCTCCACAACTGAGATTCAGATGGCATTCAGATCTAGCTCCATTTAGTTAGCAACGCCCAACTTCCTACGATCCAATCAGCTCCCGAGAATAAAAAATCCAGGCACGCCCTATAAAAAAAGTTCTCATTCTGAAAGCCGTTTTTTCTTAAATACATCTCAATAGGCAAGAAAAGACTATTTCAACTTCTGCTTCATGTCGACTTAAAAAGTTGAACTAACTGTGAGACAGATATGTCTATGGAAGCTTGTTTCTGCCATAGAATGAAAAATATAAAAGGTAATTGCGACTTTTTATCTCACAATTATGACTTTTTTTCTCACAATTGCGAGATGGAAAGTCAGAATTGCGAGATATAAAGAATTGCATGATATAAAGTCGCAATTGCGTGATATAAAGTCAGAATTGCGAGATATAAAGTCAGAATTGTGAGATATAAAGTCAGAATTGTGAGATATAAAGTCAGAATTGCTTGATATAAAGTCGCAATTGCGTGATCTAAAGTCAGAATTGTGAGATATAATGTCAGAATTGTGAGATTTAAACTAGTCTTTTTTCCCCTTAGAATTGGCCTGATAAGTCGCAATTGCGAGTTTATATCTCACAATTCTGAGAAAATATGTCAGAATTTCGACATATAAACTCGCAATTATGTGTTATAAAGTCAGAATTGCGAGATGTAAACTCGCAATTGTGAGAAGAAAAGGCAGAATTGTGAGATAAAAAGTCGCACTTCTGTCTTTTTTTTCTCAGAATTGCGACTTTATATCACGCAATTCTGACTTTATATCTCGCAATTCTGACTATATCTCGCAATTCTGACTTTATAACACGCAATCCTGACTTTATAACTCTTAATTGCGACTTTATATCACGCAATTCTGAGAAATAAAGTCAGAATTGCGAGATATAAACTCGCAATTGTGAGAAAAAAAGTCAGAATTGTGAGATAAAAAGTAACAATTATTTATTTTATTTTTTTATTCAGTGGCATAGGAGGCCTAATGAATGTGTCATTCTCTGTTCTTAGGTGCACTCCCAGAGCCTGATCTCAGTCGTGATGCAGAAGATCAGGTGAGCAACCTCTGGCTCTTCAATAAATGAAGCAGAGTTTCAAAGATTACATGTGTTCAGACGACCAATCTTCATTTGTGCCAAGAAAACATGCGTGTGACCCTTGACATTGGTCATGTAATGTGTTTCAGTTATTTGCATTTGCTAAATTTGCTCGATCACATTTATTGGCTGATGTAGTGCAATAGCGTCTGAGTGTCAGTGATGGAATTAGACAGGCAGTATTAGGACAAGGGTAAATCTGTGGTGTCTGATAACCAGATTTCAGGCCACTTTTTAATGCAGTGTCCTGGTTTCTCTCTACCAGCTCTCATCTATCACTTTTCCCACCGCTAGATTAGACTAGCTGTGAGAGAATGATAACCTGGGGCAGATAATCGCCACTTCCTCCGAGTTAATGGAAGCTCTTTGTCCAAGTATCTCCTGGTAGATAAAACATCTTAAGGGTGTGCAGGAGAGTTTTTGCTCTTTTTCTTCACACAACACATGAACATTTAACTTTATCAAGCTGTAAACCTGGTACCTCTGGCGTTTCTCGAGATACTCTTTCACCCTCTGATGTTTGTCTGGCTTTGATTCCTGGCTCTTGCACAGCTGTAGATAGCAGAGAGTCTGAGTCTGGTAAATCCATCATTATTTTTGAGCTTTCGGATTATCATGTGGTTTATATCACATATCAGTTGTTCTGACGTCAGTAGGAGACAGTAGGAAACTAAGTGGGAAAAATATTTGAAATGTTACATTCCAGAAAAGCTCAATGTCTTTTTTTATTTATTAATTAATTTTTTTTCCCCACCAGCATTTTTTTTTTTAAAAGTTCCCAGCTATGGCCAGCATTCTGGATCATTGTCTCAATGCCATCACAGAATACATACTGAAATATATATATATATATATATATATATATATATATATATATATATATATATATATATATATAAATATATATATAAATATATAAACATAGAAAACAGTTTTTAAAATTGAAATAATTTCTCAATGTTACTGTTTTTACTGAATTTTTGATCAAATAATAGCAACCTTGGTGGGTATAAGAGACTTCTTTTGAAAACATAAAATATCATGGTTGCACTTTATTTCACAGTATTGCACTTACGTTTATAGTGTACATACTTAAGAAAGCATTAGATAATATAAGGTAACAACATGGGTTAACGTAAGGTTTAGGTGTAGGTTCAGGGTTAGTAACTTAGTACCTAGTTATTACCCAGTTATTTTAAAAACTATAAGTATATAGGTTGTACATGGGGAACAGGACTGTAAAATAAAGTGCTACAAAATAATATATGTCCCAAAACTTAGAACTGTAGTGTATGTCATAGTACTTGTTTCTTTGGAACTTTTGTAAGGTTATATACTAGAAATCCTCATCGCAAGGACCAGATTTGTTTTATGCATCATGTAATATTGACAACATACAAACAAAACAAATTTAGTGCAACAAACGGCTGTTTTTTCAAGCTTGTTTTATTCTTTACTGACTGATGCTGGCTATGTTTTGGATTTAAAGTTTCTGAAACTTGCTTGATTAGTGATCATTGCATTTTAAAATGTCTCAGCTCTGAAATATTTCATTGGTTAGAATGTGTTCAGTCTCTTAAAAATTGATCTCTTAACCATCACAAACAACTTGAAATGTATAGGAATTTCAAACCTCTAGTTACCCTGAGCTTTGTTCAGGTTGTTGAAATTATTTCATCTGCATTACATCAGGTTCCCATGGCAACTGACCAAAGTTGATTGGTCAGTGATGGTATGGCAACCATGATATGGAGACCTGAATTGAGGATCTATTATTTTGTAGCATTTTTCAGTTCATGGGTATCTTAGTGTTTCAGCCTTCCGAGTCCTGACTTATAATTATACTTAAGTTATTCTTTGCAAGTATAATTGAAGTAATTTTACGATAACTGTTGCTAATCTCTTTATTGACCCCACTTACAGACGTAGAAGAACTTTCCTACTGAACTCTAATACCCACACTTGTGGTGTTTGGAGTGGTCTTGACCACTTGTCTACTTTCATGACGTATTTCCTGTCTTTGACCCAAGTGGGCATGAAAGACCACAAGTGTGTCTAGAACTTTTGAAGAGATTTATGCTTTATCAGAACTTGTTTAGCCTTGCACTTGGACATTCTGTGGCATGCACGCACTTTCATGTGACCACAAGTGTATGACATAAATATCGTCCCCTTGTTGGAATTATAAGGTTCTATCTGCATTCTGAGCAGTTTTGAGATATTGAGCTTCAAAGTTTTTGCATTACATATAGGAAAATTTATATGGGGAACAAGTTTCATTCAAACATAAAAATAACAGGGACCCTAAATGTATTCTAAGCATACAATATCAAAATCTTCTCAAATTTGTAAATGGGGATTTTTGGAATGGGTCAAATGCAGATATAACCTTCTAATTCTAAAAAACACTTTTCGCTTAGAATTATAAGGTTCTACCTGCCAATACATTATTTGAACATTAAAATAAAAAAAAAATAATGTTGTAACAATGTCTCAACATGCGTTACAAAGTAAAATTTTATCCTTTCTATGACATTTATTTAATATTTGTTAGCACTTCCATGTATTTAGGACATTTCAAATTAAGCTAGGTAGGTCTAAATATTTTCTCCAGTGCATAATCTTCATTTTTGATATCAATTTGGTGGGTAATAAAACACATTGCAGAAATTATAATTTTAATCTTTCTTTTGCTTAGACAGAAAGCAGCCACTGTAATACATCCGAGCAGGACTTTATTCCAGCTAAAGTGGACCAGGTAAAATGGCTTTCACTCTAGACCTCAATATGGCTGAAATAACATGCAAACGTTTATTGTTGTAATTAAGACCCCATTAAATAAATTGTTAAATATTTGACCTATAAGCCTTAATATAGTAAAATTAAGACATTTTAAGACTTTAAAAACTGCAAGAAAATCAACATGCTTCAGCAAATTAATTCATAAAGATTAATAATCATTGAAAAATTATTCACTGACTATATAATTGTCACAGTCTTTGTCTGCACCATTCTGTCTTCGTCATCTTCACTACACTTCCCAGCATCCTCTTGCATCCCCTCCACACCTGAACTCACTCCCTCAATCATCCACCTGTTCACCGTCCTGATCATCTGTGTCACCTGTCGTCACCTTGTTAGTGTTCATTTGTATCTGTATTTAGTTCACTCTGTTTCAGTCTGAGCTTGTCGGTTCTTGATTGTGTTTCATGGATAGTGTGTGTAATCTTCTGCCAGTCTTCCTTGCACCTGTTTGGAGTTTTTGAGTAAATGTTTTGTATTGAAGCCTCAGCCTATCTTCATTCCACACTACACTGTGACAGAAGAACCGACCAAACATGGATTTCCCTGCAGTAAGACTAATGTGCCTTGAGCAGGGAAACAGCTCTCTTGAGGAACACCTGGAGGTTTTCCTGGATTTTGTACCTCAAACCAGTTTCCCAGATGACTGCCTCTGCACGTTTCTACGTGTGGGACTGAACAACACCACTCTAACGCAGTTGTCTGGGGAACCACCTCAAGGAAGCTTTGCCCAATTTGTGGAGTGGCTGCTGGGGTCCTGCGGATCATCCTTCACTGTCGATGACGTCACCAGCCCCACTCCAACGCCCGAGACTGTCCGCCTGAGAGGTCTTCACTGCCTGAGGGGTCTTCACTGCCTGAGGGGTCTTCACCGCCTGCCTGAGGGGTCTTCACCGCCTGAGGGGTCTTCACCATCCTGGTCACTCCCTCAGCCTGCTCCACCCTGGAGGCTTCCTGCTCTAATTCAGCTATGCCCTCGTCATCCTCCAGGGCGCCCTCCCCCTACCCCATTGATGGTTTATGGCGCGAGGTCACGCCTTTGTAAAGGGGGGCGTTCTGTCACAGTCTTCGTCTGCACCATTCTGTCCGTCATCTTCACTACACTTCCCAGCATCCTCGTCTCCACACCTGAACTCACTCTCTCAATCATCCACCTGTTCATCATCCTGATCATCTGTGTCACCTTGTTGGTGTTCATTTTGTATCTGTATTTAGTTCTCTGTTTCAGTATGAGCTTGTCGGTTCTTGATTTATGTTTCATGGATAGTTGTCCCCTTAGAATTATTAAGTTCTATCTGGCATTTTTGTCAAAATTAAGTTATTCACATTTTCTTATTCTGTGACTTGTTAGATGTGTTGTAAGTTGTGTACATTGTGGGACTTTTTATTGAAAAAACAAAAAGGTTCTATCTACAAAGTTGAACTCTAACTTGGCTCTATAAGGTTCTATCTGCATAAGCCAATCAGCACTTCGAACGCATAGAAGAGGACCAATCAGAATCAACTTTTAGATGTCGGGTCGCCGGCTTTTTCCTTGAAGACAAGAAGAAACCCCATAAAGGCATTATGCTATACATTTACAATAAATTAAAAATTCACTAAATTGTGTAGTCTTATGAAGTGGCTTAACTTTGTATTTATTCATTTTCTTTATAATGTTTTAGTTATTATTAATAACTTTCATTATTAGAGTTATTATTATCTGAATTATACAAATATGCAGTGAGTAAATTGAATATTTTAGAAAACCATTCAACATGCAAGTGTGTGTGTGTTTGAAAGTACTTGTGTGTGTCCGTGTATGTTTGAGAAAGTGTGTTGGTGTGTAAGAGAGAGTGTGTGAGAGAGAGAGAGAGTGTGTGTGATTAAAAAGGGAGTCTGACATTTTTTGTGATTATTGTCATGGAGTAGTGTGGAATGAAGACTGAGGCTCCAATACAAAACATTTACTCAAAAACTCCAAACAGGTAAAGGCAGATGATTACACACACACTGTCCATGAAACATGATCAAAAACCGACCAGCACACACTGAAACAGAGAGAACTAAATACAGATACAGTATTGCCAGTATTGCCAGTAAACCCAGAGTTTCCCTCATTTCAGGGTTAACACACTCAGAGTTTTCACTTAACCTCCTTTCTGAAACAGGCCCCTGGTGGACTATGTTATTGACCGCTGCAGAACTCTGGTCAAGGAGTCGGAGTCATCAGAGAGAGTTTAAGTGTTTAAGGCACAAGAGTGACCATACACATGGTAGTTTCTGAAATAAATAACATAACAGAAATAAATATTCACTCACTAAATTATTCAACAACTTTAGAAATTACAAACTCAAATATAAACATCTCTGTAGAGTGCATGGATACATGAAATATATCAATCAAGAAATATACATAGTTCCCACGGGAAAAAAAATTGTCACGTGACCTCCCCGGAGACGCCATCTTTGAGGGCAAAAACGCTTTGTTTACCATAGGTTTTTACAGAGTTTTATCAGAGAATGTCGTTTTACAAACAAATATTTCTTTCTGTTTATATCGTTATGCAAATCGTGAAAAGACAACGTGAAATAGATTATAAAGAGACTATTAAAACAAGACGGAGAGAGGTACAATGCGAAAATTTCATTCATAAATGGTGTGGATCCGTATGCAGTAACGAAGGAAGCACTGAGCAATCATTATGCAGCTTTGCCTCAGACACAGTATGTTCATGTGCACCATTATCTGGTATTGGTGAGGAGTTTTTACACATTGTGAGCAATTCCGAGTCTGGAAATCACTGGAGGCGTACGATCAGATTGCCGTAGGGTTGGTTCGGTGATGTTTGCTCAAGTGCAATCAATGGAAAAGTAACTTAATCATCATAGCGAAGTAGCATGATGCCAATCTGTCTAGTATTAAAAAGCCATAGCCTGCACAACTTAATTCCTATGTTACCCTGAAAACAGTTACCTGTGCTTTCTGTAATATGCATGTACTAATGCGGGCGTCATGGTTCGGCGTATGAATATAAAAATAAATAACTCGCGTGCAATTTAATTAATGTAATGCGGAACTACATTATACGCGGGTTCTTTAGGAACATAATCTGAAATTGCAATGCTGGAATGTGAGATAAAACAGTGGAAACAATGTTGTTTTCTATGTTTTTAATATCTCGTCATTTTGTTCATACAGGACATTATTCAAACTGCAATCTGTTAACTTATATTTGTTTACACTGGCAATAAAACACAACATTGTGCTTTTGTCAAACAAACTCTTGCGTGTTTTGAGTGAGTTTCTTTCCTGTTTATGCTCGCAGCCGTAATCTCCGTCGTTGTTCAGACAAAAGCTTAGTCTTCTCACATCCATGGAGTCTAATGACGGGTATAGTGTAAACTCCCGATTTAACTGAACCTCCGGCACGATTTTATCATCCATTGACCCAGCAGGAGATGGCCATTTTCACTTTATAGCACGACACTCATTTCAATTCGTTCAACTCCTATTGCTTCTTCTAATGTTTTGCCCGCAGCAATGGCGCCGGGTCGGCAAATGCCCGTATGTTGTGACGTCATGTGGGAACTATGTGCCCTATGAGTCTATAAACTGCATAATGCAATTAAATTGACAAAACACCAAATGTAAATTATAGAAATTGGACGGTCTTCATTATCACTGGAAGTACTAAATGACAATCAGTGAAAGATATCCACAGAGAAATTAACTTCAATGTAATAAACAAACAAAATGAGCCGCGATGCTAGCGGGATAATCTGCTCGTTAAGCAGGATCAAATTACCGTTAGAAAGATCGCTAAACATAACAAACATTATCTAACTCGGCACAGATCGTAAGATTGTATTTAAACTGCAATATTAACAATATAAAAAAGAAGGAAACTTACTTTGTCATAAACTTTCTCTTGCACATATACACTGCACATGAACGCGTGCACGAGATGATCATTGATCGCTCAACTGGTGTGGCTTTGTGATTGTGAATAGAGTGCCGAAGTGATGACGTCACTTTGTAGGACAACTCGGAAGCTAGCGGCGCATGGGTTCCCTCGGTCGAAAAGCAATGTATTTTCCCCATAGACTTTTGGAATATCGCAAAAAATAAGATCTGTGTTTAACAAAGAGTTGTGACCCTTACACGTTTTGTCTTTCAAGAAAATCTTAACAAGTTAATCCAAAATGTATACATTTTGAAGCCTATATAAAGATTTTAAAAAACACAATCAGACACAATAAAGTTTAAAAAACCACAAGCAGGTTATAACTGTGTGTTCTATGTCATAGATCAAAACGTGAAAATATTTAGAGGCTTTGTTCACCACAGACCTTATTTCAGGCGATTTAGCAAAAACCCATTCAAAAATCCCATAGACTTTAAAGCGAGGGAACCGGTAGTGCTAAAATGCTAACTCACTTCCGCGTTTTGGCCTACAGAGTGACGTCGGTATTTGCGTACAACGCAACTTAAAACGTCACCCACGTAACCAACTCGATATTTAAAGGGAGAGAATTCACAACAAACAAACACACACACACAGACACACACACTTGCATGTTGAATGGTTTTCTGAAATATTCAATTTACTCACTGCATATTTGTATAATTCAGATAATAATAACTATAATAATAAAAGTTATTATTAATAATAACCAATAATGCACAACAAAGAAAATAACAAAATATAAAGTTAAGCCACTTCATAAGACTACACAATTTAGTGAATATTTACTTCACTGTAAATGTATAGCATAATGCCTTTATGGGGTTTCTTCTTGTCTTGAAGGAAAAAGCCGGCGACCCGATATATAAAAGTTGATTCTGATTGGTCCTCTTCTGTGCATTCGAAGTGCTGATTGGATCATGCAGATAGAACCTTATAGAGCCAAGTTAGAGTTCGACTTTGTAGATAGAACCTTTTTGTTTTTTCAATAAAAAGTCCCACAATGAACACAACTTAAAAAAACACACCACATAACTAAAATAAGTTGTCACAGAATAAGAAAATGTGAATAACTCAATTTTGATAAAAATGTCAAATGTCAGAACCTTATAATTCCAAGGGGACGATATGACAAGTGTGGGTATTGGGATGGGCCCATAGTCAGATTGTGAACTGAACAAAGCTCAGGGTCCATCTAGGGGTTTGTTTTTGGTATTGCACTTTGTGAAAGTGCATTATAAAATTAACAAAAATGAAGTCGGTCATCATTTACTCACCCTCAACTTTCTTCTGCGGCAAAAGCACAACTTCTTTTTAAGAATATTGGTTGCTTATCAGTTTAGGTTCCATTTGACAAAAACAAATGGAATGCAAATCAATAGGAACCAAGACGGTTTGATCAAAATATCTTCTTTTGTGTTCAGCAGAAAAAAAACAAAACAAATTAAATGCATAAAGTTTTGGAATGGTGAATTATTCCTTTAATTGTGTTTGAATGTAATGTTTATATTAATGTCTTATATTTCCTTTGTTGCAGGTGAATGGAAAAGCAACCCAGGAGGAAAAGCCTAAAGTAGCTATGAGTCTGTCGACATCTAGCACCTCCTCCAACACCTCCATTTCTGCAGCTCCAGCCAGCACCTCAGCACCAGAGGTTTGTGTCCACACACACATACTGGAGTATATGGAGACGCAAGGTTTAGAATGTTGATTTTTCACAATGATACATTTGCAGGAGAAAACGAAAGAGAAGGCTTCAAGTGATGGCGCAGAACTATCTTTGAACATGTCGCTGCAACAGGCAAAGGAACTAGCTCACAAGAAGCGCTCCAACAAGAGAGCCCCGCAGATGGAATGGAGCAAACGAAACGAGCTCTTCAGCAACCTCTGAGTCTCCTTTGTGCCTCCCCCCTTTCCCATTTATTTTTTCTTATTTCCTCTCCCCCCTCTATAATTTTCCATCCCACCATGCCTCTCTGCTCCTTTTCTCAGTCTTTCAATACACTTACACACAATTAGAAACCATTTCACATGTATGTTTTTAAACCAGTGTTATTTCGCCTGTGTAATTTCTGAATCGGGTTGAATTTTAATGTTTGATAAACTTCTGTCGACTTGATTTACCTCTATATCATTGATATAAGATGAAATATATGATTTCAAATGACTGTATAGTGTACAGTCTAAAATATCATTTTTTTAAAAGAAGAAAACTTAAATGATACCTGAAACATATTGATATATTTTCTTGCTTTGATGCAGTATTGATGGCCCTTCAAGAGCGCTGTATAGTGAGTTTCTTTAGGACTAGTCTCAACAGAGATGGGAAGTAACTTTTAGAGCAGCAGCAATCCATCGTTTTCATTTGGTGGTTATGATCAATTCACAATGAAGTGTAGAAACTATAGCCTTTTAATTTTGTAAATGTGAGCTGTTTTTGGTATGGGACCCATTAACCACTTAAATGATAGTGTTTGACTGAATGATTGACATGTTAGTTCATAATGTTGGCTGATAAACCTTCTCATTAAAGGTTTTATTTAAAGTGCTTGTTTAGTGGATGTACTATGCTTTTTAAACAGCACATGGTAATGAGTAATGGATGTTTAAGCACAAAATCTGTGGTGTAATTTTACTTGTAAATCTCCCACTGTATTTTATTTCCTCAGCAAATGCTTGCTTCATTCCATACGACTTTTAAATTTTGATTAAAATATTGAAATGTACCTGCTTTAAATAACTGTTAAAGAACAATGTACAAAGAACAAAGTCTATTTGTTCTACACCAAAAACGTGATTTTATTGTGAACATAAAATGTCCGGCCTGTTATGACTGTTTATATATAAAAAATAAATAAATAATAATCACTAATTACTCGAACTTTAGTAACTTTAATAAGGATAAATATATATGTAATTCATACAGTGAAGACTATGCAGTGTTTTTTTTACATTTGATTATGCAATTTCTGTAGTAGTTTTTACTTGAATTCTACTCTTAAGTAGTATGTACCTGAAAAAAAATAAAGCACTGTTTATTTAATTTGTGTCCTTCTTCCTTATTTAATTTGTATCCTACGCGTGA
Source organism: Cyprinella venusta (assembly GCA_038021265.1). NCBI lineage: Eukaryota > Metazoa > Chordata > Actinopteri > Cypriniformes > Leuciscidae > Cyprinella > Cyprinella venusta. The sequence continues at coordinate 24,426,630 of CM075877.1, forward strand.
GAACTGAACTGAAATAGTTGAAGGAGATCGCAATTCTCGCCCATGCGTCGTGGAAATCTCGTTTCAGGAAGGAAGTCTCGTTTCAGGCCTACAAGGAAGAAAAGGAAAAGTCGGTTATTTTTGTTTGTTTTTTCGCACAAAAAGTATTCTTGTTGCTTGATAAACTTATAGTTGAGCCACTGTCGTCACATGGAATATACAAACATTTTCTTCATTGACTTTCTGGGATGTCAAGTTTCTATCTCTTAGGCAGCCTATGTAGCAGTGATCCACCTCTCAAATTTAATCAAAAAATCTTCATTTGTTTTCCGAAGACGAATGAAGGTCTTGCGGGGTTGGTACAGCATGGGGTGAGTAATTAATGACTTAATTTTCATTTTTGGGTGAACTAACCCTTTAAAACTGCAAAACAACTTTTGGTCTGAAGCTGCGTATTCAACCCACTGTTCCCTGGAGGAAGGAATGGAGGAGGTAGTCGACGTCGACTGAAATGGGATAATGCTAGGGTTCCTATTGACTTTTTCTATCTTAGAACGAGCCAATGCACAGTGGTTTGCGAGATGCGCATTTCACACACCGCCCCGCGGCGTGGGTATAAATATGTAAGTAGATGCACGTACCATTTGCTTTCTGCTGAGGAGCTGATTGTAACTCGGAGTCAGCGGTGGTCCAGCGGTAGTGGCAAGGGGACTACGTCCTCCATTCCCTCCTTCATACGCAACCAAGACGTTTCCTTTTAGTCGGGAACGTCAGACGTAGATTGTTCGACTAAGGTGTTCCTCAGCCGAAACTCTAGAATATCTGTCAAAGAAGCACTCTGTGTTAACGCCTAGGTAGGAGCACACACTCACCTCAGGTCTAAGTCCCATGGCCCTCTATTAGAATCCAGAGATTCAAGAAGATCAGAGAAACTCAAAATTTTGACAGTGTTACCCCTTTCGTTTTTTTTCGGGTTGAAATTTTGAGTTTCGATATCTCAGCTCTGAAAGGGTCTAGAGCCTCCATTTTTGCACTCAGGTCTAAGTCTCATGGCCCTCTATCAGAATCCAGAGTTTCAAGAAGATTAGAGAAACTCGAAATTTCGACGCGAAAAAAAAACGACAGTGGTATCCCTTTCGGGTTTTTTTTCGGGTCGAAATTTTATGTTTCGATATCTCAGCTCTGGAAGGGTCTAGAGCCTCCAGAGCCTCAGATCTAAGTCTCATGGCCCTCTATCAGAATCCAGAGTTTCAAGAAGATCAGAGAAATTTCAAAATTTCACCCCGAAAATATCGAAATTTTTACTTTCGATATCTCGGCTCTGGAAGGGTCTAGAACCTCCATTTTTTGTGCGCTGGTCGAAGTCTCGTGGCCCTCTGTCAGAATCCAGAGTTTCAAGAAGATCGGAGGGGGTCAAAATTTCGGCGAAGAAAAAAAAAAAAAGACAGTGTTACCCCTTATGTTTTTTTTCCGGGTCAAAATTTTGACCTTCGATATCTTGGCTCTGGAAGGGTCTAGAGCCCTCATTTTTGCGCGCTGGTCGAAGACTCGTGGCCCTCTGTCAGAATCCAGAGTTTGAAAAAGATCGGAGGGGGTCAAAATTTCGGCCAAAAAAAAAAACGACAGTGTTACCCCTTATGTTTTTTCTTTCCGGGTCGAAATTTTGACCTCGATATCTCGGCTCTGGAAGGGTCTAGATCCTCCATTTTTGCGCGCTGGTCGAAGTCTCGTGGCCCTCTGTCAGAATCCAGAGTTTCAAGAAGATCGGAGGGGGTCAAAATTTCGGCCAAAAACGACAGTGTTACCCCTTATGTTTTTTTTTTCAGGTCAAAATTTTGACCTTCGATATCTCGGCTCTGGAAGGGTCTAGAGCCTCCATTTTTGCGCGCTGGTCGAAGTCTCGTGGCCCTCTGTCAGAATCCAGAGTTTCAAGAAGATCGGAGGGGGTCAAAATTTCGGCCAAAAAAAAAAAATGACAGTGTTACCCCTTATGTTTTTTTTTCTGGTCAAAATTTTGACCTTCGATATCTCGGCTCTGGAAGGGTCTAGAGCCTCCATTTTTGCGCGCTGGTCGAAGTCTCGTGGCCCTCTGTCAGAATCCAGAGTTTCAAGAAGATCGGAGGGGGTCAAAATTTCGTCCCAAAAAAAAATGACAGTGTTACCCCTTATGTTTTTTTTTCTGGTCAAAATTTTGACCTTCGATATCTCGGCTCTGGAAGGGTCTAGAGCCTCCATTTTTGCGCGCTGGTCGAAGTCTCGTGGCCCTCTGTCAGAATCCAGAGTTTGAAGAAGATCGGAGGGGGTCAAAATTTCGGCCAAAAAAAAAAAATGACAGTGTTACCCCTTATGTTTTTTTTTCTGGTCAAAATTTTGACCTTCGATATCTCGGCTCTGGAAGGGTCTAGAGCCTCCATTTTTGCGCGCTGGTCGAAGTCTCGTGGCCCTCTGTCAGAATCCAGAGTTTCAAGAAGATCGGAGGGGGTCAAAATTTCGGCCCAAAAAAAAAAATGACAGTGTTACCCCTTATGTTTTTTTTTCTGGTCAAAATTTTGACCTTCGATATCTCAGCTCTGGAAGGGTCTAGAGCCTCCATTTTTGCGCGCTGGTCGAAGTCTCGTGGCCCTCTGTCAGAATCCAGAGTTTGAAGAAGATCGGAGGGGGTCAAAATTTCGGCCAAAAAAAAAAAATGACAGTGTTACCCCTTATGTTTTTTTTTCTGGTCAAAATTTTGACCTTCGATATCTCGGCTCTGGAAGGGTCTAGAGCCTCCATTTTTGCGCGCTGGTCGAAGTCTCGTGGCCCTCTGTCAGAATCCAGAGTTTGAAGAAGATCGGAGGGGGTCAAAATTTCGGCCAAAAAAAAAAAATGACAGTGTTATCCCTTATGTTTTTTTTTCTGGTCAAAATTTTGACCTTCGATATCTCGGCTTTGGAAGGGTCTAGAGCCTCCATTTTTGCGCGCTGGTCGAAGTATCGTGGCCCTCTGTCAGAATCCAGAGTTTGAAGAAGATCGGAGGGGGTCAAAATTTCGGCCAAAAAAAAAATGACAGTGTTACCCCTTATGTTTTTTTTTCTGGTCAAAATTTTGACCTTCGATATCTCGGCTCTGGAAGGGTCTAGAGCCTCCATTTTTGCGCGCTGGTCGAAGTCTCGTGGCCCTCTGTCAGAATCCAGAGTTTGAAGAAGATCGGAGGGGGTCAAAATTTCGGCCAAAAAAAAAAATGACAGTGTTACCCCTTATGTTTTTTTTTCTGGTCAAAATTTTGACCTTCGATATCTCGGCTCTGGAAGGGTCTAGAGCCTCCATTTTTGCGCGCTGGTCGAAGTCTCGTGGCCCTCTGTCAGAATCCAGAGTTTGAAGAAGATCGGAGGGGGTCAAAATTTCGGCCAAAAAAAAAAATGACAGTGTTACCCCTTATGTTTTTTTTTCTGGTCAAAATTTTGACCTTCGATATCTCGGCTCTGGAAGGGTCTAGAGCCTCCATTTTTGCGCGCTGGTCGAAGTCTCGTGGCCCTCTGTCAGAATCCAGAGTTTGAAGAAGATCGGAGGGGGTCAAAATTTCGGCCAAAAAAAAAAATGACAGTGTTACCCCTTATGTTTTTTTTCTGGTCAAAATTTTGACCTTCGATATCTCGGCTCTGGAAGGGTCTAGAGCCTCCATTTTTGCGCGCTGGTTGAAGTCTCGTGGCCCTCTGTCAGAATCCAGAGTTTGAAGAAGATCGGAGGGGGTCAAAATTTCGGCCAAAAAAAAAAAGACAGTGTTACCCCTTATGTTTTTTTTTCTGGTCAAAATTTTGACCTTCGATATCTCGGCTCTGGAAGGGTCTAGAGCCTCCATTTTTGCGCGCTGGTCGAAGTCTCGTGGCCCTCTGTCAGAATCCAGAGTTTCAAGAAGATCGGAGGGGGTCAAAATTTCGGCCAAAAAAAAAAATGACAGTGTTACCCCTTATGTTTTTTTTTCTGGTCAAAATTTTGACCTTCGGTATCTCGGCTCTGGAAGGGTCTAGAGCCTCCATTTTTGCGCGCTGGTCGAAGTCTCGTGGCCCTCTGTCAGAATCCAGAGTTTGAAGAAGATCGGAGGGGGTCAAAATTTCGGCCAAAAAAAAAAAATGACAGTGTTACCCCTTATGTTTTTTTTTTCTGGTCAAAATTTTGACCTTCGATATCTCGGCTCTGGAAGGGTCTAGAGCCTCCATTTTTGCGCGCTGGTCGAAGTCTCGTGGCCCTCTGTCAGAATCCAGAGTTTCAAGAAGATCGGAGGGGGTCAAAATTTCGGCCAAAAAAAAAAATGACAGTGTTACCCCTTATGTTTTTTTTTCTGGTCAAAATTTTGACCTTCGATATCTCGGCTCTGGAAGGGTCTAGAGCCTCCATTTTTGCGCGCTGGTCGAAGTCTCGTGGCCCTCTGTCAGAATCCAGAGTTTGAAGAAGATCGGAGGGGGTCAAAATTTCGGCCAAAAAAAAAAAATGACAGTGTTACCCCTTATGTTTTTTTTTCTGGTCAAAATTTTGACCTTCGATATCTCGGCTCTGGAAGGGTCTAGAGCCTCCATTTTTGCGCGCTGGTCGAAGTCTCGTGGCCCTCTGTCAGAATCCAGAGTTTCAAGAAGATCGGAGGGGGTCAAAATTTCGGCCAAAAAAAAAAAAATGACAGTGTTACCCCTTATGTTTTTTTTTCTGGTCAAAATTTTGACCTTCGATATCTCGGCTCTGGAAGGGTCTAGAGCCTCCATTTTTGCGCGCTGGTCGAAGTCTTGTGGCCCTCTGTCAGAATCCAGAGTTTGAAGAAGATCGGAGGGGGTCAAAATTTCGGCCAAAAAAAAATGACAGTGTTACCCCTTATGTTTTTTTTTCTGGTCAAAATTTTGACCTTCGATATCTCGGCTCTGGAAGGGTCTAGAGCCTCCATTTTTGCGCGCTGGTCGAAGTCTCGTGGCCCTCTGTCAGAATCCAGAGTTTGAAGAAGATCGGAGGGGGTCAAAATTTCGGCCAAAAAAAAAAATGACAGTGTTACCCCTTATGTTTTTTTTTTCTGGTCAAAATTTTGACTTTCGATATCTCGGCTCTGGAAGGGTCTAGAGCCTCCATTTTTGCGCGCTGGTCGAAGTCTCGTGGCCCTCTGTCAGAATCCAGAGTTTCAAGAAGATCGGAGGGGGTCAAAATTTCGGCCAAAAACGACAGTGTTACCCCTTATGTTTTTTTTTTTCAGGTCAAAACTTTGACATCCGATATCTCGGCTCTGGAAGGGTCTAGAGCCTCCATTTTTGCGCGCTGGTCGAAGTCTCGTGGCCCTCTGTCAGAATCCAGAGTTTCAAGAAGATCGGAGGGGGTCAAAATTTCGGCCAAAAACGACAGTGTTACCCCTTATGTTTTTTTTTTTCAGGTCAAAACTTTGACATCCGATATCTCGGCTCTGGAAGGGTCTAGAGCCTCCATTTTTGCGCGCTGGTCGAAGTCTCGTGGCCCTCTGTCAGAATCCAGAGTTTCAAGAAGATCGGAGGGGGTCAAAATTTCGGCCAAAAACGACAGTGTTACCCCTTATGTTTTTTTTTTCAGGTCAAAACTTTGACATCCGATATCTCCGCTCTGGAAGGGTCTAGAGCCTCCATTTTTGCGCGCTGGTCGAAGTCTCGTGGCCCTCTGTCAGAATCCAGAGTTTCAAGAAGATCGGAGGGGGTCAAAATTTCGGCCAAAAACGACAGTGTTACCCCTTATGTTTTTTTTTCAGGTCAAAACTTTGACATCCGATATCTCGGCTCTGGAAGGGTCTAGAGCCTCCATTTTTGCGCGCTGGTCGAAGTCTCGTGGCCCTCTGTCAGAATCCAGAGTTTCAAGAAGATCGGAGGGGGTCAAAATTTCGGCCAAAAACGACAGTGTTACCCCTTATGTTTTTTTTTTCAGGTCAAAACTTTGACATCCGATATCTCGGCTCTGGAAGGGTCTAGAGCCTCCATTTTTGCGCGCTGGTCGAAGTCTCGTGGCCCTCTGTCAGAATCCAGAGTTTCAAGAAGATCGGAGGGGGTCAAAATTTCGGCCAAAAACGACAGTGTTACCCCTTATGTTTTTTTTTTCAGGTCAAAACTTTGACATCCGATATCTCGGCTCTGGAAGGGTCTAGAGCCTCCATTTTTGCGCGCTGGTCGAAGTCATGTGGCCCTCTGTCAGAATCCAGAGTTTCAAGAAGATCGGAGGGGGTCAAAATTTCGGCCAAAAACGACAGTGTTACCCCTTATGTTTTTTTTTCAGGTCAAAACTTTGACATCCGATATCTCCGCTCTGGAAGGGTCTAGAGCCTCCATTTTTGCGCGCTGGTCGAAGTCTCGTGGCCCTCTGTCAGAATCCAGAGTTTCAAGAAGATCGGAGGGGGTCAAAATTTCGGCCAAAAACGACAGTGTTACCCCTTATGTTTTTTTTTCAGGTCAAAACTTTGACATCCGATATCTCGGCTCTGGAAGGGTCTAGAGCCTCCATTTTTGCGCGCTGGTCGAAGTCTCGTGGCCCTCTGTCAGAATCCAGAGTTTCAAGAAGATCGGAGGGGGTCAAAATTTCGGCCAAAAACGACAGTGTTACCCCTTATGTTTTTTTTTCAGGTCAAAACTTTTACATCCGATATCTCGGCTCTGGAAGGGTCTGGAGCCTCCATTTTTGCGCGCTGGTCGAAGTCTTGTGGCCCTCTGTCAGAATCCAGAGTTTCAAGAAGATCTGAGGGGGTCAAAATTTCGGCCAAAAACGACAGTGTTACCCCTTATGTTTTTTTTTCAGGTCAAAACTTTGACATCCGATATCTCGGCTCTGGAAGGGTCTAGAGCCTCCATTTTTGCGCGCTGGTTGAAGTCTCATGGCCCTCTGTCAGAATCCAGAGTTTCAAGAAGATCGGAGGGGGTCAAAATTTCGGCCAAAAACGACAGTGTTACCCCTTATGTTTTTTTTTCAGGTCAAAACTTTGACATCCGATATCTCGGCTCTGGAAGGGTCTAGAGCCTCCATTTTTGCGCGCTGGTCGAAGTCTCGTGGCCCTCTGTCAGAATCCAGAGTTTCAAGAAGATCGGAGGGGGTCAAAATTTCGGCCAAAAACGACAGTGTTACCCCTTATGTTTTTTTTTCAGGTCAAAACTTTGACATCCGATATCTCGGCTCTGGAAGGGTCTAGAGCCTCCATTTTTGCGCGCTGGTCGAAGTCTCGTGGCCCTCTGTCAGAATCCAGAGTTTCAAGAAGATCGGAGGGGGTCAAAATTTCGGCCAAAAAAAAAAATGACAGTGTTACCCCTTATGTTTTTTTTTTCTGGTCAAAATTTTGACCTTCGATATCTCGGTTCTGGAAGGGTCTAGAGCCTCCATTTTTGCGCGCTGGTCGAAGTCTCGTGGAGCCCTCTGTCAGAATCCAGAGTTTGAAGAAGATCGGAGGGGGTCAAAATTTCGGCCAAAAAAAAAAAATGACAGTGTTACCCCTTATGTTTTTTTTTCTGGTCAAAATTTTGATCTTCGATATCTCGGCTCTGGAAGGGTCTAGAGCCTCCATTTTTGCGCGCTGGTTGAAGTCTCGTGGCCCTCTGTCAGAATCCAGAGTTTCAAGAAGATCGGAGGGGGTCAAAATTTCGGCCAAAAACGACAGTGTTACCCCTTATGTTTTTTTTTTCAGGTCAAAACTTTGACATCCGATATCTCCGCTCTGGAAGGGTCTAGAGCCTCCATTTTTGCGCGCTGGTCGAAGTCTCGTGGCCCTCTGTCAGAATCCAGAGTTTCAAGAAGATCGGAGGGGGTCAAAATTTCGGCCAAAAACGACAGTGTTACCCCTTATGGTTTTTTTTCCGGTCAAAACTTTGACATCCGATATCTCGGCTCTGGAAGGGTCTAGAGCCTCCATTTTTGCGCGCTGGTCGAAGTCTCGTGGCCCTCTGTCAGAATCCAGAGTTTCAAGAAGATCGGAGGGGGTCAAAATTTCGGCCAAAAACGACAGTGTTACCCCTTATGTTTTTTTTTTCAGGTCAAAACTTTGACATCCGATATCTCGGCTCTGGAAGGGTCTAGAGCCTCCATTTTTGCGCGCTGGTCGAAGTCTCGTGGCCCTCTGTCAGAATCCAGAGTTTCAAGAAGATCGGAGGGGGTCAAAATTTCGGCCAAAAACGACAGTGTTACCCCTTATGTTTTTTTTTCAGGTCAAAACTTTGACATCCGATATCTCGGCTCTGGAAGGGTCTAGAGCCTCCATTTTTGCGCGCTGGTTGAAGTCTCATGGCCCTCTGTCAGAATCCAGAGTTTCAAGAAGATCGGAGGGGGTCAAAATTTCGGCCAAAAACGACAGTGTTACCCCTTATGGTTTTTTTTCAGGTCAAAACTTTGACATCCGATATCTCGGCTCTGGAAGGGTCTAGAGCCTCCATTTTTGCGCGCTGGTCGAAGTCTCGTGGCCCTCTGTCAGAATCCAGAGTTTCAAGAAGATCGGAGGGGGTCAAAATTTCGGCCAAAAACGACAGTGTTACCCCTTATGTTTTTTTTTCAGGTCAAAACTTTGACATCCGATATCTCGGCTCTGGAAGGGTCTAGAGCCTCCATTTTTGCGCGCTGGTCGAAGTCTCGTGGCCCTCTGTCAGAATCCAGAGTTTCAAGAAGATCGGAGGGGGTCAAAATTTCGGCCAAAAAAAAAAATGACAGTGTTACCCCTTATGTTTTTTTTTTCTGGTCAAAATTTTGACCTTCGATATCTCGGTTCTGGAAGGGTCTAGAGCCTCCATTTTTGCGCGCTGGTCGAAGTCTCGTGGCCCTCTGTCAGAATCCAGAGTTTGAAGAAGATCGGAGGGGGTCAAAATTTCGGCCAAAAAAAAAAAATGACAGTGTTACCCCTTATGTTTTTTTTTCAGGTCAAAATTTTGATCTTCGATATCTCGGCTCTGGAAGGGTCTAGAGCCTCCATTTTTGCGCGCTGGTTGAAGTCTCGTGGCCCTCTGTCAGAATCCAGAGTTTCAAGAAGATCGGAGGGGGTCAAAATTTCGGCCAAAAACGACAGTGTTACCCCTTATGTTTTTTTTTTCAGGTCAAAACTTTGACATCCGATATCTCCGCTCTGGAAGGGTCTAGAGCCTCCATTTTTGCGCGCTGGTCGAAGTCTCGTGGCCCTCTGTCAGAATCCAGAGTTTCAAGAAGATCGGAGGGGGTCAAAATTTCGGCCAAAAACGACAGTGTTACCCCTTATGGTTTTTTTTCAGGTCAAAACTTTGACATCCGATATCTCGGCTCTGGAAGGGTCTAGAGCCTCCATTTTTGCGCGCTGGTCGAAGTCTCGTGGCCCTCTGTCAGAATCCAGAGTTTCAAGAAGATCGGAGGGGGTCAAAATTTCGGCCAAAAACGACAGTGTTACCCCTTATGTTTTTTTTTTCAGGTCAAAACTTTGACATCCGATATCTCGGCTCTGGAAGGGTCTAGAGCCTCCATTTTTGCGCGCTGGTCGAAGTCTCGTGGCCCTCTGTCAGAATCCAGAGTTTCAAGAAGATCGGAGGGGGTCAAAATTTCGGCCAAAAACGACAGTGTTACCCCTTATGTTTTTTTTTTCAGGTCAAAACTTTGACATCCGATATCTCGGCTCTGGAAGGGTCTAGAGCCTCCATTTTTGCGCGCTGGTCGAAGTCATGTGGCCCTCTGTCAGAATCCAGAGTTTCAAGAAGATCGGAGGGGGTCAAAATTTCGGCCAAAAACGACAGTGTTACCCCTTATGTTTTTTTTTCAGGTCAAAACTTTGACATCCGATATCTCCGCTCTGGAAGGGTCTAGAGCCTCCATTTTTGCGCGCTGGTCGAAGTCTCGTGGCCCTCTGTCAGAATCCAGAGTTTCAAGAAGATCGGAGGGGGTCAAAATTTCGGCCAAAAACGACAGTGTTACCCCTTATGTTTTTTTTTCAGGTCAAAACTTTGACATCCGATATCTCGGCTCTGGAAGGGTCTAGAGCCTCCATTTTTGCGCGCTGGTCGAAGTCTCGTGGCCCTCTGTCAGAATCCAGAGTTTCAAGAAGATCGGAGGGGGTCAAAATTTCGGCCAAAAACGACAGTGTTACCCCTTATGTTTTTTTTTCAGGTCAAAACTTTTACATCCGATATCTCGGCTCTGGAAGGGTCTGGAGCCTCCATTTTTGCGCGCTGGTCGAAGTCTTGTGGCCCTCTGTCAGAATCCAGAGTTTCAAGAAGATCTGAGGGGGTCAAAATTTCGGCCAAAAACGACAGTGTTACCCCTTATGTTTTTTTTTCAGGTCAAAACTTTGACATCCGATATCTCGGCTCTGGAAGGGTCTAGAGCCTCCATTTTTGCGCGCTGGTTGAAGTCTCATGGCCCTCTGTCAGAATCCAGAGTTTCAAGAAGATCGGAGGGGGTCAAAATTTCGGCCAAAAACGACAGTGTTACCCCTTATGTTTTTTTTTCAGGTCAAAACTTTGACATCCGATATCTCGGCTCTGGAAGGGTCTAGAGCCTCCATTTTTGCGCGCTGGTCGAAGTCTCGTGGCCCTCTGTCAGAATCCAGAGTTTCAAGAAGATCGGAGGGGGTCAAAATTTCGGCCAAAAACGACAGTGTTACCCCTTATGTTTTTTTTTCAGGTCAAAACTTTGACATCCGATATCTCGGCTCTGGAAGGGTCTAGAGCCTCCATTTTTGCGCGCTGGTCGAAGTCTCGTGGCCCTCTGTCAGAATCCAGAGTTTCAAGAAGATCGGAGGGGGTCAAAATTTCGGCCAAAAACGACAGTGTTACCCCTTATGTTTTTTTTTTCAGGTCAAAACTTTGACATCCGATATCTCGGCTCTGGAAGGGTCTAGAGCCTCCATTTTTGCGCGCTGGTCGAAGTCTCGTGGCCCTCTGTCAGAATCCAGAGTTTCAAGAAGATCGGAGGGGGTCAAAATTTCGGCCAAAAACGACAGTGTTACCCCTTATGTTTTTTTTTTCAGGTCAAAACTTTGACATCCGATATCTCGGCTCTGGAAGGGTCTAGAGCCTCCATTTTTGCGCGCTGGTCGAAGTCATGTGGCCCTCTGTCAGAATCCAGAGTTTCAAGAAGATCGGAGGGGGTCAAAATTTCGGCCAAAAACGACAGTGTTACCCCTTATGTTTTTTTTTCAGGTCAAAACTTTGACATCCGATATCTCCGCTCTGGAAGGGTCTAGAGCCTCCATTTTTGCGCGCTGGTCGAAGTCTCGTGGCCCTCTGTCAGAATCCAGAGTTTCAAGAAGATCGGAGGGGGTCAAAATTTCGGCCAAAAACGACAGTGTTACCCCTTATGTTTTTTTTTCAGGTCAAAACTTTGACATCCGATATCTCGGCTCTGGAAGGGTCTAGAGCCTCCATTTTTGCGCGCTGGTCGAAGTCTTGTGGCCCTCTGTCAGAATCCAGAGTTTCAAGAAGATCTGAGGGGGTCAAAATTTCGGCCAAAAACGACAGTGTTACCCCTTATGTTTTTTTTTCAGGTCAAAACTTTGACATCCGATATCTCGGCTCTGGAAGGGTCTAGAGCCTCCATTTTTGCGCGCTGGTTGAAGTCTCATGGCCCTCTGTCAGAATCCAGAGTTTCAAGAAGATCGGAGGGGGTCAAAATTTCGGCCAAAAACGACAGTGTTACCCCTTATGTTTTTTTTTCAGGTCAAAACTTTGACATCCGATATCTCGGCTCTGGAAGGGTCTAGAGCCTCCATTTTTGCGCGCTGGTCGAAGTCTCGTGGCCCTCTGTCAGAATCCAGAGTTTCAAGAAGATCGGAGGGGGTCAAAATTTCGGCCAAAAACGACAGTGTTACCCCTTATGTTTTTTTTTCAGGTCAAAACTTTGACATCCGATATCTCGGCTCTGGAAGGGTCTAGAGCCTCCATTTTTGCGCGCTGGTCGAAGTCTCGTGGCCCTCTGTCAGAATCCAGAGTTTCAAGAAGATCGGAGGGGGTCAAAATTTCGGCCAAAAAAAAAAATGACAGTGTTACCCCTTATGTTTTTTTTTTCTGGTCAAAATTTTGACCTTCGATATCTCGGTTCTGGAAGGGTCTAGAGCCTCCATTTTTGCGCGCTGGTCGAAGTCTCGTGGCCCTCTGTCAGAATCCAGAGTTTGAAGAAGATCGGAGGGGGTCAAAATTTCGGCCAAAAAAAAAAATGACAGTGTTACCCTTTATGTTTTTTTTTCTGGTCAAAATTTTGATCTTCGATATCTCGGCTCTGGAAGGGTCTAGAGCCTCCATTTTTGCGCGCTGGTTGAAGTCTCGTGGCCCTCTGTCAGAATCCAGAGTTTCAAGAAGATCGGAGGGGGTCAAAATTTCGGCCAAAAACGACAGTGTTACCCCTTATGTTTTTTTTTTTCAGGTCAAAACTTTGACATCCGATATCTCCGCTCTGGAAGGGTCTAGAGCCTCCATTTTTGCGCGCTGGTCGAAGTCTCGTGGCCCTCTGTCAGAATCCAGAGTTTCAAGAAGATCGGAGGGGGTCAAAATTTCGGCAAAAAACGACAGTGTTACCCCTTATGGTTTTTTTTCAGGTCAAAACTTTGACATCCGATATCTCGGCTCTGGAAGGGTCTAGAGCCTCCATTTTTGCGCGCTGGTCGAAGTCTCGTGGCCCTCTGTCAGAATCCAGAGTTTCAAGAAGATCGGAGGGGGTCAAAATTTCGGCCAAAAACGACAGTGTTACCCCTTATGTTTTTTTTTTCAGGTCAAAACTTTGACATCCGATATCTCGGCTCTGGAAGGGTCTAGAGCCTCCATTTTTGCACGCTGGTCGAAGTCTCGTGGCCCTCTGTCAGAATCCAGAGTTTCAAGAAGATCGGAGGGGGTCAAAATTTCGGCCAAAAACGACAGTGTTACCCCTTATGTTTTTTTTTTCAGGTCAAAACTTTGACATCCGATATCTCGGCTCTGGAAGGGTCTAGAGCCTCCATTTTTGCGCGCTGGTCGAAGTCATGTGGCCCTCTGTCAGAATCCAGAGTTTCAAGAAGATCGGAGGGGGTCAAAATTTCGGCCAAAAACGACAGTGTTACCCCTTATGTTTTTTTTTTTCAGGTCAAAACTTTGACATCCGATATCTCCGCTCTGGAAGGGTCTAGAGCCTCCATTTTTGCGCGCTGGTCGAAGTCTCGTGGCCCTCTGTCAGAATCCAGAGTTTCAAGAAGATCGGAGGGGGTCAAAATTTCGGCCAAAAACGACAGTGTTACCCCTTATGGTTTTTTTTCAGGTCAAAACTTTGACATCCGATATCTCGGCTCTGGAAGGGTCTAGAGCCTCCATTTTTGCGCGCTGGTCGAAGTCTCGTGGCCCTCTGTCAGAATCCAGAGTTTCAAGAAGATCGGAGGGGGTCAAAATTTCGGCCAAAAACGACAGTGTTACCCCTTATGTTTTTTTTTTTCAGGTCAAAACTTTGACATCCGATATCTCGGCTCTGGAAGGGTCTAGAGCCTCCATTTTTGCGCGCTGGTCGAAGTCTCGTGGCCCTCTGTCAGAATCCAGAGTTTCAAGAAGATCGGAGGGGGTCAAAATTTCAGCCAAAAACGACAGTGTTACCCCTTATGTTTTTTTTTTCAGGTCAAAACTTTGACATCCGATATCTCGGCTCTGGAAGGGTCTAGAGCCTCCATTTTTGCGCGCTGGTCGAAGTCATGTGGCCCTCTGTCAGAATCCAGAGTTTCAAGAAGATCGGAGGGGGTCAAAATTTCGGCCAAAAACGACAGTGTTACCCCTTATGTTTTTTTTTTCAGGTCAAAACTTTGACATCCGATATCTCGGCTCTGGAAGGGTCTAGAGCCTCCATTTTTGCGCGCTGGTCGAAGTCATGTGGCCCTCTGTCAGAATCCAGAGTTTCAAGAAGATCGGAGGGGGTCAAAATTTCGGCCAAAAACGACAGTGTTACCCCTTATGTTTTTTTTTCAGGTCAAAACTTTGACATCCGATATCTCCGCTCTGGAAGGGTCTAGAGCCTCCATTTTTGCGCGCTGGTCGAAGTCTCGTGGCCCTCTGTCAGAATCCAGAGTTTCAAGAAGATCGGAGGGGGTCAAAATTTCGGCCAAAAACGACAGTGTTACCCCTTATGTTTTTTTTTCAGGTCAAAACTTTTACATCCGATATCTCGGCTCTGGAAGGGTCTGGAGCCTCCATTTTTGCGCGCTGGTCGAAGTCTTGTGGCCCTCTGTCAGAATCCAGAGTTTCAAGAAGATCTGAGGGGGTCAAAATTTCGGCCAAAAACGACAGTGTTACCCCTTATGTTTTTTTTTCAGGTCAAAACTTTGACATCCGATATCTCGGCTCTGGAAGGGTCTAGAGCCTCCATTTTTGCGCGCTGGTTGAAGTCTCATGGCCCTCTGTCAGAATCCAGAGTTTCAAGAAGATCGGAGGGGGTCAAAATTTCGGCCAAAAACGACAGTGTTACCCCTTATGTTTTTTTTTCAGGTCAAAACTTTGACATCCGATATCTCGGCTCTGGAAGGGTCTAGAGCCTCCATTTTTGCGCGCTGGTCGAAGTCTCGTGGCCCTCTGTCAGAATCCAGAGTTTCAAGAAGATCGGAGGGGGTCAAAATTTCGGCCAAAAACGACAGTGTTACCCCTTATGTTTTTTTTTCAGGTCAAAACTTTGACATCCGATATCTCGGCTCTGGAAGGGTCTAGAGCCTCCATTTTTGCGCGCTGGTCGAAGTCTCGTGGCCCTCTGTCAGAATCCAGAGTTTCAAGAAGATCGGAGGGGGTCAAAATTTCGGCCAAAAAAAAAATGACAGTGTTACCCCTTATGTTTTTTTTTTCTGGTCAAAATTTTGACCTTCGATATCTCGGTTCTGGAAGGGTCTAGAGCCTCCATTTTTGCGCGCTGGTCGAAGTCTCGTGGCCCTCTGTCAGAATCCAGAGTTTGAAGAAGATCGGAGGGGGTCAAAATTTCGGCCAAAAACGACAGTGTTACCCCTTATGTTTTTTTTTCAGGTCAAAACTTTGACATCCGATATCTCGGCTCTGGAAGGGTCTAGAGCCTCCATTTTTGCGCGCTGGTCGAAGTCTCGTGGCCCTCTGTCAGAATCCAGAGTTTCAAGAAGATCGGAGGGGGTCAAAATTTCGGCCAAAAACGACAGTGTTACCCCTTATGTTTTTTTTTTCAGGTCAAAACTTTGACATCCGATATCTCGGCTCTGGAAGGGTCTAGAGCCTCCATTTTTGCGCGCTGGTCGAAGTCATGTGGCCCTCTGTCAGAATCCAGAGTTTCAAGAAGATCGGAGGGGGTCAAAATTTCGGCCAAAAACGACAGTGTTACCCCTTATGTTTTTTTTTCTGGTCAAAATTTTGACCTTTGATATCTCGGTTCTGGAAGGGTCTAGAGCCTCCATTTTTGCGCGCTGGTTGAAGTCTCGTGGCCCTCTGTCAGAATCCAGAGTTTGAAGAAGATCGGAGGGGGTGAAAATTTCGGCCAAAAAAAAAAATGACAGTGTTACCCCTTATGTTTTTTTTTCTGGTCAAAATTTTGATCTTCGATATCTCGGCTCTGGAAGGGTCTAGAGCCTCCATTTTTGCGCGCTGGTTGAAGTCTCGTGGCCCTCTGTCAGAATCCAGAGTTTCAAGAAGATCGGAGGGGGTCAAAATTTCGGCCAAAAAAAAAAATGACAGTGTTACCCCTTATGTTTTTTTTTCTGGTCAAAATTTTGACCTTCGATATCTCGGCTCTAGAAGGGTCTAGAGCCTCCATTTTTGCGCGCTGGTTGAAGTCTCATGGCCCTCTGTCAGAATCCAGAGTTTCAAGAAGATCGGAGGGGGTCAAAATTTCGGCCAAAAACGACAGTGTTACCCCTTATGTTTTTTTTTCAGGTCAAAACTTTGACATCCGATATCTCGGCTCTGGAAGGGTCTAGAGCCTCCATTTTTGCGCGCTGGTCGAAGTCTCGTGGCCCTCTGTCAGAATCCAGAGTTTCAAGAAGATCGGAGGGGGTCAAAATTTCGGCCAAAAACGACAGTGTTACCCCTTATGTTTTTTTTTCAGGTCAAAACTTTGACATCCGATATCTCGGCTCTGGAAGGGTCTAGAGCCTCCATTTTTGCGTGCTGGTCGAAGTCTCGTGGCCCTCTGTCAGAATCCAGAGTTTCAAGAAGATCGGAGGGGGTCAAAATTTCGGCCAAAAAAAAAATGACAGTGTTACCCCTTATGTTTTTTTTTTCTGGTCAAAATTTTGACCTTCGATATCTCGGTTCTGGAAGGGTCTAGAGCCTCCATTTTTGCGCGCTGGTCGAAGTCTCGTGGCCCTCTGTCAGAATCCAGAGTTTGAAGAAGATCGGAGGGGGTCAAAATTTCGGCCAAAAACGACAGTGTTACCCCTTATGTTTTTTTTTTCAGGTCAAAACTTTGACATCCGATATCTCGGCTCTGGAAGGGTCTAGAGCCTCCATTTTTGCGCGCTGGTCGAAGTCTCGTGGCCCTCTGTCAGAATCCAGAGTTTCAAGAAGATCGGAGGGGGTCAAAATTTCGGCCAAAAACGACAGTGTTACCCCTTATGTTTTTTTTTTCAGGTCAAAACTTTGACATCCGATATCTCGGCTCTGGAAGGGTCTAGAGCCTCCATTTTTGCGCGCTGGTCGAAGTCATGTGGCCCTCTGTCAGAATCCAGAGTTTCAAGAAGATCGGAGGGGGTCAAAATTTCGGCCAAAAACGACAGTGTTACCCCTTATGTTTTTTTTTCTGGTCAAAATTTTGACCTTTGATATCTCGGTTCTGGAAGGGTCTAGAGCCTCCATTTTTGCGCGCTGGTTGAAGTCTCGTGGCCCTCTGTCAGAATCCAGAGTTTGAAGAAGATCGGAGGGGGTGAAAATTTCGGCCAAAAAAAAAAATGACAGTGTTACCCCTTATGTTTTTTTTTCTGGTCAAAATTTTGATCTTCGATATCTCGGCTCTGGAAGGGTCTAGAGCCTCCATTTTTGCGCGCTGGTTGAAGTCTCGTGGCCCTCTGTCAGAATCCAGAGTTTCAAGAAGATTGGAGGGGGTCAAAATTTCGGCCAAAAAAAAAAATGACAGTGTTACCCCTTATGTTTTTTTTCAGGTCAAAACTTTGACATCCGATATCTCGGCTCTGGAATGGTCTAGAGCCTCCATTTTTGCGCGCTGGTCAAAGTCTCGTGGCCCTCTGTCAGAATCCAGAGTTTCAAGAAGATCGGAGGGGGTCAAAATTTCGGCCAAAAACGACAGTGTTACCCCTTATGTTTTTTTTTTCAGGTTAAAACTTTGACATCCGATATCTCGGCTCTGGAAGGGTCTAGAGCCTCCATTTTGCGCGCTGGTCGAAGTCTCGTGGCCCTCTGTCAGAATCCAGAGTTTCAAGAAGATCGGAGGGGGTCAAAATTTCGGCCAAAAACGACAGTGTTACCCCTTATGTTTTTTTTTTCAGGTCAAAACTTTGACATCCGATATCTCGGCTCTGGAAGGGTCTAGAGCCTCCATTTTTGCGCGCTGGTCGAAGTCTCGTGGCCCTCTGTCAGAATCCAGAGTTTCAAGAAGATCGGAGGGGGTCAAAATTTCGGCCAAAAACGACAGTGTTACCCCTTATGTTTTTTTTTTCAGGTCAAAACTTTGACATCCGATATCTCGGCTCTGGAAGGGTCTAGAGCCTCCATTTTTGCGCGCTGGTCGAAGTCTCGTGGCCCTCTGTCAGAATCCAGAGTTTCAAGAAGATCGGAGGGGGTCAAAATTTCGGCCAAAAACGACAGTGTTACCCCTTATGTTTTTTTTCAGGTCAAAACTTTGACATCCGATATCTCCGCTCTGGAAGGGTCTAGAGCCTCCATTTTTGCGCGCTGGTCGAAGTCTTGTGGCCCTCTGTCAGAATCCAGAGTTTCAAGAAGATCGGAGGGGGTCAAAATTTCGGCCAAAAACGACAGTGTTACCCCTTATGTTTTTTTTTTCAGGTCAAAACTTTGACATCCGATATCTCGGCTCTGGAAGGGTCTAGAGCCTCCATTTTTGCGCGCTGGTCGAAGTCTCGTGGCCCTCTGTCAGAATCCAGAGTTTCAAGAAGATCGGAGGGGGTCAAAATTTCGGCCAAAAACGACAGTGTTACCCCTTATGTTTTTTTTTTCAGGTCAAAACTTTGACATCCGATATCTCGGCTCTGGAAGGGTCTAGAGCCTCCATTTTTGCGCGCTGGTCGAAGTCTCGTGGCCCTCTGTCAGAATCCAGAGTTTCAAGAAGATCGGAGGGGGTCAAAATTTCGGCCAAAAACGACAGTGTTACCCCTTATGTTTTTTTTTTCAGGTCAAAACTTTGACATCCGATATCTCCGCTCTGGAAGGGTCTAGAGCCTCCATTTTTGCGCGCTGGTCGAAGTCTCGTGGCCCTCTGTCAGAATCCAGAGTTTCAAGAAGATCGGAGGGGGTCAAAATTTCGGCCAAAAACGACAGTGTTACCCCTTATGTTTTTTTTTTCAGGTCAAAACTTTGACATCCGATATCTCGGCTCTGGAAGGGTCTAGAGCCTCCATTTTTGCGCGCTGGTCGAAGTCTCGTGGCCCTCTGTCAGAATCCAGAGTTTCAAGAAGATCGGAGGGGGTCAAAATTTCGGCCAAAAACGACAGTGTTACCCCTTATGTTTTTTTTTCAGGTCAAAACTTTGACATCCGATATCTCGGCTCTGGAAGGGTCTAGAGCCTCCATTTTTGCGCGCTGGTCGAAGTCTCGTGGCCCTCTGTCAGAATCCAGAGTTTCAAGAAGATCGGAGGGGGTCAAAATTTCGGCCAAAAACGACAGTGTTACCCCTTATGTTTTTTTTTCAGGTCAAAACTTTTACATCCGATATCTCGGCTCTGGAAGGGTCTGGAGCCTCCATTTTTGCGCGCTGGTCGAAGTCTTGTGGCCCTCTGTCAGAATCCAGAGTTTCAAGAAGATCTGAGGGGGTCAAAATTTCGGCCAAAAACGACAGTGTTACCCCTTATGTTTTTTTTTCAGGTCAAAACTTTGACATCCGATATCTCGGCTCTGGAAGGGTCTAGAGCCTCCATTTTTGCGCGCTGGTTGAAGTCTCATGGCCCTCTGTCAGAATCCAGAGTTTCAAGAAGATCGGAGGGGGTCAAAATTTCGGCCAAAAACGACAGTGTTACCCCTTATGTTTTTTTTTCAGGTCAAAACTTTGACATCCGATATCTCGGCTCTGGAAGGGTCTAGAGCCTCCATTTTTGCGCGCTGGTCGAAGTCTCGTGGCCCTCTGTCAGAATCCAGAGTTTCAAGAAGATCGGAGGGGGTCAAAATTTCGGCCAAAAACGACAGTGTTACCCCTTATGTTTTTTTTTCAGGTCAAAACTTTGACATCCGATATCTCGGCTCTGGAAGGGTCTAGAGCCTCCATTTTTGCGCGCTGGTCGAAGTCTCGTGGCCCTCTGTCAGAATCCAGAGTTTCAAGAAGATCGGAGGGGGTCAAAATTTCGGCCAAAAAAAAAAATGACAGTGTTACCCCTTATGTTTTTTTTTTCTGGTCAAAATTTTGACCTTCGATATCTCGGTTCTGGAAGGGTCTAGAGCCTCCATTTTTGCGCGCTGGTCGAAGTCTCGTGGCCCTCTGTCAGAATCCAGAGTTTGAAGAAGATCGGAGGGGATCAAAATTTCGGCCAAAAAAAAAAAATGACAGTGTTACCCCTTATGTTTTTTTTTCTGGTCAAAATTTTGATCTTCGATATCTCGGCTCTGGAAGGGTCTAGAGCCTCCATTTTTGCGCGCTGGTTGAAGTCTCGTGGCCCTCTGTCAGAATCCAGAGTTTCAAGAAGATCGGAGGGGGTCAAAATTTCGGCCAAAAACGACAGTGTTACCCCTTATGTTTTTTTTTTCAGGTCAAAACTTTGACATCCGATATCTCCGCTCTGGAAGGGTCTAGAGCCTCCATTTTTGCGCGCTGGTCGAAGTCTCGTGGCCCTCTGTCAGAATCCAGAGTTTCAAGAAGATCGGAGGGGGTCAAAATTTCGGCCAAAAACGACAGTGTTACCCCTTATGTTTTTTTTTTTCAGGTCAAAACTTTGACATCCGATATCTCGGCTCTGGAAGGGTCTAGAGCCTCCATTTTTGCGCGCTGGTCGAAGTCATGTGGCCCTCTGTCAGAATCCAGAGTTTCAAGAAGATCGGAGGGGGTCAAAATTTCGGCCAAAAACGACAGTGTTACCCCTTATGTTTTTTTTTCAGGTCAAAACTTTGACATCCGATAATCTCCGCTCTGGAAGGGTCTAGAGCCTCCATTTTTGCGCGCTGGTCGAAGTCTCGTGGCCCTCTGTCAGAATCCAGAGTTTCAAGAAGATCGGAGGGGGGTCAAAATTTCGGCCAAAAACGACAGTGTTACCCCTTATGTTTTTTTTTCAGGTCAAAACTTTGACATCCGATATCTCGGCTCTGGAAGGGTCTAGAGCCTCCATTTTTGCGCGCTGGTCGAAGTCTCGTGGCCCTCTGTCAGAATCCAGAGTTTCAAGAAGATCGGAGGGGGTCAAAATTTCGGCCAAAAACGACAGTGTTACCCTTATGTTTTTTTTTCAGGTCAAAACTTTTACATCCGATATCTCGGCTCTGGAAGGGTCTGGAGCCTCCATTTTTGCGCGCTGGTCGAAGTCTTGTGGCCCTCTGTCAGAATCCAGAGTTTCAAGAAGATCTGAGGGGGTCAAAATTTCGGCCAAAAACGACAGTGTTACCCCTTATGTTTTTTTTTCAGGTCAAAACTTTGACATCCGATATCTCGGCTCTGGAAGGGTCTTAGAGCCTCCATTTTTGCGCGCTGGTTGAAGTCTCATGGCCCTCTGTCAGAATCCAGAGTTTCAAGAAGATCGGAGGGGGTCAAAATTTCAGCCAAAAACGACAGTGTTACCCCTTATGTTTTTTTTTTCAGGTCAAAACTTTGACATCCGATATCTCGGCTCTGGAAGGGTCTAGAGCCTCCATTTTTGCGCGCTGGTCGAAGTCTCGTGGCCCTCTGTCAGAATCCAGAGTTTCAAGAAGATCGGAGGGGGTCAAAATTTCGGCCAAAAACGACAGTGTTACCCCTTATGTTTTTTTTTCAGGTCAAAACTTTGACATCCGATATCTCGGCTCTGGAAGGGTCTAGAGCCTCCATTTTTGCGCGGTGGTCGAAGTCTCGTGGCCCTCTGTCAGAATCCAGAGTTTCAAGAAGATCGGAGGGGGTCAAAATTTCGGCCAAAAACGACAGTGTTACCCCTTATGGTTTTTTTTTCAGGTCAAAACTTTGACATCCGATATCTCGGCTCTGGAAGGGTCTAGAGCCTCCATTTTTGCGCGCTGGTCGAAGTCTCGTGGCCCTCTGTCAGAATCCAGAGTTTCAAGAAGATCGGAGGGGGTCAAAATTTCGGCCAAAAACGACAGTGTTACCCCTTATGTTTTTTTTTTCAGGTCAAAACTTTGACATCCGATATCTCGGCTCTGGAAGGGTCTAGAGCCTCCATTTTTGCGCGCTGGTCGAAGTCTCGTGGCCCTCTGTCAGAATCCAGAGTTTCAAGAAGATCGGAGGGGGTCAAAATTTCGGCCAAAAACGACAGTGTTACCCCTTATGTTTTTTTTTCAGGTCAAAACTTTGACATCCGATATCTCGGCTCTGGAAGGGTCTAGAGCCTCCATTTTTGCGCGCTGGTCGAAGTCATGTGGCCCTCTGTCAGAATCCAGAGTTTCAAGAAGATCGGAGGGGGTCAAAATTTCGGCCAAAAACGACAGTGTTACCCCTTATGTTTTTTTTTCAGGTCAAAACTTTTACATCCGATATCTCGGCTCTGGAAGGGTCTGGAGCCTCCATTTTTGCGCGCTGGTCGAAGTCTTGTGGCCCTCTGTCAGAATCCAGAGTTTCAAGAAGATCTGAGGGGGTCAAAATTTCGGCCAAAAACGACAGTGTTACCCCTTATGTTTTTTTTTCAGGTCAAAACTTTGACATCCGATATCTCGGCTCTGGAAGGGTCTAGAGCCTCCATTTTTGCGCGCTGGTTGAAGTCTCATGGCCCTCTGTCAGAATCCAGAGTTTCAAGAAGATCGGAGGGGGTCAAAATTTCGGCCAAAAACGACAGTGTTACCCCTTATGTTTTTTTTTCAGGTCAAAACTTTGACATCCGATATCTCGGCTCTGGAAGGGTCTAGAGCCTCCATTTTTGCGCGCTGGTCGAAGTCTCGTGGCCCTCTGTCAGAATCCAGAGTTTCAAGAAGATCGGAGGGGGTCAAAATTTCGGCCAAAAACGACAGTGTTACCCCTTATGTTTTTTTTTCAGGTCAAAACTTTGACATCCGATATCTCGGCTCTGGAAGGGTCTAGAGCCTCCATTTTTGCGCGCTGGTCGAAGTCTCGTGGCCCTCTGTCAGAATCCAGAGTTTCAAGAAGATCGGAGGGGGTCAAAATTTCGGCCAAAAACGACAGTGTTACCCCTTATGTTTTTTTTTCAGGTCAAAACTTTGACATCCGATATCTCGGCTCTGGAAGGGTCTAGAGCCTCCATTTTTGCGCGCTGGTCGAAGTCTCGTGGCCCTCTGTCAGAATCCAGAGT
Source organism: Cyprinella venusta (assembly GCA_038021265.1). NCBI lineage: Eukaryota > Metazoa > Chordata > Actinopteri > Cypriniformes > Leuciscidae > Cyprinella > Cyprinella venusta. The sequence continues at coordinate 24,449,077 of CM075877.1, forward strand.
TTCAAGAAGATCGGAGGGGGTCAAAATTTCGGCCAAAAACGACAGTGTTACCCCTTATGTTTTTTTTTCAGGTCAAAACTTTTACATCCGATATCTCGGCTCTGGAAGGGTCTGGAGCCTCCATTTTTGCGCGCTGGTCGAAGTCTTGTGGCCCTCTGTCAGAATCCAGAGTTTCAAGAAGATCTGAGGGGGTCAAAATTTCGGCCAAAAACGACAGTGTTACCCCTTATGTTTTTTTTTTCAGGTCAAAACTTTGACATCCGATATCTCGGCTCTGGAAGGGTCTAGAGCCTCCATTTTTGCGCGCTGGTTGAAGTCTCATGGCCCTCTGTCAGAATCCAGAGTTTCAAGAAGATCGGAGGGGGTCAAAATTTCGGCCAAAAACGACAGTGTTACCCCTTATGTTTTTTTTTCAGGTCAAAACTTTGACATCCGATATCTCGGCTCTGGAAGGGTCTAGAGCCTCCATTTTTGCGCGCTGGTCGAAGTCTCGTGGCCCTCTGTCAGAATCCAGAGTTTCAAGAAGATCGGAGGGGGTCAAAATTTCGGCCAAAAACGACAGTGTTACCCCTTATGTTTTTTTTTTCAGGTCAAAACTTTGACATCCGATATCTCGGCTCTGGAAGGGTCTAGAGCCTCCATTTTTGCGCGCTGGTCGAAGTCTCGTGGCCCTCTGTCAGAATCCAGAGTTTCAAGAAGATCGGAGGGGGTCAAAATTTCGGCCAAAAACGACAGTGTTACCCCTTATGGTTTTTTTTCAGGTCAAAACTTTGACATCCGATATCTCGGCTCTGGAAGGGTCTAGAGCCTCCATTTTTGCGCGCTGGTCGAAGTCTCGTGGCCCTCTGTCAGAATCCAGAGTTTCAAGAAGATCGGAGGGGGTCAAAATTTCGGCCAAAAACGACAGTGTTACCCCTTATGTTTTTTTTTTCAGGTCAAAACTTTGACATCCGATATCTCGGCTCTGGAAGGGTCTAGAGCCTCCATTTTTGCGCGCTGGTCGAAGTCTCGTGGCCCTCTGTCAGAATCCAGAGTTTCAAGAAGATCGGAGGGGGTCAAAATTTCGGCCAAAAACGACAGTGTTACCCCTTATGTTTTTTTTTTCAGGTCAAAACTTTGACATCCGATATCTCGGCTCTGGAAGGGTCTAGAGCCTCCATTTTTGCGCGCTGGTCGAAGTCATGTGGCCCTCTGTCAGAATCCAGAGTTTCAAGAAGATCGGAGGGGGTCAAAATTTCGGCCAAAAACGACAGTGTTACCCCTTATGTTTTTTTTTCAGGTCAAAACTTTTACATCCGATATCTCGGCTCTGGAAGGGTCTGGAGCCTCCATTTTTGCGCGCTGGTCGAAGTCTTGTGGCCCTCTGTCAGAATCCAGAGTTTCAAGAAGATCTGAGGGGGTCAAAATTTCGGCCAAAAACGACAGTGTTACCCCTTATGTTTTTTTTTCAGGTCAAAACTTTGACATCCGATATCTCGGCTCTGGAAGGGTCTAGAGCCTCCATTTTTGCGCGCTGGTCGAAGTCTCGTGGCCCTCTGTCAGAATCCAGAGTTTCAAGAAGATCGGAGGGGGTCAAAATTTCGGCCAAAAACGACAGTGTTACCCCTTATGTTTTTTTTTTAGGTCAAAACTTTGACATCCGATATCTCGGCTCTGGAAGGGTCTAGAGCCTCCATTTTTGCGCGCTGGTCGAAGTCTCGTGGCCCTCTGTCAGAATCCAGAGTTTCAAGAAGATCGGAGGGGGTCAAAATTTCGGCCAAAAACGACAGTGTTACCCCTTATGTTTTTTTTTCAGGTCAAAACTTTTACATCCGATATCTCGGCTCTGGAAGGGTCTGGAGCCTCCATTTTTGCGCGCTGGTCGAAGTCTTGTGGCCCTCTGTCAGAATCCAGAGTTTCAAGAAGATCTGAGGGGGTCAAAATTTCGGCCAAAAACGACAGTGTTACCCCTTATGTTTTTTTTTCAGGTCAAAACTTTGACATCCGATATCTCGGCTCTGGAAGGGTCTAGAGCCTCCATTTTTGCGCGCTGGTTGAAGTCTCATGGCCCTCTGTCAGAATCCAGAGTTTCAAGAAGATCGGAGGGGGTCAAAATTTCGGCCAAAAACGACAGTGTTACCCCTTATGTTTTTTTTTCAGGTCAAAACTTTGACATCCGATATCTCGGCTCTGGAAGGGTCTAGAGCCTCCATTTTTGCGCGCTGGTCGAAGTCTCGTGGCCCTCTGTCAGAATCCAGAGTTTCAAGAAGATCGGAGGGGGTCAAAATTTCGGCCAAAAACGACAGTGTTACCCCTTATGTTTTTTTTTCAGGTCAAAACTTTGACATCCGATATCTCGGCTCTGGAAGGGTCTAGAGCCTCCATTTTTGCGCGCTGGTCGAAGTCTCGTGGCCCTCTGTCAGAATCCAGAGTTTCAAGAAGATCGGAGGGGGTCAAAATTTCGGCCAAAAAAAAAATGACAGTGTTACCCCTTATGTTTTTTTTTTCTGGTCAAAATTTTGACCTTCGATATCTCGGTTCTGGAAGGGTCTAGAGCCTCCATTTTTGCGCGCTGGTCGAAGTCTCGTGGCCCTCTGTCAGAATCCAGAGTTTGAAGAAGATCGGAGGGGATCAAAATTTCGGCCAAAAAAAAAAAATGACAGTGTTACCCCTTATGTTTTTTTTTCTGGTCAAAATTTTGATCTTCGATATCTCGGCTCTGGAAGGGTCTAGAGCCTCCATTTTTGCGCGCTGGTTGAAGTCTCGTGGCCCTCTGTCAGAATCCAGAGTTTCAAGAAGATCGGAGGGGGTCAAAATTTCGGCCAAAAACGACAGTGTTACCCCTTATGTTTTTTTTTTCAGGTCAAAACTTTGACATCCGATATCTCCGCTCTGGAAGGGTCTAGAGCCTCCATTTTTGCGCGCTGGTCGAAGTCTCGTGGCCCTCTGTCAGAATCCAGAGTTTCAAGAAGATCGGAGGGGGTCAAAATTTCGGCCAAAAACGACAGTGTTACCCCTTATGGTTTTTTTTCAGGTCAAAACTTTGACATCCGATATCTCGGCTCTGGAAGGGTCTAGAGCCTCCATTTTTGCGCGCTGGTCGAAGTCTCGTGGCCCTCTGTCAGAATCCAGAGTTTCAAGAAGATCGGAGGGGGTCAAAATTTCGGCCAAAAACGACAGTGTTACCCCTTATGTTTTTTTTTTTCAGGTCAAAACTTTGACATCCGATATCTCGGCTCTGGAAGGGTCTAGAGCCTCCATTTTTGCGCGCTGGTCGAAGTCATGTGGCCCTCTGTCAGAATCCAGAGTTTCAAGAAGATCGGAGGGGGTCAAAATTTCGGCCAAAAACGACAGTGTTACCCCTTATGTTTTTTTTTCAGGTCAAAACTTTGACATCCGATATCTCCGCTCTGGAAGGGTCTAGAGCCTCCATTTTTGCGCGCTGGTCGAAGTCTCGTGGCCCTCTGTCAGAATCCAGAGTTTCAAGAAGATCGGAGGGGGTCAAAATTTCGGCCAAAAACGACAGTGTTACCCCTTATGTTTTTTTTTCAGGTCAAAACTTTGACATCCGATATCTCGGCTCTGGAAGGGTCTAGAGCCTCCATTTTTGCGCGCTGGTCGAAGTCTCGTGGCCCTCTGTCAGAATCCAGAGTTTCAAGAAGATCGGAGGGGGTCAAAATTTCGGCCAAAAACGACAGTGTTACCCCTTATGTTTTTTTTTCAGGTCAAAACTTTTACATCCGATATCTCGGCTCTGGAAGGGTCTGGAGCCTCCATTTTTGCGCGCTGGTCGAAGTCTTGTGGCCCTCTGTCAGAATCCAGAGTTTCAAGAAGATCTGAGGGGGTCAAAATTTCGGCCAAAAACGACAGTGTTACCCCTTATGTTTTTTTTTCAGGTCAAAACTTTGACATCCGATATCTCGGCTCTGGAAGGGTCTAGAGCCTCCATTTTTGCGCGCTGGTTGAAGTCTCATGGCCCTCTGTCAGAATCCAGAGTTTCAAGAAGATCGGAGGGGGTCAAAATTTCAGCCAAAAACGACAGTGTTACCCCTTATGTTTTTTTTTCAGGTCAAAACTTTGACATCCGATATCTCGGCTCTGGAAGGGTCTAGAGCCTCCATTTTTGCGCGCTGGTCGAAGTCTCGTGGCCCTCTGTCAGAATCCAGAGTTTCAAGAAGATCGGAGGGGGTCAAAATTTCGGCCAAAAACGACAGTGTTACCCCTTATGTTTTTTTTTCAGGTCAAAACTTTGACATCCGATATCTCGGCTCTGGAAGGGTCTAGAGCCTCCATTTTTGCGCGCTGGTCGAAGTCTCGTGGCCCTCTGTCAGAATCCAGAGTTTCAAGAAGATCGGAGGGGGTCAAAATTTCGGCCAAAAACGACAGTGTTACCCCTTATGGTTTTTTTTCAGGTCAAAACTTTGACATCCGATATCTCGGCTCTGGAAGGGTCTAGAGCCTCCATTTTTGCGCGCTGGTCGAAGTCTCGTGGCCCTCTGTCAGAATCCAGAGTTTCAAGAAGATCGGAGGGGGTCAAAATTTCGGCCAAAAACGACAGTGTTACCCCTTATGTTTTTTTTTTCAGGTCAAAACTTTGACATCCGATATCTCGGCTCTGGAAGGGTCTAGAGCCTCCATTTTTGCGCGCTGGTCGAAGTCTCGTGGCCCTCTGTCAGAATCCAGAGTTTCAAGAAGATCGGAGGGGGTCAAAATTTCGGCCAAAAACGACAGTGTTACCCCTTATGTTTTTTTTTCAGGTCAAAACTTTGACATCCGATATCTCGGCTCTGGAAGGGTCTAGAGCCTCCATTTTTGCGCGCTGGTCGAAGTCATGTGGCCCTCTGTCAGAATCCAGAGTTTCAAGAAGATCGGAGGGGGTCAAAATTTCGGCCAAAAACGACAGTGTTACCCCTTATGTTTTTTTTTCAGGTCAAAACTTTTACATCCGATATCTCGGCTCTGGAAGGGTCTGGAGCCTCCATTTTTGCGCGCTGGTCGAAGTCTTGTGGCCCTCTGTCAGAATCCAGAGTTTCAAGAAGATCTGAGGGGGTCAAAATTTCGGCCAAAAACGACAGTGTTACCCCTTATGTTTTTTTTTCAGGTCAAAACTTTGACATCCGATATCTCGGCTCTGGAAGGGTCTAGAGCCTCCATTTTTGCGCGCTGGTTGAAGTCTCATGGCCCTCTGTCAGAATCCAGAGTTTCAAGAAGATCGGAGGAGGTCAAAATTTCGGCCAAAAACGACAGTGTTACCCCTTATGTTTTTTTTTCAGGTCAAAACTTTGACATCCGATATCTCGGCTCTGGAAGGGTCTAGAGCCTCCATTTTTGCGCGCTGGTCGAAGTCTCGTGGCCCTCTGTCAGAATCCAGAGTTTCAAGAAGATCGGAGGGGGTCAAAATTTCGGCCAAAAACGACAGTGTTACCCCTTATGTTTTTTTTTCAGGTCAAAACTTTGACATCCGATATCTCGGCTCTGGAAGGGTCTAGAGCCTCCATTTTTGCGCGCTGGTCGAAGTCTCGTGGCCCTCTGTCAGAATCCAGAGTTTCAAGAAGATCGGAGGGGGTCAAAATTTCGGCCAAAAACGACAGTGTTACCCCTTATGTTTTTTTTTCAGGTCAAAACTTTGACATCCGATATCTCGGCTCTGGAAGGGTCTAGAGCCTCCATTTTTGCGCGCTGGTCGAAGTCTCGTGGCCCTCTGTCAGAATCCAGAGTTTCAAGAAGATCGGAGGGGGTCAAAATTTCGGCCAAAAACGACAGTGTTACCCCTTATGTTTTTTTTTCAGGTCAAAACTTTTACATCCGATATCTCGGCTCTGGAAGGGTCTGGAGCCTCCATTTTTGCGCGCTGGTCGAAGTCTTGTGGCCCTCTGTCAGAATCCAGAGTTTCAAGAAGATCTGAGGGGGTCAAAATTTCGGCCAAAAACGACAGTGTTACCCCTTATGTTTTTTTTTCAGGTCAAAACTTTGACATCCGATATCTCGGCTCTGGAAGGGTCTAGAGCCTCCATTTTTGCGCGCTGGTTGAAGTCTCATGGCCCTCTGTCAGAATCCAGAGTTTCAAGAAGATCGGAGGGGGTCAAAATTTCGGCCAAAAACGACAGTGTTACCCCTTATGTTTTTTTTTCAGGTCAAAACTTTGACATCCGATATCTCGGCTCTGGAAGGGTCTAGAGCCTCCATTTTTGCGCGCTGGTCGAAGTCTCGTGGCCCTCTGTCAGAATCCAGAGTTTCAAGAAGATCGGAGGGGGTCAAAATTTCGGCCAAAAACGACAGTGTTACCCCTTATGTTTTTTTTTCAGGTCAAAACTTTGACATCCGATATCTCGGCTCTGGAAGGGTCTAGAGCCTCCATTTTTGCGCGCTGGTCGAAGTCTCGTGGCCCTCTGTCAGAATCCAGAGTTTCAAGAAGATCGGAGGGGGTCAAAATTTCGGCCAAAAACGACAGTGTTACCCCTTATGGTTTTTTTTCAGGTCAAAACTTTGACATCCGATATCTCGGCTCTGGAAGGGTCTAGAGCCTCCATTTTTGCGCGCTGGTCGAAGTCTCGTGGCCCTCTGTCAGAATCCAGAGTTTCAAGAAGATCGGAGGGGGTCAAAATTTCGGCCAAAAACGACAGTGTTACCCCTTATGTTTTTTTTTTCAGGTCAAAACTTTGACATCCGATATCTCGGCTCTGGAAGGGTCTAGAGCCTCCATTTTTGCGCGCTGGTCGAAGTCTCGTGGCCCTCTGTCAGAATCCAGAGTTTCAAGAAGATCGGAGGGGGTCAAAATTTCGGCCAAAAACGACAGTGTTACCCCTTATGTTTTTTTTTTCAGGTCAAAACTTTGACATCCGATATCTCGGCTCTGGAAGGGTCTAGAGCCTCCATTTTTGCGCGCTGGTCGAAGTCATGTGGCCCTCTGTCAGAATCCAGAGTTTCAAGAAGATCGGAGGGGGTCAAAATTTCGGCCAAAAACGACAGTGTTACCCCTTATGTTTTTTTTTCAGGTCAAAACTTTTACATCCGATATCTCGGCTCTGGAAGGGTCTGGAGCCTCCATTTTTGCGCGCTGGTCGAAGTCTTGTGGCCCTCTGTCAGAATCCAGAGTTTCAAGAAGATCTGAGGGGGTCAAAATTTCGGCCAAAAACGACAGTGTTACCCCTTATGTTTTTTTTTCAGGTCAAAACTTTGACATCCGATATCTCGGCTCTGGAAGGGTCTAGAGCCTCCATTTTTGCGCGCTGGTTGAAGTCTCATGGCCCTCTGTCAGAATCCAGAGTTTCAAGAAGATCGGAGGGGGTCAAAATTTCGGCCAAAAACGACAGTGTTACCCCTTATGTTTTTTTTTCAGGTCAAAACTTTGACATCCGATATCTCGGCTCTGGAAGGGTCTAGAGCCTCCATTTTTGCGCGCTGGTCGAAGTCTCATGGCCCTCTGTCAGAATCCAGAGTTTCAAGAAGATCGGAGGGGGTCAAAATTTCGGCCAAAAACGACAGTGTTACCCCTTATGTTTTTTTTTCAGGTCAAAACTTTGACATCCGATATCTCGGCTCTGGAAGGGTCTAGAGCCTCCATTTTTGCGCGCTGGTCGAAGTCTCGTGGCCCTCTGTCAGAATCCAGAGTTTCAAGAAGATCGGAGGGGGTCAAAATTTCGGCCAAAAACGACAGTGTTACCCCTTATGTTTTTTTTTCAGGTCAAAACTTTGACATCCGATATCTCGGCTCTGGAAGGGTCTAGAGCCTCCATTTTTGCGCGCTGGTCGAAGTCTCGTGGCCCTCTGTCAGAATCCAGAGTTTCAAGAAGATCGGAGGGGGTCAAAATTTCGGCCAAAAACGACAGTGTTACCCCTTATGTTTTTTTTCAGGTCAAAACTTTGACATCCGATATCTCGGCTCTGGAAGGGTCTAGAGCCTCCATTTTTGCGCGCTGGTCGAAGTCTCGTGGCCCTCTGTCAGAATCCAGAGTTTCAAGAAGATCGGAGGGGGTCAAAATTTCGGCCAAAAACGACAGTGTTACCCCTTATGTTTTTTTTTCAGGTCAAAACTTTGACATCCGATATCTCGGCTCTGGAAGGGTCTAGAGCCTCCATTTTTGCGCGCTGGTCGAAGTCTCGTGGCCCTCTGTCAGAATCCAGAGTTTCAAGAAGATCGGAGGGGGTCAAAATTTCGGCCAAAAACGACAGTGTTACCCCTTATGTTTTTTTTTTCAGGTCAAAACTTTCACATCCGATATCTCGGCTCTGGAAGGGTCTAGAGCCTCCATTTTTGCGCGCTGGTCGAAGTCTCGTGGCCCTCTGTCAGAATCCAGAGTTTCAAGAAGATCGGAGGGGGTCAAAATTTCGGCCAAAAACGACAGTGTTACCCCTTATGTTTTTTTTTTCAGGTCAAAACTTTGACATCCGATATCTCGGCTCTGGAAGGGTCTAGAGCCTCCATTTTTTGCGCGCTGGTCGAAGTCTCGTGGCCCTCTGTCAGAATCCAGAGTTTCAAGAAGATCGGAGGGGGTCAAAATTTCGGCCAAAAACGACAGTGTTACCCCTTATGTTTTTTTTTTCAGGTCAAAACTTTGACATCCGATATCTCGGCTCTGGAAGGGACCTAGAGCCTCCATTTTTGCGCGCTGGTCGAAGTCTCGTGGGCCCTCTGTCAGAATCCAGAGTTTCAAGAAGATCGGAGGGGGTCAAAATTTCGGCCAAAAACGACAGTGTTACCCCTTATGTTTTTTTTTTTCAGGTCAAAACTTTGACATCCGATATCTCCGCTCTGGAAGGGTCTAGAGCCTCCATTTTTTGCGCGCTGGTCGAAGTCTCGTGGCCCTCTGTCAGAATCCAGAGTTTCAAGAAGATCGGAGGGGGTCAAAATTTCGGCCAAAAACGACAGTGTTACCCCTTATGTTTTTTTTTTCAGGTCAAAACTTTGACATCCGATATCTCGGCTCTGGAAGGGTCTAGAGCCTCCATTTTTGCGCGCTGGTCGAAGTCTCGTGGCCCTCTGTCAGAATCCAGAGTTTCAAGAAGATCGGAGGGGGTCAAAATTTCGGCCAAAAACGACAGTGTTTACCCCTTATGTTTTTTTTTTCAGGTCAAAACTTTGACATCCGATATCTCGGCTCTGGAAGGGTCTAGAGCCTCCATTTTTGCGCGCTGGTCGAAGTCTCGTGGCCCTCTGTCAGAATCCAGAGTTTCAAGAAGATCGGAGGGGGTCAAAATTTCGGCCAAAAACGACAGTGTTACCCCTTATGTTTTTTTTTTCAGGTCAAAACTTTTACATCCGATATCTCGGCTCTGGAAGGGTCTGGAGCCTCCATTTTTGCGCGCTGGTCCGAAGTCTCGTGGCCCTCTGTCAGAATCCAGAGTTTCAAGAAGATCGGAGGGGGTCAAAATTTCGGCCAAAAACGACAGTGTTACCCCTTATGGTTTTTTTTTCAGGTCAAAACTTTGACATCCGATATCTCGGCTCTGGAAGGGTCTAGAGCCTCCATTTTTGCGCGCTGGTCGAAGTCTCGTGGCCCTCTGTCAGAATCCAGAGTTTCAAGAAGATCGGAGGGGGTCAAAATTTCGGCCAAAAACGACAGTGTTACCCCTTATGTTTTTTTTTTCAGGTCAAAACTTTGACATCCGATATCTCGGCTCTGGAAGGGTCTAGAGCCTCCATTTTTGCGCGCTGGTCGAAGTCTCGTGGCCCTCTGTCAGAATCCAGAGTTTCAAGAAGATCGGAGGGGGTCAAAATTTCGGCCAAAAACGACAGTGTTACCCCTTATGTTTTTTTTTTCAGGTCAAAACTTTGACATCCGATATCTCGGCTCTGGAAGGGTCTAGAGCCTCCATTTTTGCGCGCTGGTCGAAGTCATGTGGCCCTCTGTCAGAATCCAGAGTTTCAAGAAGATCGGAGGGGGTCAAAATTTCGGCCAAAAACGACAGTGTTACCCCTTATGTTTTTTTTTCAGGTCAAAACTTTGACATCCGATATCTCCGCTCTGGAAGGGTCTAGAGCCTCCATTTTTGCGCGCTGGTCGAAGTCTCGTGGCCCTCTGTCAGAATCCAGAGTTTCAAGAAGATCGGAGGGGGTCAAAATTTCGGCCAAAAACGACAGTGTTACCCCTTATGTTTTTTTTTCAGGTCAAAACTTTGACATCCGATATCTCGGCTCTGGAAGGGTCTAGAGCCTCCATTTTTGCGCGCTGGTCGAAGTCTCGTGGCCCTCTGTCAGAATCCAGAGTTTCAAGAAGATCGGAGGGGGTCAAAATTTCGGCCAAAAACGACAGTGTTACCCCTTATGTTTTTTTTTCAGGTCAAAACTTTTACATCCGATATCTCGGCTCTGGAAGGGTCTGGAGCCTCCATTTTTGCGCGCTGGTCGAAGTCTTGTGGCCCTCTGTCAGAATCCAGAGTTTCAAGAAGATCTGAGGGGGTCAAAATTTCGGCCAAAAACGACAGTGTTACCCCTTATGTTTTTTTTTCAGGTCAAAACTTTGACATCCGATATCTCGGCTCTGGAAGGGTCTAGAGCCTCCATTTTTGCGCGCTGGTTGAAGTCTCATGGCCCTCTGTCAGAATCCAGAGTTTCAAGAAGATCGGAGGGGGTCAAAATTTCGGCCAAAAACGACAGTGTTACCCCTTATGTTTTTTTTTTCAGGTCAAAACTTTGACATCCGATATCTCGGCTCTGGAAGGGTCTAGAGCCTCCATTTTTGCGCGCTGGTCGAAGTCTCGTGGCCCTCTGTCAGAATCCAGAGTTTCAAGAAGATCGGAGGGGGTCAAAATTTCGGCCAAAAAAAAAAATGACAGTGTTACCCCTTATGTTTTTTTTTTCTGGTCAAAATTTTGACCTTCGATATCTCGGTTCTGGAAGGGTCTAGAGCCTCCATTTTTGCGCGCTGGTCGAAGTCTCGTGGCCCTCTGTCAGAATCCAGAGTTTGAAGAAGATCGGAGGGGGTCAAAATTTCGGCCAAAAAAAAAAAAATGACAGTGTTACCCCTTATGTTTTTTTTTCTGGTCAAAATTTTGATCTTCGATATCTCGGCTCTGGAAGGGTCTAGAGCCTCCATTTTTGCGCGCTGGTTGAAGTCTCGTGGCCCTCTGTCAGAATCCAGAGTTTCAAGAAGATCGGAGGGGGTCAAAATTTCGGCCAAAAAAAAAAAATGACAGTGTTACCCCTTATGTTTTTTTTTCTGGTCAAAATTTTGACCTTCGATATCTCGGTTCTGGAAGGGTCTAGAGCCTCCATTTTTGCGCGCTGGTTGAAGTCTTGTGGCCCTCTGTCAGAATCCAGAGTTTGAAGAAGATCGGAGGGGGTGAAAATTTCGGCCAAAAAAAAAAATGACAGTGTTACCCCTTATGTTTTTTTTTCTGGTCAAAATTTTGATCTTCGATATCTCGGCTCTGGAAGGGTCTAGAGCCTCCATTTTTGCGCGCTGGTTGAAGTCTCGTGGCCCTCTGTCAGAATCCAGAGTTTCAAGAAGATCGGAGGGGGTCAAAATTTCGGCCAAAAAAAAAAATGACAGTGTTACCCCTTATGTTTTTTTTTCTGGTCAAAATTTTGATCTTCGATATCTCGGCTCTAGAAGGGTCTAGAGCCTCCATTTTTGCGCGCTGGTTGAAGTCTCGTGGCCCTCTGTCAGAATCCAGAGTTTCAAGAAGATCGGAGGGGGTCAAAATTTCGGCCAAAAACGACAGTGTTACCCCTTATGTTTTTTTTCAGGTCAAAACTTTGACATCCGATATCTCGGCTCTGGAATGGTCTAGAGCCTCCATTTTTGCGCGCTGGTCGAAGTCTCGTGGCCCTCTGTCAGAATCCAGAGTTTCAAGAAGATCGGAGGGGGTCAAAATTTCGGCCAAAAACGACAGTGTTACCCCTTATGTTTTTTTTTCAGGTCAAAACTTTGACATCCGATATCTCGGCTCTGGAAGGGTCTAGAGCCTCCATTTTGCGCGCTGGTCGAAGTCTCGTGGCCCTCTGTCAGAATCCAGAGTTTCAAGAAGATCGGAGGGGGTCAAAATTTCGGCCAAAAACGATAGTGTTACCCCTTATGTTTTTTTTTTCAGGTCAAAACTTTGACATCCGATATCTCGGCTCTGGAAGGGTCTAGAGCCTCCATTTTTGCGCGCTGGTCGAAGTCTCGTGGCCCTCTGTCAGAATCCAGAGTTTCAAGAAGATCGGAGGGGGTCAAAATTTCGGCCAAAAACGACAGTGTTACCCCTTATGTTTTTTTTTCAGGTCAAAACTTTGACATCCGATATCTCGGCTCTGGAAGGGTCTAGAGCCTCCATTTTTGCGCGCTGGTCGAAGTCTCGTGGCCCTCTGTCAGAATCCAGAGTTTCAAGAAGATCGGAGGGGGTCAAAATTTCGGCCAAAAACGACAGTGTTACCCCTTATGTTTTTTTTTCAGGTCAAAACTTTGACATCCGATATCTCGGCTCTGGAAGGGTCTAGAGCCTCCATTTTTGCGCGCTGGTCGAAGTCTCGTGGCCCTCTGTCAGAATCCAGAGTTTCAAGAAGATCGGAGGGGGTCAAAATTTCGGCCAAAAACGACAGTGTTACCCCTTATGTTTTTTTTTTCAGGTCAAAACTTTTACATCCGATATCTCGGCTCTGGAAGGGTCTGGAGCCTCCATTTTTGCGCGCTGGTCGAAGTCTTGTGGCCATCTGTCAGAATCCAGAGTTTCAAGAAGATCTGAGGGGGTCAAAATTTCGGCCAAAAACGACAGTGTTACCCCTTATGTTTTTTTTTCAGGTCAAAACTTTGACATCCGATATCTCGGCTCTGGAAGGGTCTAGAGCCTCCATTTTTGCGCGCTGGTTGAAGTCTCATGGCCCTCTGTCAGAATCCAGAGTTTCAAGAAGATCGGAGGGGGTCAAAATTTCGGCCAAAAACGACAGTGTTACCCCTTATGTTTTTTTTTCAGGTCAAAACTTTGACATCCGATATCTCGGCTCTGGAAGGGTCTAGAGCCTCCATTTTTGCGCGCTGGTCGAAGTCTCGTGGCCCTCTGTCAGAATCCAGAGTTTCAAGAAGATCGGAGGGGGTCAAAATTTCGGCCAAAAACGACAGTGTTACCCCTTATGTTTTTTTTTCAGGTCAAAACTTTGACATCCGATATCTCGGCTCTGGAAGGGTCTAGAGCCTCCATTTTTGCGCGCTGGTCGAAGTCTCGTGGCCCTCTGTCAGAATCCAGAGTTTCAAGAAGATCGGAGGGGGTCAAAATTTCGGCCAAAAAAAAAATGACAGTGTTACCCCTTATGTTTTTTTTTTCTGGTCAAAATTTTGACCTTCGATATCTCGGTTCTGGAAGGGTCTAGAGCCTCCATTTTTGCGCGCTGGTCGAAGTCTCGTGGCCCTCTGTCAGAATCCAGAGTTTGAAGAAGATCGGAGGGGGTCAAAATTTCGGCCAAAAAAAAAAATTACAGTGTTACCCCTTATGTTTTTTTTTCTGGTCAAAATTTTGATCTTCGATATCTCGGCTCTGGAAGGGTCTAGAGCCTCCATTTTTGCGCGCTGGTTGAAGTCTCGTGGCCCTCTGTCAGAATCCAGAGTTTCAAGAAGATCGGAGGGGGTCAAAATTTCGGCCAAAAACGACAGTGTTACCCCTTATGTTTTTTTTTTCAGGTCAAAACTTTGACATCCGATATCTCCGCTCTGGAAGGGTCTAGAGCCTCCATTTTTGCGCGCTGGTCGAAGTCTCGTGGCCCTCTGTCAGAATCCAGAGTTTCAAGAAGATCGGAGGGGGTCAAAATTTCGGCCAAAAACGACAGTGTTACCCCTTATGGTTTTTTTTCAGGTCAAAACTTTGACATCCGATGTCTCGGCTCTGGAAGGGTCTAGAGCCTCCATTTTTGCGCGCTGGTCGAAGTCTCGTGGCCCTCTGTCAGAATCCAGAGTTTCAAGAAGATCGGAGGGGGTCAAAATTTCGGCCAAAAACGACAGTGTTACCCCTTATGTTTTTTTTTTCAGGTCAAAACTTTGACATCCGATATCTCGGCTCTGGAAGGGTCTAGAGCCTCCATTTTTGCGCGCTGGTCGAAGTCTCGTGGCCCTCTGTCAGAATCCAGAGTTTCAAGAAGATCGGAGGGGGTCAAAATTTCGGCCAAAAACGACAGTGTTACCCCTTATGTTTTTTTTTCAGGTCAAAACTTTGACATCCGATATCTCCGCTCTGGAAGGGTCTAGAGCCTCCATTTTTGCGCGCTGGTCGAAGTCTCGTGGCCCTCTGTCAGAATCCAGAGTTTCAAGAAGATCGGAGGGGGTCAAAATTTCGGCCAAAAACGACAGTGTTACCCCTTATGTTTTTTTTTCAGGTCAAAACTTTGACATCCGATATCTCGGCTCTGGAAGGGTCTAGAGCCTCCATTTTTGCGCGCTGGTCGAAGTCATGTGGCCCTCTGTCAGAATCCAGAGTTTCAAGAAGATCGGAGGGGGTCAAAATTTCGGCCAAAAACGACAGTGTTACCCCTTATGTTTTTTTTTCAGGTCAAAACTTTGACATCCGATATCTCCGCTCTGGAAGGGTCTAGAGCCTCCATTTTTGCGCGCTGGTCGAAGTCTCGTGGCCCTCTGTCAGAATCCAGAGTTTCAAGAAGATCGGAGGGGGTCAAAATTTCGGCCAAAAACGACAGTGTTACCCCTTATGTTTTTTTTTTTCAGGTCAAAACTTTGACATCCGATATCTCGGCTCTGGAAGGGTCTAGAGCCTCCATTTTTGCGCGCTGGTCGAAGTCTCGTGGCCCTCTGTCAGAATCCAGAGTTTCAAGAAGATCGGAGGGGGTCAAAATTTCGGCCAAAAACGACAGTGTTACCCCTTATGTTTTTTTTTTCAGGTCAAAACTTTGACATCCGATATCTCGGCTCTGGAATGGTCTAGAGCCTCCATTTTTGCGCGCTGGTCGAAGTCTCGTGGCCCTCTGTCAGAATCCAGAGTTTCAAGAAGATCGGAGGGGGTCAAAATTTCGGCCAAAAACGACAGTGTTACCCCTTATGTTTTTTTTTTCAGGTCAAAACTTTGACATCCGATATCTCGGCTCTGGAAGGGTCTAGAGCCTCCATTTTGCGCGCTGGTCGAAGTCTCGTGGCCCTCTGTCAGAATCCAGAGTTTCAAGAAGATCGGAGGGGGTCAAAATTTCGGCCAAAAACGACAGTGTTACCCCTTATGTTTTTTTTTTCAGGTCAAAACTTTGACATCCGATATCTCGGCTCTGGAAGGGTCTAGAGCCTCCATTTTTGCGCGCTGGTCGAAGTCTCGTGGCCCTCTGTCAGAATCCAGAGTTTCAAGAAGATCGGAGGGGGTCAAAATTTCGGCCAAAAACGACAGTGTTACCCCTTATGTTTTTTTTTTCAGGTCAAAACTTTGACATCCGATATCTCGGCTCTGGAAGGGTCTAGAGCCTCCATTTTTGCGCGCTGGTCGAAGTCTCGTGGCCCTCTGTCAGAATCCAGAGTTTCAAGAAGATCGGAGGGGGTCAAAATTTCGGCCAAAAACGACAGTGTTACCCCTTATGTTTTTTTTTCAGGTCAAAACTTTGACATCCGATATCTCCGCTCTGGAAGGGTCTAGAGCCTCCATTTTTGCGCGCTGGTCGAAGTCTCGTGGCCCTCTGTCAGAATCCAGAGTTTCAAGAAGATCGGAGGGGGTCAAAATTTCGGCCAAAAACGACAGTGTTACCCCTTATGTTTTTTTTTCAGGTCAAAACTTTGACATCCGATATCTCGGCTCTGGAAGGGTCTAGAGCCTCCATTTTTGTGCGCTGGTCGAAGTCTCGTGGCCCTCTGTCAGAATCCAGAGTTTCAAGAAGATCGGAGGGGGTCAAAATTTCGGCCAAAAACGACAGTGTTACCCCTTATGTTTTTTTTTCAGGTCAAAACTTTGACATCCGATATCTCGGCTCTGGAAGGGTCTAGAGCCTCCATTTTTGCGCGCTGGTCGAAGTCTCGTGGCCCTCTGTCAGAATCCAGAGTTTCAAGAAGATCGGAGGGGGTCAAAATTTCGGCCAAAAACGACAGTGTTACCCCTTATGTTTTTTTTTCAGGTCAAAACTTTTACATCCGATATCTCGGCTCTGGAAGGGTCTGGAGCCTCCATTTTTGCGCGCTGGTCGAAGTCTTGTGGCCCTCTGTCAGAATCCAGAGTTTCAAGAAGATCTGAGGGGGTCAAAATTTCGGCCAAAAACGACAGTGTTACCCCTTATGTTTTTTTTTCAGGTCAAAACTTTGACATCCGATATCTCGGCTCTGGAAGGGTCTAGAGCCTCCATTTTTGCGCGCTGGTTGAAGTCTCATGGCCCTCTGTCAGAATCCAGAGTTTCAAGAAGATCGGAGGGGGTCAAAATTTCGGCCAAAAACGACAGTGTTACCCCTTATGTTTTTTTTTCAGGTCAAAACTTTGACATCCGATATCTCGGCTCTGGAAGGGTCTAGAGCCTCCATTTTTGCGCGCTGGTCGAAGTCTCGTGGCCCTCTGTCAGAATCCAGAGTTTCAAGAAGATCGGAGGGGGTCAAAATTTCGGCCAAAAACGACAGTGTTACCCCTTATGTTTTTTTTTCAGGTCAAAACTTTGACATCCGATATCTCGGCTCTGGAAGGGTCTAGAGCCTCCATTTTTGCGCGCTGGTCGAAGTCTCGTGGCCCTCTGTCAGAATCCAGAGTTTCAAGAAGATCGGAGGGGGTCAAAATTTCGGCCAAAAAAAAAATGACAGTGTTACCCCTTAAGTTTTTTTTTTCTGGTCAAAATTTTGACCTTCGATATCTCGGTTCTGGAAGGGTCTAGAGCCTCCATTTTTGCGCGCTGGTCGAAGTCTCGTGGCCCTCTGTCAGAATCCAGAGTTTGAAGAAGATCGGAGGGGGTCAAAATTTCGGCCAAAAAAAAAAAAATGACAGTGTTACCCCTTATGTTTTTTTTTTCTGGTCAAAATTTTGATCTTCGATATCTCGGCTCTGGAAGGGTCTAGAGCCTCCATTTTTGCGCGCTGGTTGAAGTCTCGTGGCCCTCTGTCAGAATCCAGAGTTTCAAGAAGATCGGAGGGGGTCAAAATTTCGGCCAAAAACGACAGTGTTACCCCTTATGTTTTTTTTTTCAGGTCAAAACTTTGACATCCGATATCTCCGCTCTGGAAGGGTCTAGAGCCTCCATTTTTGCGCGCTGGTCGAAGTCTCGTGGCCCTCTGTCAGAATCCAGAGTTTCAAGAAGATCGGAGGGGGTCAAAATTTCGGCCAAAAACGACAGTGTTACCCCTTATGGTTTTTTTTCAGGTCAAAACTTTGACATCCGATATCTCGGCTCTGGAAGGGTCTAGAGCCTCCATTTTTGCGCGCTGGTCGAAGTCTCGTGGCCCTCTGTCAGAATCCAGAGTTTCAAGAAGATCGGAGGGGGTCAAAATTTCGGCCAAAAACGACAGTGTTACCCCTTATGTTTTTTTTTTCAGGTCAAAACTTTGACATCCGATATCTCGGCTCTGGAAGGGTCTAGAGCCTCCATTTTTGCGCGCTGGTCGAAGTCTCGTGGCCCTCTGTCAGAATCCAGAGTTTCAAGAAGATCGGAGGGGGTCAAAATTTCGGCCAAAAACGACAGTGTTACCCCTTATGTTTTTTTTTCAGGTCAAAACTTTGACATCCGATATCTCGGCTCTGGAAGGGTCTAGAGCCTCCATTTTTGCGCGCTGGTCGAAGTCATGTGGCCCTCTGTCAGAATCCAGAGTTTCAAGAAGATCGGAGGGGGTCAAAATTTCGGCCAAAAACGACAGTGTTACCCCTTATGTTTTTTTTTCAGGTCAAAACTTTGACATCCGATATCTCCGCTCTGGAAGGGTCTAGAGCCTCCATTTTTGCGCGCTGGTCGAAGTCTCGTGGCCCTCTGTCAGAATCCAGAGTTTCAAGAAGATCGGAGGGGGTCAAAATTTCGGCCAAAAACGACAGTGTTACCCCTTATGTTTTTTTTTCAGGTCAAAACTTTGACATCCGATATCTCGGCTCTGGAAGGGTCTAGAGCCTCCATTTTTGCGCGCTGGTCGAAGTCATGTGGCCCTCTGTCAGAATCCAGAGTTTCAAGAAGATCGGAGGGGGTCAAAATTTCGGCCAAAAACGACAGTGTTACCCCTTATGTTTTTTTTTCAGGTCAAAACTTTGACATCCGATATCTCGGCTCTGGAAGGGTCTAGAGCCTCCATTTTTGCGCGCTGGTCGAAGTCTCGTGGCCCTCTGTCAGAATCCAGAGTTTCAAGAAGATCGGAGGGGGTCAAAATTTCGGCCAAAAAAAAAAATGACAGTGTTACCCCTTATGTTTTTTTTTTCTGGTCAAAATTTTGACCTTCGATATCTCGGTTCTGGAAGGGTCTAGAGCCTCCATTTTTGCGCGCTGGTCGAAGTCTCGTGGCCCTCTGTCAGAATCCAGAGTTTGAAGAAGATCGGAGGGGGTCAAAATTTCGGCCAAAAAAAAAAAATGACAGTGTTACCCCTTATGTTTTTTTTTCTGGTCAAAATTTTGATCTTCGATATCTCGGCTCTGGAAGGGTCTAGAGCCTCCATTTTTGCGCGCTGGTTGAAGTCTCGTGGCCCTCTGTCAGAATCCAGAGTTTCAAGAAGATCGGAGGGGGTCAAAATTTCGGCCAAAAAAAAAAAATGACAGTGTTACCCCTTATGTTTTTTTTTCTGATCAAAATTTTGACCTTCGATATCTCGGTTCTGGAAGGGTCTAGAGCCTCCATTTTTGCGCGCTGGTTGAAGTCTCGTGGCCCTCTGTCAGAATCCAGAGTTTGAAGAAGATCGGAGGGGGTGAAAATTTCGGCCAAAAAAAAAAATGACAGTGTTACCCCTTATGTTTTTTTTTCTGGTCAAAATTTTGATCTTCGATATCTCGGCTCTGGAAGGGTCTAGAGCCTCCATTTTTGCGCGCTGGTTGAAGTCTCGTGGCCCTCTGTCAGAATCCAGAGTTTCAAGAAGATCGGAGGGGGTCAAAATTTCGGCCAAAAAAAAAAATGACAGTGTTACCCCTTATGTTTTTTTTTCTGGTCAAAATTTTGACCTTCGATATCTCGGCTCTAGAAGGGTCTAGAGCCTCCATTTTTGCGCGCTGGTCGAAGTCTCGTGGCCCTCTGTCAGAATCCAGAGTTTCAAGAAGATCGGAGGGGGTCAAAATTTCGGCCAAAAACGACAGTGTTACCCCTTATGTTTTTTTTCAGGTCAAAACTTTGACATCCGATATCTCGGCTCTGGAATGGTCTAGAGCCTCCATTTTTGCGCGCTGGTCGAAGTCTCGTGGCCCTCTGTCAGAATCCAGAGTTTCAAGAAGATCGGAGGGGGTCAAAATTTCGGCCAAAAACGACAGTGTTACCCCTTATGTTTTTTTTTTCAGGTCAAAACTTTGACATCCGATATCTCGGCTCTGGAAGGGTCTAGAGCCTCCATTTTGCGCGCTGGTCGAAGTCTCGTGGCCCTCTGTCAGAATCCAGAGTTTCAAGAAGATCGGAGGGGGTCAAAATTTCGGCCAAAAACGACAGTGTTACCCCTTATGTTTTTTTTTTCAGGTCAAAACTTTGACATCCGATATCTCGGCTCTGGAAGGGTCTAGAGCCTCCATTTTTGCGCGCTGGTCGAAGTCTCGTGGCCCTCTGTCAGAATCCAGAGTTTCAAGAAGATCGGAGGGGGTCAAAATTTCGGCCAAAAGCGACAGTGTTACCCCTTATGTTTTTTTTTTCAGGTCAAAACTTTGACATCCGATATCTCGGCTCTGGAAGGGTCTAGAGCCTCCATTTTTGCGCGCTGGTCGAAGTCTCGTGGCCCTCTGTCAAAATCCAGAGTTTCAAGAAGATCGGAGGGGGTCAAAATTTCGGCCAAAAACGACAGTGTTACCCCTTATGTTTTTTTTTCAGGTCAAAACTTTGACATCCGATATCTCCGCTCTGGAAGGGTCTAGAGCCTCCATTTTTGCGCGCTGGTCGAAGTCTCGTGGCCCTCTGTCAGAATCCAGAGTTTCAAGAAGATCGGAGGGGGTCAAAATTTCGGCCAAAAACGACAGTGTTACCCCTTATGTTTTTTTTTCAGGTCAAAACTTTGACATCCGATATCTCGGCTCTGGAAGGGTCTAGAGCCTCCATTTTTGCGCGCTGGTCGAAGTCTCGTGGCCCTCTGTCAGAATACAGAGTTTCAAGAAGATCGGAGGGGGTCAAAATTTCGGCCAAAAACGACAGTGTTACCCCTTATGTTTTTTTTTCAGGTCAAAACTTTGACATCCGATATCTCGGCTCTGGAAGGGTCTAGAGCCTCCATTTTTGCGCGCTGGTCGAAGTCTCGTGGCCCTCTGTCAGAATCCAGAGTTTCAAGAAGATCGGAGGGGGTCAAAATTTCGGCCAAAAACGACAGTGTTACCCCTTATGTTTTTTTTTCAGGTCAAAACTTTTACATCCGATATCTCGGCTCTGGAAGGGTCTGGAGCCTCCATTTTTGCGCGCTGGTCGAAGTCTTGTGGCCCTCTGTCAGAATCCAGAGTTTCAAGAAGATCTGAGGGGGTCAAAATTTCGGCCAAAAACGACAGTGTTACCCCTTATGTTTTTTTTTCAGGTCAAAACTTTGACATCCGATATCTCGGCTCTGGAAGGGTCTAGAGCCTCCATTTTTGCGCGCTGGTTGAAGTCTCATGGCCCTCTGTCAGAATCCAGAGTTTCAAGAAGATCGGAGGGGGTCAAAATTTCGGCCAAAAACGACAGTGTTACCCCTTATGTTTTTTTTTCAGGTCAAAACTTTGACATCCGATATCTCGGCTCTGGAAGGGTCTAGAGCCTCCATTTTTGCGCGCTGGTCGAAGTCTCGTGGCCCTCTGTCAGAATCCAGAGTTTCAAGAAGATCGGAGGGGGTCAAAATTTCGGCCAAAAACGACAGTGTTACCCCTTATGTTTTTTTTTCAGGTCAAAACTTTGACATCCGATATCTCGGCTCTGGAAGGGTCTAGAGCCTCCATTTTTGCGCGCTGGTCGAAGTCTCGTGGCCCTCTGTCAGAATCCAGAGTTTCAAGAAGATCGGAGGGGGTCAAAATTTCGGCCAAAAAAAAAAATGACAGTGTTACCCCTTATGTTTTTTTTTTCTGGTCAAAATTTTGACCTTCGATATCTCGGTTCTGGAAGGGTCTAGAGCCTCCATTTTTGCGCGCTGGTTGAAGTCTCGTGGCCCTCTGTCAGAATCCAGAGTTTGAAGAAGATCGGAGGGGGTCAAAATTTCGGCCAAAAAAAAAAAAATGACAGTGTTACCCCTTATGTTTTTTTTTCTGGTCAAAATTTTGATCTTCGATATCTCGGCTCTGGAAGGGTCTAGAGCCTCCATTTTTGCGCGCTGGTTGAAGTCTCGTGGCCCTCTGTCAGAATCCAGAGTTTCAAGAAGATCGGAGGGGGTCAAAATTTCGGCCAAAAACGACAGTGTTACCCCTTATGTTTTTTTTTCAGGTCAAAACTTTGACATCCGATATCTCCGCTCTGGAAGGGTCTAGAGCCTCCATTTTTGCGCGCTGGTCGAAGTCTCGTGGCCCTCTGTCAGAATCCAGAGTTTCAAGAAGATCGGAGGGGGTCAAAATTTCGGCCAAAAACGACAGTGTTACCCCTTATGGTTTTTTTTCAGGTCAAAACTTTGACATCCGATATCTCGGCTCTGGAAGGGTCTAGAGCCTCCATTTTTGCGCGCTGGTCGAAGTCTCGTGGCCCTCTGTCAGAATCCAGAGTTTCAAGAAGATCGGAGGGGGTCAAAATTTCGGCCAAAAACGACAGTGTTACCCCTTATGGTTTTTTTTCAGGTCAAAACTTTGACATCCGATATCTCGGCTCTGGAAGGGTCTAGAGCCTCCATTTTTGCGCGCTGGTCGAAGTCTCGTGGCCCTCTGTCAGAATCCAGAGTTTCAAGAAGATCGGAGGGGGTCAAAATTTCGGCCAAAAACGACAGTGTTACCCCTTATGTTTTTTTTTCAGGTCAAAACTTTGACATCCGATATCTCGGCTCTGGAAGGGTCTAA